>MJUT01045181.1:792941-804268 GCA_002080005.1 Gigantidas platifrons | reverse complement strand
CACGTAAACAAGAAAGTGGGACAGACAGACGGACAGACGGCCACTATTACTATATCTCCTCACCGCTATCGCGGGGGGATAAAAAGGGCCATAACTCAGGAGCGGTAAATGTGAAATACACCGTAATCGAACTTAACCTGTATTTAATGGTCCACAACATCGTGTTAATGTTTGAAAAGATTTGGTTGAGCCATACTTTAAATATCATCCGGAAACCTAAAAAGTCACTATTTTCTAACAGAAAAAGGGCCATAACTCATGAACGGTAAATGTGAAATACACCGTAATCAAACTTAACCTGTATTTTATGGTACACATCAATGTGTGAAATATTTGATTTGTGTCTAAGTGTAAAAATAGATAGTCTCTTGTGTTCATTTAGATCCATATTCTTTCTTACTGATTTGCGGACCTCAAACTGTGTCTGTTATGAGCAGTTGCCTGTTTTATGGAGGTGACCGTTCACAAAGGTTTGACTGTTTTCATCTTTTACCTCAGATTGTGAAGAAATATAGTTTCCATCATGACAAATTTTTCTGCAGCAATAGGTTTACAGTTTTTTGGTATGCCTTTATATTCCTCTTCCTCTTTGCTTTTAGCACAATATGTGTCCCCCTCATTCAACAAAACTTCATCTCTGTCTACCTGTAAATACATATGCACGTTATGTATTAAAATCTCACAAGAAATATATACAACATTTATCACCTGGTTGTCTTAGCACTTTCATAATTATAAATATACCAGGACCTGGATTTCAAATGTCATATTTCATGTTATTTTTTTTATGTTCAATGATAATGAGAGGTGATTGTTCGTTTTGTTGATAGTATTGATAGAATATTTGACCATTACTGTTTTAAACTTTCTTTTTATAATTTACGTTGACCAAAAACAAGACTTGTGTCAAAATATATACACTGCTTATTGAAATATGGAAGCAATTGTACTGTTTTGATGAAATCTCAAAACTTAAATATACCTTTTGGGGAAATATCAAAATATTTACACTGCTTGGTGAAATATCAAACATAACATGATGCATTATAGTCCATTTAATTTATGTCTCTTGTATAGCAGGACATTTTTTATTTCACTCATTCAAGGTATTCACACAGTATTTTATACCTTTACCTTTTTATAAAAGACAAGAGGGTTGTCTTAATTGGGTCTTCGAATCCCTCTCAGGCTGAGGTGTACTTGATACAACATTATGTGATAAAGTTTGTTGGTGAAATGTGGCAGGTCATCGGTTTTCTACGATATAACTGACCGCCACAATATAACTGAAATATTGTTGGAAGTCGTGGTAAACATCATAACCCTAAACCTAACCCCCTTTAATTGGATCAGAGAAAGTAATTTGTAACACAATTTACCAGTTCCTGGTATACAGTAATGTTTTAATTCAAATTAAAAAGTTTTATTTCTATGTAAATAATAATGTCTTCCTTAAGACAGTCAAATGTCAAATTTGCTATCTTACAGTGTAATGTCCAGAATTAGAGTTATATCTCCTTATCAATATCATATGATTTTCCTGTGAAAAGTAGGTTGATGATAGAATCTTTTTTTTAACCAGTGAGTGGGGAACATGGAATTTTGGTTGGCTTAGTAAAAAAATAAATAATGTTTCTTTATATCAAACCCTTTGTTTATATCCAACCCTTCATTGTCAATATCAAAATAGACTATTACAGAAGCTAAAAATATCAGATGATTACAAATAAATCAAAATTACTGGAAAGCAAGCTTTGTAGGTTTGTCAGTCCTATATAGGTAGAAAAAAATCACAACTAATTAACAAAATGGCTAACCAGGTGTCAAATTATAAAGGAAATAAAAAGGTTTTCATATACTACAATAAGTGGTTATTTTTGCAATGGTTTTATTCTAGCTATTTTCGTGAGTACAATAAATTCATGAAAATTAAAGCCTGCAGATATATCATCATTTTAAATGTTAATTTTGTGATGTGAACACAATCACTAAATTAAAAACTAGCAAATACCTTTAACCTTCATATAAGTGAATTTTACCACCTATACAGCAGAGAAACATAATTCCTAAAAAATAATAATACAGCAGCCATTCCTAACAACTGGTTTAATTTGGAATAATGGTGTGAATTTTTTTTTTTACAAAGTTCACTCTATTGAGAAATGGCCAGAAATTGACTGTTTAATTTGGAATATCTGCAAAAGAAAACCATGTATATAATACTAAATATAATCAGCAGTCAATCTTACCTCTAACTGTCTACATTTACCAGGAACAATCTGTCCAGGTCTCAATAAGATAACATCACCGGCCACTAACAATGATATAGGCAAATTGACAACCTGGTTGTCTCTGATAGTCCACTGTAATGACACACATGGTGAGAGTGGAGTATGTATGTCTAGGTAATCTGCTTTGGTCCACGGTTCTGCTTTCATACAATCTATGGCAATAGAATTTCTTTAAATTAACATCACACTTTTTCCAAAACATTTCTTGATTTTCTAGCAAGAATTAATGACAGAAAAACTTCTATTAAAATCAAGTCTCCAACATATCATAATACATGTACATTTCATTGTTCATAGGTGTAAATACCTGGTGTATATGAGTAAAAAATTATAGGTATAATAAATTACAAACAACAAGTGTACAAAATGCTAGAGAAATAATAAGCATGTTAAATGAAACTTTAATATCATATGACAACAACAAAAAAATACACAATTTTATAATAGAATAACCTGAGGCTCTTATGAGCCTGCATCACTCCCCTGATTTACAAATAATTGTTCAGGGACTGTTTTGTTTTACACAACTGAACCCAATGTGCTTTTAATTAATATAATTGATTTCTCCTTTCCATACATGTATGAAACCCTGATGTTCATCAAGTTGATAGTTGCATTCCATTTGAAGTTTTGGGTTTCTATTCCAAAAATGGCTTACTGCAATTTTGAACCATATTTTCCAGGATGTTATTACCATTTTAATCATACTGTATTTGTTAAACCTAATTTCCAATTTCTTAAATACCTTTACTGATTTTTTTCTCACATGGGTAAAAATTAAGGGGAGGTAATTGTAAATGCTTTTACATAATATATGATTTCAATGGGTCTTTTTATCTACAATTTTAAATCATTTTGTTATATAAAACAAAATATTGATAAAAATAATTTTTTTCATGGTTTTGTTTTTTACTATTACAATTAAACTTTACTTGTTAGACCTGGTTTCCAATTGCTTAAACAACTTGACAGTTGTTTTTTTTTTAATAATGAATACATGTAATAATTTATGGGGAGATAATTCTATAGGCTTATTAAAAGTTACACTTTCCTAAATCAAGGCCATATTTGTAACATAATTTGGAACATTTTACAAAGAACCTTCCAAACACCATTCCTACAAAGTTTGGCTCTAATTGATACAGTAGTTTCAGAGGAAAACACTTTTTTGTGTATTGGTAAGAGAGAAACAAGAATGAATACATTATATAAATAGAGAACCTTCTAAACATCATTCCAGCAAAATTTGGTTCCAGTTGGTTATGTAGTTTCAAAAGAGAAGATTGAAATGTGAAAAGCTTGCAGACAACAAAAAAGATGAGCTAAAAATTGTTTTTCATACAGAAAGGGGGATAACTCTATATGGACAAAAGTTAAATCATACATACCGAAAAAGACCTTGCACAAGTTTCTCAATTGTAACAATTTGCAAATTCTTTAAATAAGAATAGTTAATTTATAATTCCTTATATAACATTGTTGGATAAACGTCTGCCAAGATATATCTGTAAAATTGATGGACATATAAACATTCTTTCAACCAACTTTCTTTACTTAAATTAAACTAGACTGAGATTGTCACTGCACATAGATCTGCACACACAAAAATGCACATGCAGCATTAATGTGAATAAGAATCCCAAGCTGTAATTAATAGAAAACTCTCAAATCCTAGCGAAATGACTTAAGATTTAGTTGAGAAATTCACCACAAATTATTGTTCCAGAAGAGCAGTTAATGTAACTATTTTGTTATGCTTGTCAAAGTTAAATATTCTTTTTTTTTATCAAGAATAAATAGACATATGATTCCAAAAAAAAACCTTTAACATAGCTTCTTTTCAGAGCTTAAATTGAGGTTTGGTTTATGATTGATTGCTTAACACTACTTTCAACAATATTTCAGCTATATTGTCATTTTTTTGGTGGAGGAAATCGGAGTACCCGGAGAAAACCACTGACCTGCCGCAAGTCACTGACAAACTTTATCACATAATGTTGTATCAAGTACACCTCGTCAGAGCAGGATTCAAACTCACAACGTTAGTGGTGATAGGCAATGATTGCATAAATAGCTATAAATCCAACTACCATACGATCGCGACCACAACTGCCCTGCGTTTATATTGAGAAAACATTGAACAAGCCTATGCAGCATAAGTCTATTTCCACAAAAATACCTTGAATTCTTTTTAATGTTTGTTTTGCTATTTGTATGACTTCTGTCATTTCCAGATGACTATTCCAGATGTTGTTTATGACATTCAGTGTTACCATTAGCAACAATACTATTGATTCTATCATCCACCATACTGGACTGCTGTCAACAGAACTGTAAACAACAACATTTATTTCTGCATAAAAACAATGTTCGGTTCATCTTTACCTCAAATTGTTTGTAGGAGGGCTCATGTCTTATTTACGTAAGTGTAGTGGCGTCCAACACATATTGTGTTGTGTTTTTCTCTGTGCCCTATGGTGACAGTTTATCTGGATTGTCCATTTTTGATTGCCCCCTCGGAATTCTCTAACGTTTATTTAGTTGGATTGTTTGGTTCATGGTGTTTATTTATATTAAATTTTAATATAAAACTGAGCAGAAAAAAATACAGCAATATGTTAAAAAAAATTCTTCTTGTTGAGAAAAGTGGGGATTTTTTTTTATCCTGCAATTATTTTCAAACCATTAATCATCTGTTGGTTTGTAGTTTTTTGGAATGAGTGAGTGAACAATTGTTGCTTAATGTCAAATTAGCGATTTTTCAGCTATATCATGGCGAGTTACATTTTGATGAAACAATGATGGTGATTATGATAATGTCCGCTTTGTACTAGACAAATAGCCTTAGTTGGATTTTTATAGGTTTTTTATAGCTCACAGAAACAACAGACCTCGGTTAGACATGTCTCCCCACTCTGAAACATTATGCTGATTCAAAGCCAGCCAGTCTTTCCTCTTACTCAGTAATGCTGTGTGCTTAGTGGAGAAGCAGCAGTGTGCTTAGTGGAGAAGCAGCAAATACCAATTTTAAGTCTTTGATTTGATTCAACAAGAGCTCAAGACAATGATCATTACACCATTGTAGTAACATTTTTGGATTATCATTACATTAAAATTGAATGAGCAACACAAATTATGTAATACAAGGAAACTAAATATTTTTATATCGATATGATGTTATCCCCACAACTTGTCAAGAGACACTAGTGATCACCTGGTAGACAGTCACATGACTGTAGAAGATCGTATGAGTTTTGGCAAGGTAAATTCTCAGTAAACATGGAATACAAACACAACTGAAAAATTTACAAACATGCATATAAAATTATATTACTACATACCTATTTATAAAAGCTCCAAAACCAATAATCAAAGCTACAGATGATAATACCAGGATTATTAGACTTGTACAATGGAATGCTGATTTGATTTCATTTGGGTGGAAACACTTCAGTAAAATTCCTCTTTCTGTCAAGCTTAAATCATCCTCGTACTGATTTATTTCATTTTCTAGCTCTTCATGTAAAGTTGACAAAGCATCAGCTGTTGTAAAGCCGTAACAAACTTCATCATTCTGATTCTGTAAAATATATAAGTTGTAACTGTAAGTAGATTGTACATTAGTATACATGCCTTTTTTAAATGATTGTAAAATTGAGTTTTGAATGATTGTAAAACTGACTTTTTTTTAAATGACTGTAAAATTGACTTGTTTGAATGACTGTAAAATTGACTTTTTGAAATGATTGTAAAATTGACTTTTTTTGTCATAAAAAAAGCAATCAATGTACTTTAAATTGTCATTATATGCTTATTGTGTCCATTGTATATGACTAAATTGCTAATAAAGTATCTACATGTAGATAAGTTACATGTATATGATTGCATTTTGGTTGTTGTGTGTACACTACATTATCACATTCCATTTAGCATATTGATAACAGTGCACTTTGGGTGCACATTACATGAATACATTACACTCATGGCATTAGTTTGTATTTAATCACTTAAAGTAGTGTATAAGACCACATGCATGCAAGCTAGAAGTAGTACAGATTAACCGTGTATTTGCATATTCAAGCAAAAAAATAAAACAAAAAACCCAATTGAAATAGATAAAGCATATCGTTTACGTTAACAAATTTACTTGTACACAATTGACATACAGTTAGCTCAAATAGGATGGATTCTCCCACTCCAAAATCTGTGGAATTTCTTGGTGTAAAACTGAAATACACCGATATCCACCGAAAAAATCTTGGTGTATCTTTGGAGCATTTGGTCATAATTATAAATCAGCAGGGTTTCTCACCTGAATCGGTGGGCCGCGGTAAAATTTATGGTTTTAATCCCATTGATCTATGCCGCTTTCTCCACGGGATACAGACAGGTGTTATTAAAAATCAATAACTCAGGTAAGCATAATTGCCGTTGTGTGACTATTTATAATATTTGTCATCAGTAAAAAATATTAAAATAAAAAATTATGTTGGCAGAGATCATAATATTTCCCTGGTTCCGCGTGTTTTCCCTTTTGCTAAAAACAGTAACATTCTCGGAATCAATATCTCATATAGGGGTATGGACATTTGTCAATTGCCAGTACCCCATCAGGTATGGGCTTAGTCAGAGCGATATATTCGAATCTGGTGCTAATAAAAATTTGTGATGAAATTATTTCGTTGAAAATTGCACTACCGACTTGTCTTTTTTCAGCAGGCTAAAATATTTTGTGTTGACTTAAATTTTTTATTTAAGATGCCAACTGTTCCGCAGGATTTCCTTTGTGATAAAAATAGTAACATTCTCGGAATCACTATCTCGTATAGGGGTATGGATATTGACCATTTGTCAGTACCCCGTCGAGTTGAGCTTTGGAGCTTCTGCAGATGATACCAACGCCCTAAATTATCAAAAAATGCCGTTACAATGTGAAAGGCGCTAGAAAATCAATGCATCAATCGTGTATGTTCAGGTTTTGACCGATTTGAAATACACTAGCGAAGCAAATTCTTTTGTGTATTACACAAAAAATCGAACGAGTGCAAAAGGTAAATTTTGGAAAAAAACGATCGAAATACTTAGGGACAACGATCTATTGTAAATATTTAAAGTTCCACGCGACATCCTAATCAGATTAACTGCCGGAGGCATTTAAACATTTTTATTACTCTAGACGACCATAAACCATTTGGGAGGGTCATAAACCAAGCGGTGTTGGATGGACCAGCTTGGGAGAATTTTGGGAGCAAAATCTGAAATTAACGGCGGCACACCGATATTCACCGAAAACGATAGAGAATCCATTCGCGTTGAGCTAACTGTATAAAGTAATTGTATGTTGCGTTTTATTGACATCCCTGTTACCAAATCTATTTTTAGTTTGTAGTACCCCTCGTTATCTGCTCAGTAAATATATTATCAAAATGGTTAGTTTTCTCTCTCACTCACTCAGTCTCTTTTTTTACAGTTAAGTGTTTTTAAAGTACATGTACATGTATAACACATTATGTTGACTCATAATTGGGTATTAATTCACTGTTGTCATAACGTAAGTTGTAAATGTGTCTCTAATTTTGAAAAAAAGATGGGACTGAAGACAATGTTCAAACATGGTAGAAAAAAGTTTTCAGGAGTCCCAAAGACAATTTGCTTGCCTACTACGATAAAGAAAAGTCAACCGAGTCCACAGTACAAAATGTATATTACATGAAGCCAAAAGAGAAAGTTGTACGTCTTCTGAATTTATTGGATGGAAGTGTTGGCATGCAGAAATTAATTTCAGACCACAGGGACTCGGTACAATTGGTGGATGATTAACAATTCAAGTGAAACTGGCATAGTCTTGATCTATAATGGAATGACCATATAACTTTTAAGGGGGAGGAAATATGTTTTTTCCCACGCAAAATATAAATCAGATTGTTTGTTTTTTGTACATGTACTTGAATAACCTGTATCTTTTTTATCGTAACAAAATTTCTCTTTGCAAAACCCCCATGGCAAACGAAAAGAAATACCACCCACACGGCAATCTGTGCCAACGATCCATTGCATAAAATAACTACTACCCTTATGCTAATGAGATATATATATATGTTCTCACATTTGCAACTGTATAATATTTGATTGACATAGCTGAATGTTTCATAAACTTAGAGACTAAAACTAAAAGGAAAGCCATCATTGACAATCCATTGATTTAATCATTCAATATTGCCATCATTGACAATCCATTGTTTCAATCATTCAATATTGCCATCGAAAGCCTTTCATTCGCACTGAAAATCGATTTAGGAGGCAAATGGAGGGTGCATAATTTTTAAAATGATATATGCATTTGCATTTTCGTTTTCAATCACCCAATCAACCTTGTCGGTCAACAAGAAACTAATATCACATCTTAACATGCAATGTTTTCTTTAGCATACCATTTCTGAAAAATATGTGTAACATTTCAAACGAAACAATTAATTTTCATGGCTCTTTTTTGTCCACTTTTCATTTTTTCTCTTTTGTTACGAATTTTAAAAATAAAATTTTGCAAGGCAGCCATTTTGCAATATATTCCAAAGACTCAGCAATACGGTTGTTTCTATTGGTTAATAGTAGTAATATTATCAAATCAGATGAGTTGTTGTATTTCATTTTCTTTAAAGATATGACTACTAACAAAAAATATATTAACAGATAATAGACAGTCGTAACTGTATTTACAATAATATGAAACAGGCACGGCCTTGAATTCTCGCGAGTCTGAAAATTATCTGGCAACTTCACACTCATCCAGTCCATCAAAAAGTGTCGAGATTTTTTGGGCCGAGATATATCGGGGCCGGGACGACTATTTTTAGTCTCATTCAATCGAGTTGTCGTTCCTAACGAAATCCCAAAAGTTAACTTCCGCGTAGAAACAAAAATTCTTGTCAGTATGTCAGAAGATTTAATCAATTAAAAAATATCAATATAAGTAAAACAACCTACCAGAACTGCTAAATCGCCCTGCACCAGAAACACTGGCCGACATTCAACCTGCTGAACCCTACCTTCCCATAGACTGTCACACACCATCAGAAGAAGAAATAATTAAGGCCATAAAACACTTAAGAATGGAAAGTCACCTGGACCAGACTTAATACCAGCAGAAGCATTGAAAGCAGATGCTACAACAACAGCCAAAATTCTACATCCTCTTTTTACAAAAATATGGGAGACAGAAGAGTTACCACTGGACTGGAAAAAAGGATACATTATAAAACTTCAAAAAAAGGAGACTTAAGTGAGTGCAAAAATTATCGCGGCATTATGTTACTCTCAGTGCCTGGTAAAATATTGAACAGGATAATATTAGATCGAATTAAAGACACAGTTGACAAAAAGCTACGAGATCAACAAGCAGGATTCAGAAGAGAAAGATCTTGTACTGACCAAATAGCCACCTTGCGCATGATAATAGAATAGTCAATTGAATGGAACAGCTCACTTTATATTAACTTATAGACTTTGAAAAGGCCTTTGACAGTCTTGATAGGGAAATTTTGTGGAAGCTATTGGACCACTATGGAATTCCATCAAAGTGTGCATGCATTATCAAGAACATGTATAATGGTATGAAATGTCAAGTCATCCATGGAGGAGATACAAGTGATGAGTTTGAAGTTTAATCTGGTGTAAGACAAGGACAAGGTTGCTTGCTTTCCCCTTTCCTCTTTCTCTTGGCCATAGACTGGATCATGAAAGAAACAACATCAGAAAAGAGAAATGGAATACAGTGGGATCTTATGAACCAACTTGATGATTTGGACTTTGCTGACGATCTTGCACTCTTATCGCACACCCATGGACAGATTCAAGAAAACAAACTTCATTTCTAGAGACAAACGCAGCAAAGACAGGACTTCGAATAAACAAAGAGAAAACAAAAGTGATGAGGTTAAATACCAAAAAAGGTGGACAGCATAAAGACTGAAAATAAACAACTAGAAAACATCACATCATTTACATACATTGGAAGTATAGTAAACACTCTTGGTGGAACAGATGAAGATGTAAGATCAAGGATTGCAAAATCCAATGTGGCTTTTGGCATGTTAAGAAAGGTATGGAAATCCAGGCAGCTAACAGAGAAAACCAAAATAAAAATATTTAACAGCAATGCCAAATCATTCTTGCTTTATGGAGCAGAAACGTGGAGTCTGACAATATCAAACGAAAACAAACTCCAGACCTTTATCAACAAGTGTCTAAGGAACATCCTACGCATATGGTGGCCAAACAAAATTACAAATGAACACCTTTGGGAAAGAACAAACCAGATACCAGTCATACAAAAAATAAAGAAAAGGAAATGGAAATGGCTAGGACATACACTAAGGACAGGCAGATGTAACATCACTTGCCAAGCCCTAAGATGGACACCTCAGGGAAAGAGGAAAAGAGGACGACCAAGACAAACCTGGCGTAGAGTGTTGGAGAAAGAAATGACCGACAGTGGTTACAACTGGAACACATTACAACAACTAGCAAGGAACAGAGTGAGGTGGAGAGGAATTGTGTGTGGCCTATGCTCCACAGGGGAGTAACAAAGGCTTATGTCAAGTAAGTTTATAAACGAAGACATATCAGTACTTAAACTTCTGGGAAAATATATTATTGATTGTCTAGATATTAGAAGAGGGGATTATTGTTGTCATAAGTAGTGTTTATATGTACAGTGTATATCATTAATTTATCTCTGATTCTGTCCGGCATAAAATGTTGTAGCTATATGTACATTGAATCAATGTTTGTTTTATATGTAACTCTTTGCCTCTTCGGGGGCCCTTAATTGGAACAATAAAATTATTATTAATATTATTATTATTCAGCAATATCACCCTTTCGAACCGAACATTGCCGAATCCAAAAATATCACCCTCTTGAACCGAACATTGCCGAATCCAGGAAATGTCACCTTCTCCTTCCGAGTTATGCCGATAACTCTAAAAAGGAGTGCATTTTGTTCTGCGTTATTTGTACTGACATACTGGGGGGGGG
>MJUT01045181.1:751050-792791 GCA_002080005.1 Gigantidas platifrons | reverse complement strand
ATTTTTGTCTCCCCGACACACCTTTTTTAATTTCGCTCGGACGGATGTATCTATACTCTCCCAAAAAAAAAAGAAATGCAACATGTGTAAAAATATAATTTACTTCAAATTTTCAACATTATCTTAAATGCAGAAATAAGCATTACATTACACTGAAATTTGGCACATTTGTTGGTCCGACGTTAAAGTTCATTAAAATGTCAAAATTTATCACATTAATGTCCATAGCGTTCAGATGACGTCACTTCAAAGTCAATATCTGTTGTACCCACTATTAGCCTGTAACACAGCACGCAGGGGCGGATTCAAGGGGGGTGGGCGCACCCGGCGCCCCCCCTAAAATTGGAAAAAAATATGATTTTTTTGCGTAAAATCTGTATTTTTTACACGAAATACCCCAAAAATTTTCGCGCTTCCCTCCGCTCGGCGCGATTTTTTTTAAGTGCGCCCCCCTAACTTGAAATCCTGGATTCGCCCCTGGAAAGTCACGGACACATCAGCAGCCCAAGATCGCTACATCCGAGTACTTCACCTGATAAACCGGACCGTGAAAGCAAGAGAAACAGCATCAAATGTCCCAGGTCTCCGACGATTATCGGCACAGACAGTCAGAAACCGTCACCGTGAAAACGGTTTACGCGCTAGACGTCCTTACTTTGGCGCAGTACTGAGACGTCGGCATCGACTTGCAAGGGTTCGATGGTGCAACAGAGTAAGGGGCTGGGACCTGCAAAACTGGAGGCGAGTCTGGTCAAGATTCATGCTGCAGAAAAGAGATGGCCGTACACGTGTCTACAGACGCCGGAATGAGAGGATCGCAAGGAACTGCGTCTTTCAGGTCGACAATTTCGTCGGAAGAAGTGTGATGATGTGGGGTGCCATATTCTACGCCCGAAAAACTAAACTGGTACGCACCCCCGTCCACCTTAGCGCCGCTCGATACAGAGATGAGGTTTTGACACAACACATGCTGTCCGCAATGAACCTCCGTAGGGAAGTTTTTCTGCACGACAACGCTCGGCCGCACACAACTCGTGCTACTGTTGACTTTCTAGCCAACCAGAACGTAAGAGTGCTTCCTGGCCGTCTAAATAACCAGATTTTAACCCAATAGAACATTTGTGAGATGATTTGGATCGACGCGTGCGCAGTCGTTAACCAGCGCCGCAAACTCTGCAAGAACTGCAGCAGGCTCTTGAGCAAGAATGGGGGAGAATTCCGCAAGACCGTATTAGTTGATCGATCGAGTCTATGCCGAGACGGGTCCCTGCTGTGTTACAGGCTAAGATATTGACTTTGAAGTGACGTCATCTGAACGCTATGGACTTTAATGTGATACATTTTGACATTTTAAAGAACTTTAACGTCTGAACAACCAGTCTGCCAAATTTCAGTGTAATGTAATGCTTATTTCTGGATTTAAAGTGATGTTGAAAATTTGAAGTAAATTATATTTTATTCACATGTTGCGTTTCTTTTTTTTTGGAGTGTATATTAAAAATGAACCTTGACTACTGCACTTCTTTTTTATTTTAATTCCCCTCCTTTCAACAGACACGACGTCGCTCTTATGGTTCCCAAATTGAAAAGAAGCCACCAAGTCAAAAGGACAGACTCCCACTAAATAAATGAAGAGCATTCTTGTTCAATGGTGATGAAATCCTGTCCTCTCTTGATGAAAGACAGACATGTGTGGGAAGTACCTGTAGTCTAGCATCGTAATTGTGAAAATAGGTTGGATTTCTTTCAGGCCACTATTATTTTTTTCTTCCATTTTCTTCATATCAGTCTATTTCGGTTTGTTTTCGTTGATTTCGTTTTGCGTTCGTTGGTTTCGTTTTATTTTGCTTTGTTTTCGTTGATTTTGTTTCGTTTCTATTTCGTTTAGCACTTTATAGGTTCCCACAATAGGTATCAATCATGTTTTACGTCTATGGATTATTTTCAATTCTCAAAAAGATTACAACCGCATCGGTGGTGTATTGGTTAGCGTGCTCGCCTCGAGTGTGGTAGATCGTGAGTTCGAGTCCCGTGGTGTATTGGTTAGCGTGCTCGCCTCGATTGTGGTAGATCGTGAGTTCGAGCCCCGATCGGGTCAAACCAAAGACATGTCTATCCGCGGACTGTTGTTTGAATGAGCTACATTTGTAGGACTATAGAAATCTAAATAAGCGTGTTGGTCTAGTACAAAGTGAACCTCATCGTCATTTCATTGAAAATTAACGTGCTCTCGCAATGTAGCTGAACAATTGCTGAGTTGGCGTTAACCAACAATCACGCACTCACTCGCTCAAAAAGGTTATTATTTAACAAAGGCGTACAGTATGAGATGGGGAGGGGAGTTTATGGGTGGACATGACAGTGGGGTAAACTTTTGAAGTGAACCGAAAAATGGGGGACAAACTTCAGGAGACTATCGCAAAGTGTGTTAGTGGGTATAGTTTCACAAAAAAAATGTCATTTGGCTTCTAAGCATTCATTTGTACAGCCTTTTATCTCGTGATTTACTGCACATTTTCTGCTTACATGTTCAAATTTCAGCTGTCTTTATTTTTATTATTTTTTTTTTTGCCAAAAAAGTGGAGGCAAACACATTTTTGCTCACCCACTTTTGACATTGGGGACACATGCCCCGGCCCTTATGCTCCTGTTTAATCTTTAAAGATGATTCTGTATTATGTGAATCAATAGTTCGTTGTAGTCAATAAATTCACCTGAAACACATTTTTGTTCACCCACTTTTGACATTAGGGACACATGCCCCGGCCCTTGTGCTCCTGTTTAATCTTTAAAGGAGTGTGTCCAGGATCGATCCCTGGGGGACCCCCGCTTTAAGATTGCCCTTTCCCGATATAGCGTCTTTTATTAACACCCGCTGTTCTCTATCGGAAATATAACTTTTCAACCAATCAAGCAAAGGACCCTTTATACCATATCTCTCAAGTTTGAATGACAACCCTCTTAACCAAACCCTATCAAATGCCTTACTGACATCACAAAAAATGAGACAAATTAATTCATGATTATCAAGGGCCAACAAGATTTCGTGCATCAGCTCTATAAGTTGATGAGATGTTGAATGCCCAGGTAAAAATCCTGATTGGAACTTGTATAATAAAGAATTACAAACTAAAAAATTAAAAATATTTTTATACACAACCTTCTCAAAAACTTTGCTCACTGTAGATAATAGTGCCACAGGTCTATAATTAGACACTGACGACCTATCACCAGATTTAAATATGGGGATAAAATGAGACAGTTTCCAGTCGCTTGGAAATCGCCTTTCCTCCAAAGATTTGTTAAAGAGGTCACTCAGAGGTGTAGCTATTTCAGACTTTACTTCCCTTAACATCCTGTTGCTGATCCTATCTGGACCAACAGCTTTGTCAGGGTCGAGTAAAGAAATAACATCAATGATATCCTGTTCAACAACAGTAATATTAGTTAAAGCATTTGGACCTCTTGTATTACAAAATGTATGTGAATCAATAGTTCGTTGTAGTCAATAGACCTTAATAAATACCTTTTCAGATCTCGGTCATTTGAATTTCATTCTAAGATTGCAACTATCTGTTAGACTTATCAGGCTTATACATCATGACAAGAAGAGCGTCGACGTAAATCCCCTACTTTGTACATCTGTCTGAAATACTGTACCAGTTTAAATAATGCAACTAGAATTGAGTCATCGATATTTATACACAAGAAGCTATGTATGACAAATTACATGTCCTTAGTAACGGGAATACTAAATTTGTTAAATTGATCCCCTTTTCGAAAATCTGACTCGAGAAAGAAGATACTATTTTGTTACGTATAGGTGTGTTTTATTGTTATGATTTATATCCGGGTTTATATAGATATTTTTAAGGTTCTTGAATGACAGAAAACAACCTCATAATCCCTTAAATGATGACAATATACCTTTACCTGACTTTGACGATAGAGGTCCAAATGCTTTAACTAATATTACTGTTGTTGAACAGGATATCATTGATGTTATTTCTTTACTCGACCCTGACAAAGCTGTTGGTCCAGATAAGATCAGCAACAGGATGTTAAGGGAAGTAAAGTCTGAAATAGCTACACCTCCGAGTGACCTCTTTAACAAATCTTTGGAGGAAAGGCGATTTCCAAGCGACTGGAAACTGTCATATTATCCCCATATTTAAATCTGGTGATAGGTCGTCAGTGTCTAATTATAGATCTGTGGCACTATTATCTACAGTGAGCAAAGTTTTTGAGAAGGTTGTGTACAAAAATATTTTTAATTTTTTAGTTTGTAATTCTTTATTATACAAGTTCCAATCAGAATTTTTACCTGGGCATTCAACATCTCATCAACTTTTAGAGCTGATGCACGAAATCCTGTTGGCCCTTGACAATCATGAATTGATTTGTCTCATTTTTTGTGATGTCAGTAAGGCATTTGATAGGGTTTGGTTAAGAGAGTTGTCATTCAAACTTGAGAGATATGGTATAAAGGGTCCTTTGCTTGATTGGTTGAAAAGTTATATTTCCGATAGAGAACAGCGGGTATTAATAAAAGATGCTATGTCGGGAAAGGGCAATCTTAAAGCGGGGTCCTCCAGGGATCGATCCTGGGCCCACTTCTCTTCCTTATCTACATAAACGACATTACTGATGAATTGACATGATTATGTAGACTGTTTGCTGATGATACATCTGTCAGTGAGAGATGCTATGATATAGATACGTTACGCAGTCTGGTTAATATTGACTTAGAAAACATATCAAATTGGGCCAAGCAGTGGTTAGTCAAACTCAACCCTGATAAAACTGAAATCGTTTATTTTAGTATTAGAGCGACGCCAAATGATTTGTCATTTACAGTGGATGATACAACAATTTACTCCGTGGACTGTCACAAACATCTCGGGGTAACTTTAAGTGCTGACTGTAAGTGGACAAATCATATTAATCTCATTATAGAAAGGGCGTCAAAACAAGTATGTGTTCTAAGGAAATTGAAATTTAGATTATCTAGATTGTTTCTAGAAAAAATATACCTTACATTTATACGCCCATTGTTAGAATATTCATGTGAAGTCTGGGAGAACTGCACTGTTGCTGACGCAGCACGTTTAGAAAGGGTACAGATAGAGGCCGCACGGATAGTAACTGGTTTAACATCTTATGCTAGTAATTCTAGTGTTTACTTAGAAACCGGCTGGGATAAACTTTCTGTTAGACGTGAGAGGAGAAAACTCTGTATTTTTGACAATATAGTAAATGGATTCGCTCCTGAATATTTACAGGACTTATTGCCCAGAACTGTTGGTCAGGGTAACAACTATAATTTACGCAATGCTCGAGATTATAGTCTTCCTCATGGCAGATTATCTGTTTATCAGAAGTCATTTTTTCCTCATAATATTAGACTTGGGAATAATCTTCCTTCGTTACTACAAGATTCACCTACTACCGAATCTTTCAAAAATAAAATGAAAACCAGTTACTATCCTGCCGACAAACCACTGCCATACTTTAGTGTGGGGTCTAGGTTGGGTAGTATTCTACATACCAGATTACGTCGAAAAAGCAGCAGCCTCAAATGTGACTTGTTTAGGTGTAACTTGATTGACACATGCTATTGCGAATGTGGTAATGTTATGGAATCAGCAGATCATTACTTTCTAGTTTGCCCTGTATATGCAGTTCAAAGAAATTTCTTATTATTTGGCATGAGAGAACTGGATATTGAAATTACTATTGAGAACATCTTATTTGGTAATGTAAATCTTGATGATGAGAAAAATTCAAAACTATTTTTGTTAGTCCAAAAATTTATTTTAGATTCTAACAGATTTGTCAGAAATAATATGTAACCTTAACAATATACATGTACTACATGTGTTTGTTCAAGATCACGACGACGACCAAATCCGTTCTTCTTCTTAACAGTTCTTACTTTTGCTATGTTCATTTTTCTTTAATACTTACATATAGAATATTGCTATAATATGGATATGTAATATATTGTCTATGATTATTTGTATATAAATTGGAGAAGACATCTTGAGTTTACGCTTGTGTCTAATCCGTTGTCATGTTTTGTTTTGACAATAAATAAGTTTAAAGTAACCTCATAATCCATATTTGATAAGACATTTTCGCTAGATGACCAGTTCGTTCTTTTTATAAAATGTTAATCAAACTTCATCTGCAAAACAACAATGTATAACATACAGTACTATTGAAACAAAAGGAGCGGCCGGTATTGGATATAACGGGTTTCTTTTTCCACTCGAGTACTATTGGAGTAATGACCCATAATTTACAGGCTATTAGACAGTAAGCTATGAATATTAATGGACCATGCCTTTGTAATGTCTGTGGTTATGTTCTCATAATATCTTGAAAGTATGTAATCTACAAATTGTATGTATTCAATCGAATATGTGCAGGTTATTGTGATTTCATTTTTGCTCGTTGGTTGAACACTAGTTTCCGTAGGTTTCTTTGGTATCGTCAAACCACGAAATGTTAGAGCACCTCGAAAAGCATATGTGACAAGAGAGGTTACGAGTAAGTATCAGCACCACGTATTACCGTGTCAACGAACACAAGACTAGCCGATTATCTACTACAATTGATAGGTTATGAGTAAGTATCAATACCACGTATTACCATGTCAACGAACACAAGACTTTCCGATTATCTACTAGAATTGATATCACTGAAAATATATAAAACCATAGTAGTATTGTTTGTCTCATTGTGGCTCAAGCTATAGCCTATATTGCTATCGTCTTCTGTCGTTGTCATGGAGACAGTGTGCTTATGGGGCTGTGGTTTATACGAGGAGTGGTATGTATTGTTGAGGTTGACTGTATTGACGAACTTTTACAGTTTGATGACCATATTGGATGTCGAAATGGGAAATCTGTTTCCATGCACATTCATACATGGATAAAATCCTGCATTGTTTTTGTCAAACGACCCAACTATCTCAACAATATACATATGACAATTTAACGGTCTGCCAATGACAACGATCCATTTGCTCTTTGGCCGTGTGCGCTAAAACCTCCTGATCTGGTATATGAAATGCGAAGATATGTAAAGTCTTATCTTTTCCGTTCGTACATTATTGAAGCTGAACCCCTTGCAACACCCTTCTTTGAAAATTAGATGAGAGGAAGTTATATGTAAAACAAAAGGAATGTAGTTTAATGTATCATCTTGCTTTATTGCTGGTTTTCAGAAAAGTTTGAAGATACCAAAGAATAAGTCATAAGCTGTAAATCGAACGACAGGCAATACAATTATTTTCAAGAGAAGAAAAGACAAAAGGACAAACAATGATCTCTAAAAACACTACACAGAAAGATATGGATTGCGCGACACGAACCCCACACAATAGACGGAAGTGAACTCAGGTGCTCCGGAAAGAAAGCTGTTCCTGCTCCACTAGTAGCGGAAGTGAACTCAGGTGCTCCGGAAAGAAAGCTGTTCCTGCTCCACTAGTAGCACCAAGTCATTGTAGCGACAGCAAAACATTTGAACTGATGAAATCAACTGAACCAATAGTAACCATTGCTTTTAAGCGTCATACTTGGCAGCAACGTTCCATCAAGAAACTAATGATAGGAACCACACGCTCTGGAATATCGTATCAATTGCGAGATACATATATACCGTACTCCATATGCAAGTGCTACACATAGATGGAAAGTTCACAATACGTAAATTGCAATCATCTCTCACTACATATATTTAACAACTACTGTATCTACATGTACTCACACATCCATTGTTTATCATCATTAATGTTCTCTTCAGTTGCTATTTATTCGAAATAAGCTTATACAGTTTGTCGATGACCTACCGAAAGTACCAAATATACATGTAAAAAAGTGCACTTGTGCCCTTCGCACATTTCCAGTTGTTTTTAGAGGAGTGATTTGGGGAGATGTAAAATGTGTTGTATATAAAAGGTTATTTGTATTGACCTTTACATGAATATTTTGTCGTTCATGCTACTGTTAAATAGGTGCACACATGCACACATATTCACCTTTCATGGTTACAATTGTATTAGTGGTTTAATATGAATAGTCAAGTGGGTAGGTATTAAGCCCATGGATTGAGTGTCAGAAACATTTTGGAGTGAATATAATACGACTGATCTTCCAGTTTGGGCGTATTAAATAAACGGTTGAACAGTGATGTTAGATCTACTTGTAGTTAATGTAGGATCACTCAAATGAGGATGGGCCATACCATTAGTTTAATCCAGCCACTTTTTATTGAAGTGCCTCTACCAAGCCTGTGAAGTGAGCGGTCATACATTTGTGTGCGTATCGAATTTGCTTCTTTTTCTATTGCATTTTGCAAATGTTCCGACAGTGTGGTATTTTTGTTCATTTCATCATTTATTGTAAGAAGCTTTGAAAAATATCAAAGGGGTAATCAGAAACCGTAAATCGAAGAACAGACAACACAATTGCCAAAAAAAAAGGACAAACAACGATCTACAAAACATAAAAGCAAAGATCGAGTAACACGAACCCCACAAAAATCCGGGGGTAAACTCGGGTGCTTCGGAAGGGTTAGCAGTTCCTGTAAGACGAACTCATAGTACCAAATTATATACTGATATTCAAGTAAAGGACATTTGATATTCGTCCTATTCAGAGGGTTATATGTAGGCCCAGATGTATCGCCCGTCATATGTTCCTGATCACTGAAATAAACGCCTCATCCTATTATACCTCAACCTGTTCCGTTCATTTTCTGGCAACTCCTGTCGCTTGATCTGCACGGACAAAATGGTGCACAAAGTCCGTTGCATGCCTAATGTGAATGACTTCAGTGTCTTCGGACTAAACTGGAGCAATAACAGATTCAAAATTCACGTACACCATAACATGTATTATCAAATATTTTATTGAAATAACGCCGAATTTGCATGTGTAATAAAAACATAATTTGCGGCGTGCTATTTGTCTCCGGGGCAATAACATTTTACGAGGGCAATAACATGTTATCTGCCCTGGCAAAATATGTGATAAATAGATTAATACATGGCCTTTTTCATATTGCCCTTGTTATCAACCCTCGACTGATATCGTCTCTCGGGCTAAAGTTCTCGGGGACCGATATCAAGGTCTCGTGCTGATAACAAGGGCAATATGAAAAAGGCCATGTATTAATCTATAAGTAATAATTATAAACAAACTTTATCATACCATTCGATAAGATCGTCATACCTGAGGGAAACTCCCTCGTTTATGTTACTACATAAGAAGAAAAATCAGAGAAAGATTACAACATGTCATAGACTCGACTCGCAAAGCAATTGTTATGTCCGATGAAGAAGATAATTTCATCTACGGAGCGAACAGTTACTATAACCTAATCGGTACAAAAGTCTAGCAACAATAAGCTCATAGCCTACAGAATGATATTATCTTTTTCTATATCAGTACCAATAACTAGGTGTCTCTAAACATCGTATCTTTGATGTATTGAAAACTATATTGCCATGGCTAAACAATGCTAACATTTTGGAATATTCCACCATCTCAGGAATTCTATAAGACTCTAAGACTCTTATTCTGAACCAACACCTGCTGATTCCACATATGAAAATGAAATCAAACAGGTGTTAATTCAATGCTGATATTTCCGATCGATCACATTTCCACATTGCTGTAGCTCCTTTTTAAAGAAAGATTCCCCACATTTACGCTTTCCAAACAGCTTGGCGTAGCGACCCGTGGTTTATGCGAGGCCTTGAAGGTTGTGATCACATACAGCTATGCTAATTTTATCTATATTCTTATTTATCCCGTGAAACCTTCAGGAAACAATAACAAAAATGCTCAAGAAATGTTTGAAGCTACACAAGAGGTGACGAGAATCAGTAAATCGAAGGACATGCAATGGTCAAAAGACAAAAAGGACAAATAATGGTCTACAAAACATTACACAGAAAACTAAAGATTGAGCAACATGAACCCCACTAAAATGTCGGATTCTTAAATTCATTATTCTACTGTTACAGTATCTGTTTTTGTTTTGGTTGACATTGTTTTTGTTTTTGCTTTTTAATTATTTTTTTTATTATCATTGATTTGGCATTTTTCTATACAAAGCCAACCCGTCAATGGAGTAGAAAGCCCCAGTTTCCACTTCATCCTTGTCTACTTCCTCAGTTACAGTTGTGATCACAAATGTAGAACCCTATGTACGTTTTAACTTTTTGACCCACCAGACCAGACAGTTCCTACTTCAGAGTTCTGTATCAGGTTTCCTGCAGATACTTACTCTGTTGTACCTCTAATATTATCTTCTATTTGTCTAAATATTATATTTGTCAGATTAAACATGCTATTCCTCATGCTCTGTCATGTACAGATTCTGGAAATCAGAAATTTCAATTAAAAACGATTAACCGTTAATTACACGTGTATCCGATTTTCGCCTGTATCTGTATTTCCGAGAACATAGCTGTCTAGACGGCAGATTAAAACTAGCAGAGGTTAAGGAATCAGTTTTCCATGGGCGATATCTAGTTCAATAGCAGAAATTATGTCTGTTATTTTTCCTTCAGTCTGTATAGTACTATTTACAATCAATGTAAGAACATTTTAATTATCACAATTCATCGTTGTCTGACGCAGATAGAATAGTGATGTTTACATATTTTTTAACACCAGCTTATTTCAGAAACACATCTTGTTAATACACAGGTGGTTTGCTACGTCACATGCACGGATACTTGAACATCGCCTCGAGGTAGGTTTATGCAGTTGTACAACTTAAAAAAAGGAAAACTAACAAAATCAAGTAGTTCATCGAAGGGCCCACATATCAGACTTCATTGTTAGCATACATGCATTGCCTGGAAACCCGTCAGTTTTGCAAACACTTCTGTACAGTTCAAATTCCGGGCAAGGAAACCGTTGACACAAAACTCATTTAACTGTACAGAAGTGTTTGCAAAACTGACGGGTTTCCGCCACTGTGTTTCCGCGCAATGAATGTATGCTAACAATAAAGTCTGATATGTGGGCCCTTCGGTGAACGACTTGATTTTGTTAGTTTTCCTTTTTTTAAATTGTACAACTGCATAAACCTACCTCGAGGCGATTTTCAAGTATCCGTGCATGTGACGTAGCAAACCACCCGTGTAATAGACAAGGTTTGTTGATTGAACATTTAAATGATACATTGTCGTATTACAAAGATTCACTACTATCTATAAGACTCCTATATTACATAAAAGACCTTTCAATGGTTTCTACAGTTACACGATAACAAATTTGTTCTACAAACTTATTACTATGTAGATATCTATATATGTATTTATTTAATAAATCAAGATTTTGATGTTAAAAAATACATTTTTGAGGAATATTCCAATTTACTCTACAACAAATACACAATTGGCCGCCATGCTAAAACTCAAGGTTGGTTGCAAGTGGCGTTAGCCACCCTTATAATCTAAACCACTTAAACGTAGTAATGTTAAACGAGATTTTGGTGATAGGATTAATAGGTCAGGCTAAACTCTTATCCGAACCACCTGGTTCTATCGCTGCTTTTGCTACATTTCGTGTTATCCATGATGAGGCTAAAATTATATATGTTATATTTGTAATCCCGCACCCAACTAACATATCCATGGTATCCGGTATTGCTCACGTCAGAGGAAATATAAACAAATCGGCGATGAATTAATGATATATTTATTCATTTAGCATAAAAGAGTATAGATTACCAAATAAATGGTAAACCAAACTCCATCAAACATCCCAGATTGGTGTAGTACAAACTTTAATTTCGTGTGTTATTCGTGGTCGTAATTATTTATTATATTGTAACTGTATTGTTATTTGAATTATTTATTGTATCAAATGTATACCCCATAAATAGTCTTTTTCGAAGTTTTTTTAGGAATCATATCTACAAATTCTGGAGAAGACAACGATATTTTAGGATTCATTTTTGTTTGTTTGATTAGTGACGTTTTGTTATTATTCTTTAGGGGTTGCTTCCCTTACATCATTTTGTTGTTTACAAACAATACACAGACAAAAAAAACCACCAACAATTATGCTATACCGAAACGGTAGATAATTTTAGCTAACCTTTATAACTTCAAATATATTATAAAGTTACAAATATAAAATGTCACTAATTCTCATTTTTAAAGTTTTATCTGTGATGTGAGATGAAAATTAAATCAAATTTAAATTGGCTGGAGTGTCATTCTGTAACCTTAAATTTATTTCAGGTAAATTTGCATTTGAAGTAAGACTCGTTCTCATAATAATATATACAGTTCGTGTCAAGTGTACTCTATACAGCATTTATATGTGGTAGTTTGGCGGATTTCCTGTTCCAATTAAACTCACCATTATGAAATAAAAGAACCATTGTTGATGTAACGCTAAACTCCAATAATCAGTCCTAATCCGGAATGAAATGTATATGAAATTAATTCATAAGTGATTTAACAATGAATAGATCACCTATAAATACAATCTTTTCAGTCAAATTAAATAACATAAAAGGAAAGGTACGATACTGGGATGAATTCCTATGTACATTGGTAAAAATTACAAAAACAGCAGTTTTGTTGCTGTATGACGAAAACATAGTTCCCAAGGCAACACAGACGCTATAATTGGTCTATAACACTGTAAAAACAAAACAACATTTCAGTACTAATACAAGTAACAAAAAAGAAAACAAAAGCTCGAATTACACGGATTTAAAAACACGACGGTAAAAACATGTGCGCGGAGGTTCATACTAATGACACGACACCCGTCGTGTACAGGCGACACTACCATATTTTTCTCGGAATTAGTGATGGACAAAACAACGCCTAACAAAACCTGAAACATTACATACTAGTATGTAAAACAAACCTTTAAAAATGACGAAAGCAAATTATCCCAGCCAAAAAAGGTTGCGGAGTTATACCAGGGCAAGCTTCTTACGACCTCCATCGTAAAGTTCTAAACAACTACCAGATTTTAGCATGGGTAACACAACGTGTGCCACTAGTGAAGCAAGAACTCCTTATCGTTCCAGGGCATCAGAGTTCACACCGGATTTTCCTGGGGGTTCGTATTGCTAATTCTTCTCTGTGTAGTGGTCTGTGAATCATTGCACATCTTTTTGTCCCTGGTCTGTGAATCATTGCATATCTTTTTGTCCTTGGCCTGTGAATCATTGCATATCTTTTTGTCCTTGGTTTGTGAATCATTGCATATCTTTTTGTCCTTGGCCTGTGAATCATTGCATATCTTTTTGTCCTTGGCCTGTGAATCATTGCATATCTTTTTGTCCTTGGTTTGTGAATCATTGCATATCTTTTTGTCCTTTCTCATTCAGCTATTGTATTGTCTGGTCCTCTATTTACGGTTTCTGATTGCCCCTTTGAAATAGGCAAAATGTTCGTCCCGGTAAATCGGCCCGATAGTATTATGACAACGTAAACCTATCGGTAAGCTGACAAGAGCACTGGAATTAGGCCGGATGTTTTTGGTAGGGGTAGCATCCCATACCAGCACATGTCCTGTTTTAATGCCATCAATCATAACGTCCGAGCTTCACAGACAGGCACTAAATGACAACAAATAGTCACTATTTGACATAGTAACTTATCTGCAATCAGTTAAAAGACAGATAGTCTTTAAGAGTCAACCAATTCGTGCTGACTAGCATATGATTTCTCAATTGATGACTAAAGTTTAAACATACAAGTTAATCATTGTATAATTACAGTTTGACTGTGTCTTGATTTATCCACTATACATCACCTGCCACTGAAGACAACGTACCAATCACTGCCATGCAGTAGATGTGCACTTCGATTCTAATAACAGGCTTGAACTACTATGAGATCATACATATATTTCAAAATGAATAATTTGGATTATTAGTAATCTAAAGATGACATCTACAATAAATACAGTTGTGGTGATAAAAATTAAAAAAAACGTAGATATCTAATTTAGTTCGCACGACGCGTTACACGAATAACATTCATCAAGTCCGCTCTTAGAGAAAAAATTGGAACGCCAAATTGGAAAGAAGTGAACGGAATGGGCCAAACAGGATAGCAAAAATTAGAAGAATATTGACCTTAGTTCACATTATGCATTCTATTAATAAATTCATAATGAATAACAAACAATATTACCACAGTGTTGGAACAGTTCCAAAATCCAATAGAAAATCGCAAAAAGGGGCTAAATCGATACCCTAGCACAAAGATACATAACGATTTACTTTGTAATATAAGTAAGATTTCAAATTGACTAAGTTGTTTTAGTAAGTATATACTTATAATAATTATGTGTCTCTACTAAAAACGGTATGTCCGTTTTTTAGATAAAAAAAAATTATTTCTTAATTTAATTCTAAAAATTGAACACCAATGTGACCGAAACTGAGCATAAGAGAAACGGAAATAATATCAAGGTTATCTAATATAACAGGTCGAATTGGAACAGGAAGTGACGTGAATAACATTGCACCAAAAACATAGAATTCTGTGAAAGTCGTTGTGAAAAGAACAATACAATTGTCTAAATTTGATTATGACAAAACTGTGGTAACAATTACAGAAATAAAGTAAACAAATTATAACTCAAAGAATTAAACAAATCAAATGTTACAATATGTGAATCACAAACTGTGTTACTGACTTGATTCTTATATGTGAATCACAAACTGTGTTACTGACTTGATTCTTCTTTGTTTGACGTTCCTTGGTGTCAAAAGGGAAACAGGACTTGTTTATCCTTCCGGATCACCTGAGTATGCCTGCGTATTTAGTAGGGTTCGTGTGGTCCAATCTTTAGTCCTCTTTTTTTATGAACCATTGTTTGTCTTTACGTCTTTATTCTTTTGGAAATTCCAATGCTGTGTTCTTCAATGTCATATGCTCTATAATTTTATATCTTTGGATTCCGTCGGGGCTTACTCACAAACAAAAACAGGAGGCAAATAAAGCTACAAATATGCAGACAAAAATTATGCTTCTATTGCAAACAAGAGTGTCCATCTAAAAATTAATTTATATATCTTGTGAATCATTTGTAGACATAGATATATAATATAAAAGATATACTAATCTAAAATGCATTAACTGCAACATTAAATTAATAAGACAACGTAAGCAGATGTATGTAGGATGTCCCTCTTTTTCACCATTGAATAGTGGTAGAAAACGAAATATAGACACTTGCAACAACGAACTGTTGCAAAACTGTCCCAAATTAACTTAATTAAACAACAAAGGGTAAATACAAAATTGGATTTTTATCATTTTATGTAGGTATGCAATTGTTACCAGAAGACCCAAGATTACTTTCACGTGAACGAAGAGAGAAGTTTCATTTGTTTTAATTGAAAACACAGAAAATCAATTTCCAGTAGAATTCTTTACTAAATCCCACAAATCATTGAAAACCCCATTCCAAGTCTTAACGGAACTCCAATGAAATCGCGAATAGCTAAAGCAATGTTGTGGTTACATTTTGTTCGAAGAGCTTTAGCAATTGAAAATTAAAATAAAAGTTCAACAGTAATATTGGACAATATAACCAATCACAAGAAGTAAGGGGCCTCATGGAATCCTACCACGATACAGAAATGGGGCCTAGTTTCTCCGATCTATTAGCCAAAAATGAGTACATGTATACAGAAACTAATCACCAACAACATAGAATTAAATTTAAAGTTTATGAAAAGGAAGTTTTGACAGTGATGATCAACAATTTCACCACTATCAGTAAAACGAACAATCACCTCTCATTTCAAATATGTGAACATAAAACAGACCACGACATATGACGTAGGAAATCCATGTCCTGGCTTGAAACAGGCACACAAAACTACCTACCAAGTAAGAAGCCAACATGCATTGTGGTTTCAGACAAACATTCCATAGTCCTTCTTCTTCTTCCTGGTATATAGTGCAGGACTCATCTTGAGTGTAAATTTGCACTGATGCATGTCAAAGACGACTAAAAACCCTTCGGCATACGGCCAGTTAAAACTATATACAAAAAGACATGGACCTAGTGTGTGAGGTATGCAGCTTGGCTGGAACTCGATCAGCCGCATACGGAAGCTCTCGATGGCATTGGCTGATGTAGTTTTTCTGGTAACCTGTTCCAATCAGTGGTGGTTCCTAGAAAGAAAGAGAACTTGTCGATATCCTTGTCGGTTGTTGGTAGACGATATCTTTTTGCGCCCCTTGTTCTAGCATCACCTGGTAGTAAGTAGGATGGTGCGTTGATGTCAATGAGGTCATGTGTGATCTTGTAGAATATGAATAGCCGTGATGATAACCGGCGATATTCTATGGGTTCCCATTTGAGTTGGTTTATCATCGCTGTTACACAACATGGAGTGCGGTCATAAAAGTTACCGCTAACAAATCTGGCGGCTCTTCGCTGGAACCCCTCGAGTGATCTGATATGGACCTGATGGTGTGGGTCCCATACTGTGCCTGCATATTCTAATGTCGGTCCCACCATGGTGATATAGGCGATTGACTTAACATTTGATTTGCATCCACGGAGGTGTCTCTGTAATAAGCCCAAGGTCCTACTGGCTTTGCCTTTGATGTAAGTTATATGTTGGGTCCAGTTCAGCTTGTTGTTGATAGTAACTCCCATTACTTCCAGTATGTGATCATGTAACTTATAACTATGTGTGATGTGGGTTTACGTTTGTTGGTTACATGAATGACATTACATTTTTGCGGATGGAACTGCCCCTGCCATGTTTCTTCCCATTGCTGTAGTGATGTTAGGTCCTTCTTTAAGGCTGCCGTATCTTCATCATTTCAGATATGTCTGTACAACAGACAGTCGTCTGCGAAGAGTCGAACATCAGATGTAGTGTGTTCTGGCAAGTCATTTATGAATGTTAAAAACAGCAATGGGCCCATCACAGTACCCTGTGGATGTAACACCGTCTAATACGACTTTCTGCGTTCTCTTACTCAAGAAGTTCTGTATCCATTTCCAGGCGTTTCCTCTCACTCCATAATAGTTCAGCTTGTGAAGCAGTCGATGATGGGGAACCTTATCGAAGGCTTTAGAGAAATCAAGCAAAATCACATCAACTTGTTCTCCTTTGGCCAAGGACTTGGATATCGCATCGATGGTGATGATCAGTTGTGACTCGCAAGATCTCCTACTTCTATACCCAATAATACAACAGACATGAAGCAATAGCAGTAGCTCACGTGGCCCGCGTACACCTGGTGCAATTCTTTTGAAAATAAATACATGGTGTAGTTCACAGATCTACAGCCTCTCCATCTACCAGAATGTCAATTTTGTTATCTCCGTAGTTACTCCCTTCCTCTTCCTCGTCTAGTAGAATACTGACACTAGGAGTATGGTGCTGTGCGTGCGGTGTGTGACATATGAGCAATTGATGAGTTTAGTAACATACATGTAAGGTGTAGTTTACATATCTAGTCTCTCCATCTATTAGAATGTTAATTTTGTTGTCTCCTTAGTTACCTCCTTCCTTTTCCTCACAAATACTGACACTCGTGGTATGGTGCTGTGTGGTGTGACCTATGTGCAATTGATGTGCAGTAATTTTGTTGTCTCCTTAATTACCGCCTTCTTTTTTCTCATCTAGTGAAATACTGACACTAGTGGTATGGTGCTGTGTGGTGTGACCTATGTGAAATTGATGTTTAGTAATGTTGTTGTCTCCTTAGTTACCTCCTTCCTTTTCCTCATCTAGTGAAATACTGACACTAGTGGTATGGTGCTGTGTGGTGTGACCTATGTGCAATTGATGTGCAGTAATTTTGTTGTCTCCTTAGTTACCTCCTTCCTCTTCCTCATCTAGTGAAATACTGACACTAGGGGTATGGTGCTGTGTGGTGTGACCTATGTGCAATGGACGTGTAGTAACATACAAGCCTCGTGACTATAAATAGATGAAATGATATAACACGTGAAATTGACATTAAAGTGATTTGTTACTACAGAAGCACACTACAAAATTAATTTCATCCTATATATATCCGTTCTTTAATTGGTTCATCAACAGATGTGAGATGGAGGCAAGAATTCCGACAAAACATTTCTCATGGCTTGCCCTATTCACAGCAGGAGTAAAAATCAATGTACAAGTGGTTGTATTTATCGCTTGACCTAAATCTGTCACAGATTTGACAGCAAATGGGTAATATATTATACAGAGGCCCCGCCTTGTAACGTGAAATCCAGAACTACCCAATCGGTAACAGGCGATAAAAGGGGCCTCACATCGCCATAAATTGATAACTGATATGTAAAATGATTCAAGTGTGATCTGTTGAGAACATGAGGAATGTATGTCAGATAAAGTAAATACATCGTTCATGCGTGATGTAATTATGTGTATTACCGTGGAGACCTCGAACACTTGATTCACCGTAATAAAAAAAAAATCAATACATCAAACAATGGCTGCTCAAAAAGATTACCGATACATGCAAGGAATGATTAAGCTCTTTTTACACTCTTTAATTACTGATATTTGTGGATAAGCGATAAAATATTTGCATGCTGTGAAAAAAAAATGTGTTGTGTATTGCATTTAAATATTTATGTGTATTGCCTGGATATAATGTATTGCTTGGAGCTTATGCCATCTCATTTCAATGATGTATTTATTATTGTGGATTTTTTTCACACCGGATAAAAAGGTACTGAATTCTCCATTTTTCTTGTTCTTTTCTTAGCAACCAATGATTGCGTTTATTCTTTAGTCACGCACAGCTGATATTTAATGAAAACGACAAGCAATATTTTTCCTTTTTATATTCTACCATCTGGCATCGCAACAAACATAGCTACTTTTTTTTTTTTTTTTTTTTTTTTTTCCTTTAAGTTTATAACTGCCAAGATAATTTAGAGCATGTCTATCTTCCCCTATAAACACAATGATTTTTGAATGATGTATCTGAAATTTAGTAGGTATGGGGAAATAATTAATGTATGTACCATGCGATTGACTTTGACAGACACATTACTGACGTATCAACATTCACAATGTCAATATCCTTGAGTCGCCTAAAAACATACATTGAAATTTCAAAATGAAAATGACGCATAGTGACATGATTAAAAATAGCTCGTATTTCATATTGTTCACAGGAACATTTGAATTGGCATTTTGATGATTTATCTGTATTTTTCAATACATAATGTACACTGCAATCCGATTTGTTTTTCTGTTTTTAAGTTTTATTAAAAAAAAAAATAAAAAAAAAGAACCTTAGCGAATGTGATGTAGATATACTGGTTGTAACAAAGGTACAAAACCTTATAAAAAAAAAAAAAAAAAATGCACGAAGAAGTACATTTGCATAACACTTCAACGAATAATTGTAAAATTAGATATACATAACTAAGGAAACCTCCAACATTTTTTTTCTGTATTCCCTAATTTTTTAATCAAATATTTTAGTGTTGAAATTTAATGTCTATTGACAATATTTATAATTTTCATATTTAAAAAAAGTTAATGTTGAAAACCAAATTTATAATTTTGGTATGTAAATAACTACTGTTGAAAATACAGACTAAAACAAATAGTTGAGTTAATTCAAGTAAATTGGTGATATTGATACCAAAAATCAGATTATGAGAGGGACCGAAGACGTTCCCCTCTGATTTGAGATCTTCTTTTCGTTGAAGTTGTTCTCACATTTTTAATATTCTCTGAGCAGCGGAAAATAATGTGAAAAAAGAAAAGAAATTCATATGGATTCAAGAAGTGTGGAGTCGATATTCTTTTAGCTATCTCCAACCATTTTGCTTGAAACAACAGACACTGAGTGTTGTGTATTTGCCTCCCCGTATTTTTCTCTATATTTCTGTATCGATTTATTTATATTGTGTGGTTGGATATAATATATTTGTTTACGAACCATTTAGATTGAAACATTGCATTACCGACAAATGACAAACTGAAAATTGATATATATTGATATATTCGTGTGTGTACATAAATCTCTAATATTTTATTGGAATGACCTTTTAAAAAATGTCTGATATTAATATACTGCATGTACAATAATATTTACACAAAAGCTAGGCAATAATAACATTAATCATGGTCATTAACAAAGTCTTTATCCATGCTTGTTAATGATATTAATTTTCCTGACGTTTATCTTGCTTCTTGCTATTTTACTTGTAGAAGGTACCTAAGCCACAATTGTTTTTCACAGGAAACAGAAAATCAATTTATTTTTGTCTTAGACATGACAAATGGCCATAATATTTCTTCAGATTTTACCAAAATTTCTTGTAGAAATATTCATAGTCACATTATTTATTGCTTGCATCTTTCAGGTAAATTTTTTCTCTCTAATATTTGGCAACAGATTTTTATATATTAAAAAATAAACACCCTCTTCTTTGTGTGATTATTATTATTATTAAACACATTGCTTCATGAGAATTTTTTTTAAATGTTCGAAAACTTGTTTACAATGTACAAACAAAAAACCCCAAAAATTCATAAATTTGTGGAAATAATATATTATTTATATGAACAAATATCATCAGCTGTCATTTCTTATAAAACTCATTGAAATAGTGACAGAAAAAAAAAACACATTTGGAATACATTTTAATTTTTTATTTAGGGTGAATACGAGAAATGCAAGGATTTTTTTTTATTAAGCTTCTTGCATTTTAACAATAAAATAAAAAACAAAAAATATGATATAAAATACAACTCAATTCTACTATATGGTCTAAGCCAATGGCAACTGTTTTAGGAAATTAACTTGAATTTTAAATAATTTAGTTTTCTTCTCGTTACTATTAACTTTTTAAAAAAGTTTGCAGAATTTATAAACATCAGAATTAAGTTAATATTCGATACTATATCTTTTCTGCTAATGTTGGTGCTTTTTAGCATTTCATGTTATAAAAAATGGTGTCCCTCCAGTGAAGAAATGGTGGTTATTATTTCCCACACCTGAAATAATAAATTAATTCAACCTCTCCTTACAAATCATAAATACGTTTTTTTGTTAGCATTCAGGGAAATACCAATTTGCCAAAATATAAGTATTGGAAAATTGTGTTTGTGTGATAGTTTTAGAATATGATTCAAATCGTATTTAAAAATATGCCAGTATATGTCAAGTGAGTGAGTGACTGACTTTTGAACGTTTTGATAATGGTTTTCACAGATGGTGTTTTATAACATTTTTTGCATGTTTTGATTACAAATAGCGTTCCGCTGATATTTTTTTAACTGTTTTTTTTTTATTACGAAATTCTTCCATTGCTATTTTTGTATTAACTGTTTGATACAGAAATAGTGTTAAAAATAAAAACGTAGATATCTAATTTAGTGCGTACAACGCGTTTCTGGAATAACCACCACAACAAGTTCATTATGTTCATAGTCAACAGATTGAAAGCTGGCATTTAATCAGATATTTAGTGGTCAACAAAGAAATATAACAAATGACATACTGGACGGAAACAATTTTCCCACGATCTTTATCCATCCTACTAGAAAAAAATAATGCTATTCAAATACAGTAATAATGTAATAAACTTGTATACTAGTATTTAAAATCAGAATATCTGTAATTACTCTACATTGTATTTATCTGACTTGTATGTGAAAAAATGTGAGAAAAAAAACCGGTAATAATTCATTACTTGTATTATTTTTTGGTGGAAAATAATGTTAAGGTTTTATTTTTTGTTACATTAATGGCATAATCAAATATTACATTTTTTCTGGATAAAAATGTACAAGTAGTTGGGATTTGAAAAAATTAGTATTTCAGCATAAAATGTATGAAAATCAAATTACCTAAAAAGTTGTATCTATTTTTAGTTAACCCTTTATAAAGATGGAGGTCTTTTCAATTAAGAAAGGAGATCAATAATATCTTTGATAATATTACAAGAAGTTGTTAAAATAATCCAAATGTTATGTCTTAATGTATCAATTAAGCTGTGTAGCTTACAAGACAACAAGAATTAACCATTTTAGTTAACTGAATGGACACTTCATGTAAGATTTTTAAGACTAATTGGCATTTTTGAAAGAAAATCAAACCATTGATATGTTTAGCTTGTTATATTGTTGAAGATTTCCTACCAGTTTTTCTCCCCATTGTAATGGGTGTAATTGAAAAATGATGAAAATGGATAACTAAATTTCAGTTTATGTAAATGAAAGGAGGGAAAATGTTTGTAGCTTTGAATGTATACATCATTTACCATTGAATAATAAAAAAATAAAATCATCTTTAAGGACTTGCGCTATGCAGCTAAAAGAGGGAAACTGTACTCCAATAATAATAGTTTGCATTAATTAATTGGTTAATACATAACAATAGCCCCCTTATTAATTCTAGAACAATTTATTATGTGTATAGCATTTGTAAATAAAATATTTGTAATGTTACAAAATGTTGATTCCATATATACTCTATGTCCTACTAGTGTAAACTCATTCATTATAACACGATGTATCCCTATACAGAAAACGTGTCTTTTCTTCTGTCTGTCTCCACCCAGGACCTGGATTTCAACCGTTCGCATTTCGTAGCCTTTTTGTGTTCAATGATTTGTTAGCGGGAGGTAATTGTTCATTTTGTCAATGGTATTGATGGCAATATTGGCCGTCATTGTTTAATCATTTGGCTTTCCAATCTTTCTATTTTGAGCGTACCTGATGAAGGTTATTCCAGATAAACACTGTGCGTACTAAATTTGATATATACGTTTTTATTGGAAATACTGCAAGCATATATCTGTCCATCTTCGCTAGCCTTGGCAGATTAAGTCGGAAGTTCGTGTCCTCACGGTATTATTTTCTATTCGATGCAGCAGTGGGTGGTTGCGTCCAATCAAAATGCGTCTAACAAAAGATCACGCAACGATCACATGTAGAGAAAGAAAAATGTAAACAATGGCGACATGTGGAGAAAACTGTAGACTTTGTCATGAATCTTTGCCCCCCAACCACAAGAACGATATTTACAGAAATTTGTAAAGAATTTGCTCAATTAACTGACGTTTTAGGCTACATCCTTTCGAACAGGTAATAGTACTACCGTTCTCATTGGTTGATAATGATGTAATGCAAATGGACTGACCTTCATAAATCCGCAGAGGAGAGGAGCGGATCGTAACCCTTGGCCAGCGAAGATTTCTGTCCAAACAAAGAATACAAAGAGGGCATATTTTGGCACAAACGAATATCGCTCCCCTAAAGAGAAGCATTGTAATTAAATTGAACTAACTAGTGATTATTCCGACCTGTTTACTTGAGAGAAAAAAGGTTATAATTTATCAGGAAACCAGTGATAATGACGTCATTAATGGATATGGAATGTCATGTGTAGGCCGACTTGATAAGACCAGAATGGGAATGTAGGATTTTCAAGAGCGGAGTATTAAAAAATTGAGAATATGACTATAGATAACATAACTGTTTCCAAACCCAAAACAAATATCAATTTTACAAGTCAAGAAAGTATGATTCAAAGTAATGATTTAATAAAAGATTTTATTAGGAAATTTAGTGTAGTAAAAACGTATTTAGTGAAAACCAGGGGTTTATGGAATAACATTCATGTGGTACCATTCATAGTCAACAGATTGGCAGGCCAAATAATTTTAAAGCTCTTTGGAGCAAACTTTTATGCACGACAGACAATATAATATAAGTATTGAGCTTCGTATCCTTCCTCAAGTACATGTCCCAAGATGTTCTCAGATTGGCCTTTGATATAGATCGGTACATGGCAGTATGGGATAGTGATAAGATAAGGATCAATGAACCAAAAGAAATTGTAGAAAACTGATGTAATTCTTCAAAATACGTTTGACCACATAGAAAGTTTTCTATGTTATCTTAATTTTAGTAATAAAAACGTAGATATCAAATTTAGTGCGCACAACCCGTTTCTGGAATAACCTTCATCAGGTACACTCAAAGTCGAACATTGGACAGCAAAATAATTTACAATAAAGTTTTAGGAGCCATAACGCTAAAGGCCTAAACAGGATAAATTAGCTAAAATATATAGTTAGTATGATATGAATAAAGACAATCATGTGCAAATTAACATTTTTCTCCGTGCCCTCTTCCTATATGTTGCGATGATTGTGTTGGACAGTGAGTTTCTCGTGTTGTTTTAGTTGGTGAGGTTGTCGATCATCGCTGTTTAAAAATCTTTTCCCCTTTTCCAATTCAATTCAACAATGTTAGTTACTTTTTATTATAAGTTGTTGAACAAATAATATTTTGTATTTATTATTATTTTGTTATTAAAATATTTACTGGCGGATCATAGCACGGGTGACACGAATAATAGATCAAAGAAAACGGGGCATGATTTTGTGAGCGTGGTGGAGAATTTTAATAGGTTATAAAACTTCAAAACAGTATGACGCTTTAAGCAACGCATGCATCCAAAACTTGGAAATTAATGCTATAAAACAGACTTGATGTAATTACTTGTTTTGAAAATGGATTGTCATGTGCAAATGTATATCAACCGTTTTAATTGTGTTTTTCTCGTATCTCGTAAGTATTTTGGTTGTCGTTAATTTTCTAAACTGACCTTAGGAAATTATTCTGATTCAGTAAGTTTTTATAATCTACAAAACATCACTCGCAAAAGTCTTCTGACATAAATATTTAGTGTACTTTCCAGATGTATTAATTATATAGTGTTTGTGAAATATGTCCTGTGATAGGGTGACATGTCTTACGATCGTTTTCCCTTGAGTAAAACATGTTCTGAGATCGTTGCCCCGAAAACTAGAGCTAAACGTGTCATAAGACCGTTATTCTTTAAGCTAAATTTAAGGTTAACATATCTTAAAATTGTTGTCCCGAAAGCAAAGCATATCCTAAGAATCGTTGTCTCTAAAGCTAAATATATCTTTAAAGCATTATTCTAAAGGCAAACCATGTTCTGTGACGGTTGCACTAGAAACAAATATCATAAGATCAGTGTACCTGGAACTAAACATTCCTAAGTTCGGTTTCCCTAATTCTTACATGACCTAAGATGGTTGTCCCCAAAGTTTTCCGCAGATTGCTTTCCCTACCTCTCAGCATGTATTCACATCGTTGTTTATAGAGAAAAACATACCCTGCAATCGTCGTCCTTTAGAGCAAAGCATGCATGTCTTAAATTTGTTTTCACTAACGCTAAGCATGTCCCAAGATGGTTCTTTCTAATGCAAGACATGATCGAAGTTCATTTGCTCTAAAGCTTAAAAAAAATGCTTAGCATGTCTTAAAATCATTGTCCCTGGAGCCAAGCATATCCTACAATTGGTGTCCTTAAAGCAAATATATGTTAAGATTTTATTTTCTCCAAAACTGAACATGTCCCAAGATCGTTGTTCTTAAAGCTAGGCGTGTCCGAAGATCGTTCTCCCAAAAGCTAGACAGGTCTTGTATTCGTTGTCGTGACATGCTTAAATTAACACATATCCGAAAATATTCTACATAAATAAAAACATAGATATCAAATTAACACGTATATCCAAAATATTCTACATAAATAAAAACATGGATATCTAATCTCATTAACACATATCCAAAATATTCTACATAAATAAAAACATAGATATTTTATTTACACATATATCCGAAAATATTCTACAATAATAAAAACATAGATATCTAATTAACAAATTATCCAAAATATTCTACATAAATAATAACGTAGATATCAAATTAACACATTATCCAAAATATTCTACATAAATAAAAACATAGATATCAAATTAACACATTATCCAAAATATTCTATATAAATAAAAACATAGATATCAAATTAACACGTATATCCAAAATATTCTACATAAATAAAAACATAGATATTTTATTTACACATATATCCGAAAATATTCTACAATAATAAAAACATAGATATCTAATTAACAAATTATCCAAAATATTCTACATAAATAAAAACGTAGATATCAAATTAACACATTATCCAAAATATTCTACATAAATAATAACGTAGATATCAAATTAACACATTATCCAAAATCTTCTACATAAATAAAAACATAGATATCAAATTAACACATTATCCAAAATATTCTATATAATTAAAAACATAGATATATTAATTACACACACCCGAAAATATATTACCATGCCAGGTGAAGGTTATCCCAGAAACACGTCGTGCGCATTTATATATACGTTTTTATTTTTTATACATTATATCAGTGATAATGTAATTAATAGTTATAAAACTTAGTTTTACCAACCGATTTAGTGTTTGATCTTTAAGACAAGCGCACGAGTCAAGTTTTCAATTAATAGTTATAAAACTTAGTTTTATCAACAGATTTAGTGTTTGATATTTAAGACAAGCGCACGAGTCGAGTTTTAGTTATAAAACTTAGTTTTATCAACCGATTTAGTGTTTGATATTTAAGACAAGCGCACGAGTCGAGTTTAAAAAAAATCGTCCTATATATTGGAGTTAGTTCTCTAATTTAAATAAAATAAAACCAATAAAAACAGAATATTATGCAGTTTCATTCAGCAATTTATAAACATAAAAAACATATCTATTATGATAAAAAAGATTAATGAGTGATCAACTTTTCAATACTTTAAAACTATTATTTGTGGGAAAAAAATATTTTAGAATTTACATTAGAAACGGTAGAAAATCATATTTTTAATTATACAAGTATTTCATGTAAATTCAACAAGAAACACAATCAAGGGCATTTTGTAAACCATATATTTTTATATGACATAAATAGGTAGTTTTGAAGACTTGACTCTACTAGGCACGACACAATCAATAGGTGTGTTGATAGCAAAGGAAATCAACTACCAACTCAGTGGTCGTGATAATAAACGGAATTCCAGCTTCTTAAAGTATAAATATGGCTACTCGCGGTCCATACCATCTGTGTCTTCAATGTTATGAAAATGTGATTATTATTAAATTAAACGAATATAAGCAGGATTTTTTGGTGTCCGTTTTTTTTTTTATTTCGTAGCCATATGTGAATCTCAATACCAAAATACAGCCATCGGATCTTTATTTTCAAAACTGCATGATTTAGCTATTTGCTATGACAAACAATTGATAAAATAAAATAAAATAAAAACAGCACACGTCTGAGTTTAATTTTGGTTAAAATAATGTAAAAATATAATTATTTTAAGCATTTTATAATAATCACAATTTAATTGGTTAAGCTGGAAATATTTAATTGTTACAATGGTCTACAATATATCACAGAATTTGGGTTGAACCGGTGTGGCGGTGTAACAACATCTGTTTTGCATGTTCCATTAGCTACTGATGTCATTTCTGTATTTATATGTTCCACGTTTGTCAGAGGAGTGGTTCTTTTTCGGCTACTGATGTCATTTCTGTGTTTAGATGTTCCACGTTTGTCAGAGAAATGGATCTTCTTTCGGCTACTGATGTGATTTCTGTGTTTAGATGTTCCACGTTTGTCAGAGGAGTGGTTCTTCTTTCGGCTACTGATGTCATTTCTGTGTTTAGATGTTCGATGTTTGTCAGAGAAATGGATCTTCTTTCGGCTACTGATGTCATTTCTGTGTCTAGATGTTCCACGTTTGTCAGAGGAATGGTTCTCCTTTCGGCTACTGATGTCATTTCTGTGTTTAGATGTTCCACGTTTGTCAGAGGAGTGGTTCTTCTTTCGGCTACTGATGTCATTTCTGTGTTTAGATGTTCTACGTTTGTCAGAGGGGTGGGTCTTCTTTCGGCTACTGATGTCATTTCTGTGTTTAGATGTTCCACGTTTGTCAGAGGAGTGGTTCTTCTTTCGGCTACTGATGTCATTTCTGTGCTAGATGTTCCACGTTTGTCAGAGGAGTGGTTCTTCTTACGGCTACTGATGTCATTTCGGTGTTTAGATGTTCCACGCTTGTCAGAGGAGTGGTTCTTCTTTCGGCTACTGATGTAATTTCTGTGTTTAGATGTTCCACGTTTGTCAGAGGAGTGGTTCTTCTTTCGCTACTGATGTAATTTCTGTGTTTAGATGTTCCACGTTTGTCAGAGGAGTGGTTCTTCTTACGGCTACTGATGTCATTTCGGTGTTTAGATGTTCCACGTTTGCCAGATGAGTGGTTTTTGTTGTGCTCATTGTCTTCGTTTTTGACCGGTAATATGAAACAAAATCAACAAAACATGGTTCATTTATAGCTTTACATTACCAAACCAACACAATACGAGTGGTAGTGGTGGTCGTAATCGTATGGTAGTTTGATTTGCAATTACCTATACAATCAGTGCCTATCATCACTAACGTTCCGGCTTCCTCCACCAATAAAGCTGAGCACCACGATATAACTAAAATATTGTTTAAAATTGCGTAAAACACCACAACCCCAACACAATACAGTTCATGGAACATACAACCATTAAAATGAAATACATGCACTGAATATACATCTGTTATTATTGACAAAAATACTGGATTAACATTTTAAAACTAACGTCAATCCCCCTTAAACATAGGTAACCTTATCCAATTTTGGCTGCCTTTGTTTACTTTTAACCTTGTGACAATGAGCGTTACCTGATGGTGGTTATTCCAGAACAAAAATCATCGTGCGCACTAAAATATATATCTACGTTTTTATTAAGATAATACATGTAATTCTTGATTAAATGCGTAGATGAAAATTTCGTAATTACTATTTTTAAATGAAAAATCCTTTCGGTCAGACAAAACTAACACCTCTTGTGTAGTCTGACCTATTCACAACGGACCTCAGAAAAAATATTATCGGCTTCAAACATTGTCCGATGTCCATGTTGATGGATTTTTGATACGATTACATTAATAGTTTAAATGCTCTGTCTGGCTAATGCCATACATAAAATATCAATTAATATTTCTGTATAAGGTCAACATGATAATTATAGTAAACTGAAAAGTCTTTATTACCGGACGTGACGTGACGTGACGTGACGTGACGTGATAACTTGGTATTAGTTTTCTCAGGTAACAGAAATTGTATAGACTAATTTATAAAACAACGAACATCAGAAATATACATCATGTTGATATCAAGTGTGATTGAACATAAAGTTCGTCTATTACCCTTTTTGTATCTTCTAACTTTTCCTTCTGAACGAACTATTTTATTTTTCTGTGTAGTGCTTTGTAGATCTTAGTTTTTTGGTTTTATTTCGTTGTTGATTTACGCCTTCAGATTACTACTTTGGTATCTTCAGCCATCTGTATATAGAAACCCAGACACTGATACGTCGTGTCCTGAATTATAACGTTTTCATGGGCTATCTCTGGTCTAAAAGTCGTCGAAAATTTCATGATGCCAAATTAATCCCGCTGCACTCAATTTACTCAATAAACTCCATGTTTACATGTATTTTGTGTTTCACTTGCGTTGTAATCAACTCCTTTGGGTATTCAATGGCTTTATATAAACAGTGATGGTCAGATAATAGTCTCCTTCTATTGTTCTGACTAACCCCTTAAGAATACTTACTATATATGATATATTTTACGGTAAGCGATATAGTTTTTGTTGTACATGTCTTATTATATCGGTATGACATTGGTTAATTATGTTATAAAGGATATTGTTTTGCTGTGTCAATTTATAATGCCTACACTGGGCACCATTGGGAGTTCAATATACACAAGTATTGATGCTCAGATTTGGAGTATTCGAAACTTATATTAGAATGAATTTCATTTGTTAAAATTCATTAGTTGTTCATTTATTAAATATTCCTAATGATTGTCTTATTTCACATATTTGGAAGAAGGGGAAACAACGTTTTGAAAAAGATAGTACAGACCAAAATAATAATTATTATGTCTCTTGTGTGTAGGACTAATTTCGCTTTTAAAATGGCAAATATTTCGACTGAAAGAAACTTTTTATCTGTGTCATAAGTTTATGTCAAATTTCATTACTTGGAGTAGGCCGACACTATGGACATTAGTTGTTCGGTATAACTAAAATAATGTTTGACGATTATTGTTATTGTATCAATAATTGGATTGGTCTCTTTTTAGATTTCAATGTACACGAAATTATTTTGTATAGTCTGCATGTACCACTGGCAGCGCGTTTTGTATTGGCAATTACATTTTCAAATCTCTATAACGAATTTGTTACATTTTAATCATTTTAATAGTTTTACCAATTTTTAACTCGCATTAATTTCTCCCCATTACCACATTTTTAAAATTATTATTTTGTATAGTTTTAATATTTCCTATATGGCCATCAATCATTTCTGCTGTATTGACTGTAATGCTAATCCCTTACCTCCTGTGGACCCTATACATTTTAGCTATATTCATTATTTCTGTAACATCTGAAAACCTGTTCGAAAGAATATAATATTAGAGTCGATGCGGTAGGGAAAAGCTTCATACCACATCAACAAAATGCATTCACTTCACCATCAATCAAATGACTTATTTTTTATGGTTAAAGTGTGTGTTGGCGGGAATTAGCATGCCGCGTCTTAGTGGCATTTAATGAATCGTTCTTGGAGATATTCAATTCGAAATCAATGGTGACTTTTACACTAGAGAACTCTTTGTGTTTTTTTTCAGAATTGAAAGTGTTATTAAGCAAAAAAAAAATTGATACAAATTGCGTTATAAAATTTATTAATTTCATTGACACCATCGACTGACTGCCTAAGACAATTTAGAATGGTGTCAGTGTGTACGGGAACCATACCAATTCATAAAATAATTTGATTGAATTTATTTCATTTTGTGATAGATACTAACTAATAACTGTCTTTTAGACACGTGACAAAATCTCATTAAGATATTTAAAGACAACACACAAGTCAGGTCGTCAACATACGATTAAAAAGCAGTATAGTTATTTACCTATAGGAGTAATAAAAACAAACTTTAAAAACAAACCCAACAAAAATATAATAATGACAAACAATAGTTCAAGAATTAATGAAAAAAAATAATTAGAAAGATGGAAGGTTTCTATTTCAAAACCAGGATCTGTGTTGGTACATTGGACCAAACCAAAGACTATGAAATAGGCTTTTGGTGCTTCGATCGCCACTCGGCATGCAACATTGAAGAGTAAAAGTAAAGACTGCTTGGATCAAAGTCAATATAATGTGTCTGATTAGAACCGTGAGTCTAGTTGTGGACAGTTGTTTCAATGAGCTAGCACTATGAAATTCCAACTAAGCGCTTCAATGGTCTAGTCTACATTTCTCAGCAACTTGTTCCAGCCATGATGTTGCTGAAGAAAAGAATGTTCACTTGGCGTTTAGTATAAATCACTCACTAACTCCTATGACGTAACTATACATTATCTTATTTTTTTAATTGGAATATAATTCAATTTTAAGTTATACATTCATGTTTTTGAATTTTAATATTATTGTACAATAATATTAAAATTCAAAAACATGAATATTAAAATTCAAAAACATGAATGTATAGCTTAATGCAAACATTAAGACCAACATAATTTTTATTATTTACAAGATTAAATAATTGCTTTTATGAGAACTATCAATGATAATTGTAGTTTTAAGGATTACCTAACTGTTAAGACACCATATTTTATCATTTTTATGTATTAATTTTAATTATTTTATTTGCACTTTCAGCTGTGAAATTGATACATAAAACATTTTTTTTTAATATATTGATTTAAATTGTCATATTTTCTGTTATACTTACTAGTATATTTAAATGGTACATCACTTGTTTTTCAAATTGGTCTAACTTCCACGATATATAACTGAAATATTATTGAAAATGGGGTTTAAACACGATGACCCCTCCCCCCCCCCATTCTTGATCACTTACAAAATCGAGGCATTGTTCAATGATTATCAGAGACTTCATATTTGTCTAGTGTTTGATTTGTCTGTCAGTTCAACATTCCACGATAAGATGTTATTATCAATATATCTATTTTCACATGCATTATTTTCCATGGTAAATCAATAATAAAATTTGAAATTACATATATACAAGCCATGGTTGTATATAATTGTTAATTACTTAGCTGGTTACTTGTTTTGATGGTAAAACAATAGTTTTGTAAACAGCGTCACGAAGCAATTTGGAATATAGCCATATACTAGTAACATAATCGCTCACATTCCTTGATTGGTACATAAACAGTAGTTAAAAGTGGCGGAGTTAAACTAGCTTTATGAGCCCAATCCCCATCTCTCAATGAAATAATGCGTTCATGCTACTGTTTCCACATTTCAGTAAAATGACAACCCTCACATATAACTGGATGGGAACCGTTGTTATGACTTTTTACGTCGATTCCTAATCTTGATCTTTATACATAATGTAGGAGGGCTCATGTCTTATTTATGTTATTTGTGTTTGTTTACGTATAGTGGTGTCCAACATAAATTGCGTTGTGCGTTTGTTTTGTTTTTCTTTGTCTTGTGTACCCTATGTTGCCAGTTTCTCTGATTGTCTGTCCATTTATGATTGACCCTTCGGTATTCTCTCACGTATTGTCTGTCCATTTGTGATTGGCCCTTTGGTATTCTCTCACGTTTATATTTAATCTAATCTTCGTGACACAGACGTTGTCACAAGTATAATATTAGTTCTATAAAAGATAGACGATGACTTTTTAACCATCATTTAAATGTTAACTAGTACTATATCTAAATATTTCCGTTGTACCACCGATCGATTTGAACGGAAATGTATAAAAATTATTAATGTCTTTGTACTTCTTATTGTGGCTTCCGAGAGAAAGATCTTCAACAAAGTAAAATCATATTTTAAGACGTCAATAACAGAAATGTACAGACTTAATTACTACACGAAAACGACCAAAATATTATCTTGAAGCCGTATATAAAGTTACGGTTCCAAACTAATTTAATTGATTAAATTTCCTCAGACATAGGTAACCTTAGTAGACATAGGTAACCTTAGTAACCTTAGCAGACATAGGTAACCTTAGCAGATTGTGGCCATTCCGATTTTAAGATTTTGGTTATTTCTTCACAAAGACTTCTAAATTATATGACTTCCCAATCTTTTGAGTATGAACGTATCGGATGAAGGTTATTCTAGAAACCTGTCATGCGCACTAAATTAGTTACCTACGTTTTTATTGCTACAGTCAAAGCTGCCTTAAAGGGGAATTTGCGGTAGTGACTACCGCCAAAATTTGTGGGCGGAGCTTATCAGCAAAAATCCCGGTTGATGTGAACAGCATATTTATGAAACTGTATGTCACATGACCAACGTGACCAAGATCACATTCCTCAGAAATTTGAAGTGATTTTTGTAGGTTTTAGTCTGATGAAGAATATTATTTTTAATAAGACTAAAAGTTTCGTAGGGAGGAACACTAGTGACCATACCTGTCAAATATTTTGCACCAAAAGTAACTATGAAACTGTGTATCATTGATTTTTCCTCATCGAGATGACCGTGGCCAAAATAATGAAGAAACTGAATGTTTGCTCCGCCCACAGCTATTTATAGCAACGCTCCCGGTTTAAAGAGCACCTCTATATAATAAATCACTGTCTATAAAGGGCAGTCTCATTTCCCCCATTCCTAATGAATATTACATATAATTTTAACCTGTATATAAAGGGCAACTGCTTATAAAGGGCACATTTTCAGGTTCCCGTGAATGACCTTTATATACAGGTTTGACAGTAGTTTATTCTCTGTATAATAACTGGGTTTTTGTTCACCGCGGCCGGTATGGTGGAAAAATATTATATTGGTCGCAACAAAGAATAAGCACAAATAAAGGGAAAGGCGTTTGATGTTTTTCTTCACTTCACGAGACTAAAACGTCCTTCATAAATTTGTAAATCAGAAAACATAAAGGATAAAATGGTATCTCAGTGACATTGCTTGCTAGCTGGAAGAATCAATTCAAACCATGATGTTAACATTATTATACTGGTATCCTGTTCAGACTGGTAACCTTCGACATTATGACTATGCGATATCGAATTGAACCATGGTTTAATTATGAGGGTGTTTCAGGTAAGATTGTCTTGTAATCCTATCCAAACTACTTCTTGGAAATAGCTAAGACAATCAAAGAAGTAATTACTCTGATTGAGAATATACAGTACACTTTTATTGATCTATATTGTTCTTCCGTTTAAATGCTGTCTTTCAGATTCTGGGTAAATGCCAAAATACAATTAGAAGACTACTTTAAACACTACAGATACCTTTAGCTGTCTGATTGTCTGGGTAAACGATGATGATGTGTTTTCAAGCAAAGAATAGAGAATAACAGACTACTGGAAAATATCGAAAATCTCATTGTCAACCAAGAATTTACAATGGCAGGAGAACACAGGACAACTTTTAAAAAGGCCAGGTTTTACCTCTAAGCATCAGAGATTATTTTATTATAACATTTCAATCCTTTTGTATAGGGGTAAAGTTACTGGACACGTACACTACAAAGCAAGGGACATAATCGAACACTACACGACACATGACAGGTAAGAAACAAGGGATCAAAATCCAACACTACACAACACATGACAGGTAAGTGATTGGTTAGACCATTGACGATCAATAGATATTACGTGCCTTTTAATATACGTGCTGCAATCTCCATGAATTAATCACAAGAAAATACACCATCAGTGAAAACAGCTCAACTACAACTGTCCCTTATCAGGGAGCCATCGTTTACCCGCTGGGGATCTCGGAGGCCCCGTACCCCTTCGCTTAGATTTTATGCCTCTGGATCCTCGCCGAATTATGCCTAGATCTATTCCTAGGTATGTATGTATTACTTATATTTATGGTTGTGATATCAATATCGTCAATTGGTTTGCTTTTTGGGGAGGGATGAAAAATAATTTTTCATCAGGCAATTTATTTACAGAGGACATTCTTTGATATCAGAGATGGATATGAAAAGGTTTAAGCTACTCCACAGGAGTACTCCCATAATTACACCAAATATTACAGTTAATTTAAAGTTAAATTTGAAATTATCATATTCTTAAGAAGACTGATGAGATATCAAAAGACATTTTCAATTTGATATTTCCGGAACAACCTCAAAACATTTCCGTTGTCGTTATGGGTCAGTGTAAATGACGCATTCATTTCTAACTAATGAATAAAGCGTAATATGGCAATACATAACAACCTTTGTATGTTGTATTTGCAGATCAGTAAAGATTATGGCATAGACACAGTTCACAAATATATTTATACAAGATTTCAACCCTGCATTTCAGTTACCATTTACATTTCAAATACTAGTATCCCATGCCATGCGGGTTTATTTGTGACATAATTAGTGTAATATCTGTGCGTTTGCAAGCATGTCTGTTTCATAATAGAAATACTGTTATTTAGTTTTTTGTGTTGTCCAATTATGTGTCTTTTCATTCTGAGTTCCGTGTTGTGATGTCCGTTACGATTTCCACATAAAAACGATATTTGGTTCGTCTTCACCTCCAATTGTCTGTAGGAGGACCCATGTCTTATTTACGTTGTTTGTGTTTGTTCGGTTCGTCTTCACCTCCAGTTGTCTGTAGGAGGACCCATTTCTTATTTACGTTATTTGTGTTTGTTTGGTTTGTCTTCACCTCCAGTTGTCTGTAGGAGGACCCATTTCTTATTTACGTTGTTTGTGTTTGTTCGGTTCGTCTTCAACTCCAGTTGTCTGTAGGAAGACCCATTTCTTATTTAAGTTATTTGTGTTTGTTTGGTTCGTCTTCACCTCCAGTTGTCTGTAGGAAGACCCATTTCTTATTTACGTTATTTGTGTTTGTTTGGTTCGTCTTCACCTCCAGTTGTTTGTAGGAGAGCTCATGTCTTATTTACGTTATTGGTGTTTGTTTGGTTCGTCTTTACCTCCAGTTGTTTGTAGGAGGGCTCATGTCTTATTTACGTTATTTGTGTTTGTTTGGTTCGTCTTCACCTCCAGTTGTCTGTAGGAGGGCTCATGTCTTATTTACGTTATTGGTGTTTCTTTGGTTCGTCTTCACCTCCAGTTGTCTGTAGGAGGGCTCATGTCTTATTTACGTTGTTTGTGTTTGTTTGGTTCTTCTTTACCTCCAGTTGTCTGTAGGAGGACCAATTTCTTATTTACGTTGTTTGTGTTTGTTTGGTTCTTCTTTACCTCCAGTTGTCTGTAGGAGGACTCATTTCTTATTTACTCTGTTTGTGTTTGCTTGCGCATAGTGATGTCCAACACATATTGTGTTGTGTGTTTTTTTTTTTTTTTCGTCTTGTTGCCAGTTTTTTCTGTATTGTCCATTTTTGATTATCCCTTCGGTAATATTAAATCTTTTATTTTAATTTAAACATATTTTATTGTCTAAATAATGACAAAAAGGATCAGACACAAGTTTTTATTCATATAATACTACTCAAATTCTTGGAATTTTGAACGTTTCAAAGAAGAAGAAAAACGAAGTTAATAATGCGAAGACATACGAGTTTTATTATTGATCAGAAATACGAACCACTTGACATTTGTCTTTGTTTCACAATGTATTGAATGGGTTTTATATTTCACCATTGTCTGATTGATTTTGGATCTAAGAACATAAAGATTTAGGTCAGCCTTTATGTTAATATAAATTAAAAAAAAAACAATTTTACATTATTAAGATGGTCACCGTGGTCTCGATCGTATGGTGGTTAGATTTACATCTACCCATGCCTATGACCAATAAAGTTGTGGGTGCGAGTTCGATATCCGGCTGTGGCGAGGTGTACTCGATATACCTTTGAGTGATAAAGTATGTCAAGGACGGTAAGTCCATGGGTTTTTATTTGGTACTCTGGTTTGTCTAGCAATAAAACTGATCACAATGAGATAATCTAAATATTATTGAACGTGGCGTTAAACCTTAAAAAAACAATCCTTGATTATTAAGATTGCATCAATTTATTATTAGTATTATGTTAATAAATAAACGTTAGAGAATACTAGAGGGGCAGCCAAATATGGATAATTCAGAGAAACTGGCAACATGATACACAAGACTAAGAAAAATAAAACAAAAACACAACACAATATGTGTTGGACACCACTATCCGCAAACAGACACAAATAACGTAAATAAGACATGAGCCCTCATACAAACAACTGGAGGTAAACACGAACCGAATAAACACAAATAACGTAAATAAGACATGAGCCCTCCTACAAACAACTGGAGGTAAAGACGAACCGAATAAACCAGTTGAGACGCACATACATGCAAGGCAATAGTGGGTGTCATTTTTAAATTAAAATCAATAAAGCTTAGGTGGCTTAGATTGCATTTCCAACTTTTATATTTTATAGTCTATGCTGGTATTGACAATTACTACACATTATGACCTGTATAGATAATACCAGTATTATGTCTGAGAATACACGAAAAGCGTATTATAATTCTCATAGTATCGTGTGTCTATGGAGTATCACCAATATCGTTTTTGTTTATCTTTTTGTCCACGTATTTGTCTTGCTATATTGAATTACCATTTTTGAGCACTTCTGAATGGGTTTCACCTGCCTTTCGTACAGACAGTGAATATGAGATATTACTGTTAATGACGTGATTTTCACCCTGTGTGCATATGCATACATACATAGGATAAAGTGTAAATTTGGATATTTTTGGTTTTTTCTGCTCGTCATTTTTCAATGGGATTGGGCACGGATGTAGAACCAAAATACAGGTATGCGCACTCGATTTTTAGTTTTATGTGTATCTTTTGTAGATCGCTGTTTGTCCTTTTGAACTTTTTTCTTTTGGCCATTGTGTTGTCTGTTCTTCTTCGATATATACGGATTCTGATTACCCCTTTGGTATCTTCAAACTCTTCTTGGTATCTTTGATGTGTAGTGTAGCACTACCATTGGTTAAATACCACAACTGCTGGATATTTGTGTTTATGGGGGTCTCACTAGCTTACTAGTCAGCAGCCATGTACTGGTATTAATTTGATTGAATATGCGAAATTGACAGACACTAATTTTGATAAATTATCTACTTCAGAAATAGATAGCTTGAGCTTCGTTTGCTCTTCAATGCATGTCATTTAAATTTGGTTTACCAGCATTTGATGTTCTTTAGATAAAGGGAATAGAAAATTAGAAATTAATGATATAACACATCTTTGTCAAATGGCTTGTCTAAAAAAAAAAGTTGAAAAACTTTTTTCCTTGTTTATTGACTTTAGAAAAAGATATTTGACGAAGTCATTGATGTAGGTATAAATTGTTAAAAACATAATTCATTGAAAACTTTTATGCAATTATTACATCTGCCTACAGTAAAATATAACTGTTGAAAAATACAGGACAATATTACATTTTCTTTTTAATAGCAATCTCCACTAAGCACGCATCATTAAGAAGTAAAAGCAAAGACTGGTTGATTCTGTATAAGGATAATGCGTTCGAAGTGACGCGACATTTCTACCCGCAGACTGTTGTTTCAGTTGATAGTATGAAGGATCCTGCCATTTTTTTTTTTTTTTTTTTTTTTTTTTTGTATTGTGGCGTCAAGCATGAGTCACACGATGTGTGTTCTATAAGAGGAATGAGCTGCTTATCCATCGCGAGAACCTGGGTTCACCTCCGGTTTCTTGGTGGAGTCCATGTTGTTCATCTTATTAGTTTTCTGTGTTGTGTTGTGTTGTGTTTTTGTGTTTTGTTTGTTTTTGTGTTTTGTTTGTTTTTGTGTTTTGTTTGTTTTCGTCCTGTAACTTGTGTTCCCAATATTCGTAGTGTCTCTGGATTGTCCATTTTTGATAACTCCCTTGTTTTTCTCCGTGACTGTACCAAGCCTGGAGAGTGAGAGGTCATGTGTGATAGAGGTATCGAGTTTGCTATTGCATTTTGTCCCGACGGTATGGTTGATTGGTTGATTTTTGGTGTATAACGCCACTTTCAGCAATATTTCACCTATATCATGGCGACCAGTTTTAGTGGTGGAAGAAGCCGGAGTACCCGAAGAGAACCACTGACCATGGGCAAGCAACTGGTAAACTTTATCACTTGCGGCTGCGAGTCGAGTGCACCCTTTTTGTAATTTACAAAGTCGGACGCGAACCCACGCCGTACTGGTGATAGGTTTGTATGAGTTGTAAGGTAATCCAACTACCTTAACTCATTCATATATTGCAAATAAATCTTATTTGAAAATTTTAGATAAGAACAGTTTGAAGATACCAAAGTGTAATTAGACGTCGTAAGTAGAAGACGACAGACAATGCAATGACCAAAAGGAAGAAGGACAAACAATGATCTACAAAACTCTGCACAGTAAACTGAAGATTGAGTAACACGAACCCCACACAAAGCAAAACGGGATAACTCAGGTCCTCCGGAACGGTAGGCAGTTCCTGCTCCACAAATGGCACCCATTGTGGTGTAAGATAAGTGTTAGATGAACACACATAGTCCATTAAATTTGCCATATTATCTGACCATGGCAGGTTCCCTTTTCTTTTCTCTTTCATATATCTATAATTAAATACATTGATAAAATATAATATGAATTTGAAGATCTTATTGTCCAATTTAAGTCCTTGTAACAAAGAATTCCATGATATTAATAATCATTTGTGGTTTACATGTATACATTATACACCACTGAACAAAATTATATTGAAAGACACGTCAATTCTATATATAAATCAAGCAAAGACAAGAAATGAGGTAAGTCAACATAAGATTTTTTATAAGAATTTATTAATGGAAATGTTTAATACTATGTATGTCTACTTAGGTGTTTCAATTTGTCTGTAATAGAACAAATGGTGAAATTATCCTGAAATTAGTATCGAATCAATACATTTGATTGGATAATAAAGAGCCATTATTGACTAGGTATCTCATGTAAATAAGAGGTATGCTTTAATTTTCGCGTAATAAATTGACACAACCAATTTGAATATTGGTCAATATGTACAAAAACACGTGTAATGTCAAACGATGTAACAGCACAAAATCTTAGAAACACAGACACAATCAATACCACTAACACATATATACATGACCGATCACTCTCCTAGATAGGTATACAGACATTTCAATATAGACTAAAATAATAAATACCGTTTGAGGCCATTATCAAAATTATTTTTCCCGTTTCTCGGAATCAGCTTTGGTTTGACATTTTGGAAAACCTAACTGTTGATATTTTCAACGGTGTTTTCCCACAATTGTAGTCCTGTAGCACATTTTGGGCTTAGCAGCAAGGCATCAATGACGAAAATTTATGTATATTGTAGCTGAATCTAGGTGCTCCCGAAGGACAAGGAAATCCTGTTTCTTCTACGATACCCACCGTGTTACTGTTATAGTCAAAAGAAGAGTCTGAAGATACCAAAGAGGCAATCAGAATCCGTATATCGAAGAGGAACAGACAACACAATGGCCAAAAGAAAAAGTACAAAAGGACAAACAACGATCAACAAAACATACATATAAAGTTAAAGATCGATCGAGTAACGAATCTCACTAAAAACCGGGGGTGCTCCGGAAGGGTAAACAGTTCCTGCTCCACTAGTCAAGTCCGGTAAAGATATTGGCGGTGATAAAGGAAAGAAACAATATATTTCCATTAATAGTAAAATATCCCATGGACACTTAATATTCTAATGTCAGATAAATGTTTGAAAATGAAGACAAATATATTTCTACGCAGTTTACCTACGTTATGAAATTTTGTAATCTATTTTAGGGATAACATTTATTCTTTGTTCAATGCATACTTCGCAAACAAAAATAACTACAATTGACTAACTATCCAACTATTATTGTAACTGGTACATATTGTATGATATTGACCGAGGTGACAGTACAATCAATATTGCTACATTATCTCTCATCTCATTACCAATAATTATTTTTATTATATAATAAACATATTTCTTAAACAATTTAATAACTTATGATTTGTTCTCACACGCATTACATTTCTTTACAGCACATCTTTTGTTTTTCTTATCTAAGCGAATTTATTTCCCATAAATGTGTTTGTGAAAAAATATTCAATAAATCAATTTATTTTTCTAAATAAAGCAAATTATAAACCATAAGAAATCATACGAACACATATTTCAAATCACTGATATTTAGCATCTTACAAATTGATATTCTCTGTGACAATTTATGAACAGAAAAAAACTAAATGATATAAGTATTAGTGAACTTATCTATACTATTATCATCTAATGAACGTACATTTTCCAACTAAAAGGAACACAACCACTGCCAATCAAAATGTAATTGTTATTTGTTGTATACTATTGGAATGGGTAGTTCTCATTATGCGTTCCTGGAATAAAGTTGGTCAGTTCCTGCTCAAAGATAAAATACTGGAAATCTAATTATATTCAAAAGTTTACCGAACAAGTAAACCAAAGGGCTGAAATAGGGTAGCCAAAGTCGACTAAGGGTACCTAAGACTGGGGGAGGGGGGGGGCAAGTAAACCAAAGGGTCTACACACGATAGCCAAAGACGACTAAGGCTACCTAAGACTGGGGGAGGAGACCAAGTAAACCAAAGGGTCTAAACAGGATAGCCAAAATTGACTAAGGTTACCTAAGACTGGGGGAGGAGAACAAGTAAACCAAAGGGTCTAAACAGGATAGCCAAAGTCGACTAAGGTTACCTAAAACTGGGGGAGGAGAGCAAGTAAACCAAAGAGTCTAAATAGGATAGCCAAAGT
>MJUT01045181.1:737588-750794 GCA_002080005.1 Gigantidas platifrons | reverse complement strand
GTCTAAATAGGATAGCCAAAGTCGACTAAGGTTATCTAAGACTGGGGGAGGAGAACAAGTAAACCAAAGGGTCTATATAGGATAGCCAAAGTTGACTAAAGTTACCTAAGACTGGGGGAGGAGGACCGGCAAACCAAAGGGTCTAAATAGGATAGCCAAAGTTGACTAAGGTTACCTAAGACTGGGGGAGGAGAACAAGTAAACCAAAGGGTCTAAATAGGATAGCCAAAGACGACTAAGGTTACCTAAGACTGGGAGAGGAGAACAAGTAAACCAAAAGGTTTAAATAGGATAGCCAAAGACGACTAAGGTTACCTAAGACTGGGGGAGGAGAACAAGTAAACCAAAGGGTCTAAATAGGAGAGCCAAAGACGAATAAGATTACATAAGACTGGGGGAGGAGAACAAGTAAACCAAAGGGTCTAAATAGGATAGCCAAAGTCGACTAAGGTTACCTAAGACTGGGGGAGGAGAACAAGTAAACCAAAGGGTCTAAATAGGATAGCCAAAGTCGACTAAGGTTACCTAAGACTGGGGGAGGAGAACAAGTAAACCAAAGGGTCTAAATAGGATAGCCAAAGTCGACTAAGGGTACCTAAGACTGGGGGAGGAGGACAAGTAAACCAAAGGGTCTAAATAGGATAGCCAAAGTCGACTAAGGGTACCTAAGCTTGCTTTTGAGGGAGATTGTCCTTACTTTATTTAGGAACTACACGATTCATACATAGATAAACTAGATACTTTTAAATTCAGGTTAAAATTAAAAAATATATATACAAAAAACTGGGTATCTAGGTTTTCATTTAACAAACATTTAGTATTTTATATGAATTGTCTAGATCTCATTTGTTTATACGAAGTGAAATTGATAATGTTCAACCCAATTTATAGTACTGCAATAAGACAATTGTCTGCAAAACACCACACAGAAAACTAAGGCTACATTAACCTCTATAACTCATATGCATCGGAAAGATAAATAGCTTCTGCTCCAGTTGTGGCACCCTTCGTGTTTCTCACGTTGACAATCCAGTGACAAGTCATATTCGGTGATCAGTCATCAACAAGAAAAGTAGGACTGTTTTGTGACTACGAAAACGTCATATATTGTTTGCCATATATATATATATCTGTTTTCAGGCTAACGTGTCTTCGTCTTTGTAAGCAAGTAGTGGTCTACTGTTTGGTTTCATATAATTTTGAATGTCATCAGTCTATTGAATAATCCTCTCTCCATGTCGTCGTTAACAATAAAACATGCTAGAACATAGCAATATCACCTTTAGCACAATAATTGTGATAATCTGTCTATTTTCTCTTTCTTCAGAAAAATATGTCTGCTCTACTACCTGTTTCATTCGTGGTCAGCCAATTTATAAGGAAGAATAGTATTGTAAGATCAAGCTTTACGCTATTACAAAACTCCAATAATGTTAATTTGAGATAATGAAAACGATCTTTAGAAATATGAAGAATCCACTGCTAATTCGTCACCCCACTTTTCTGTAAAGCCTTTTTCATTGTAATTTAGAGCACCCCTCTTCAACTGCTAATTATTATTTTCGGCTAGAAATATAGACAACGCATTTGTTGAACAAATAAATGAATCCAAAATATATCGTTAATTTGTTTGTGGAAGTGGATTTCTCGGAGCAATATTGCATCGCATGCAGGCGAATACCACGTCAAGCAAAGCATGTCAACAATATTATATGTTTATGGTGGATTTATCAAGGCTACTTCAAAATAACGTACCATAATTTCACATAGGCATCAACGATAATACGAGTAAATTGATTATAGATTAATTAAAATAAAAGATCAAAGAAACCTTAAATCGATGAATATGATTACTTGTACGAACACTTATTATGTCACTTGTGTATTCAGTGTCAATTAGGTAGAATTAATTCATCATTTGTCAGTTTTAATACCATAGGGTTCAATAAAAACTGTGTAACGGTATATAATATCTTAATAGCAGAGAGGTTAGAAAATATGTAGGATTACATTGGACATTTTAGGTTTTTTGTCTACTTGTTCATGGTTTGTATTTAAATGTGTTTGTCATTATGTTTGCAATTGGCCATCTCTGAACATATTAAATACAGGAATTCGTTTTTGATTCAATAACTTTGATCAAATCTTTGCTGTGTAGCGTTTTGTATATCATTTTTTGTCTTTTTGTCCTTTTTCTTTTGGTTATAGTATTGTCTGTCCTTGGATTTACGTCTTCTGATTTCTCCTTTGGTATCAGCCATAGCATTGTCTGTCCTTGGATTTACGTCTTCTGATTTCTCCTTTGGTATCAGCCATAGCATTGTCTGTCCTTGGATTTACGTCTTCTGATTTCTCCTTTGGTATCAGCCATAGCATTGTCTGTCCTTCTTGGATTTACGTGTTCTGATTTCTCCTTTGGTATCAGCCATAGCATTGTCTGTCCTTCTTGAATTTACGTCTTCTGCTTACCCCTTTGGTATCAGCCATAGCATTGTCTGTCTTTTGATTTACGTCTTCTGATTACCCCATTGGTATCAGCCATAGCATTGTCTGTCCTTTGATTTACGTCTTCTGATTACCCCATTGGTATCAGCCATTGCATTGTCTGTCTTTTGATTTACGGTTTCTGATTACCCCATTGGTATCAGCCATAGCATTGTCTGTCCTTTGATTTACGTCTTCTGATTACCCCATTGGTATCAGCCATTGCATTGTCTGTCTTTTGACTTACGGTTTCTGATTACCCCATTGGTATCAGCCATAGCATTGTCTCTCCTTTGATTTACGGTTTCGGATTACCCCTTTGATATCTTGACTGAATGTGTATTGGGTGTCCTTCGATTTATTGCTTTTAATTACTCCTTTGATATCTTCACACATTGTATTGTCTGTTCTTTGATCTACCTCTACTGATTACCCCTTTGAAATCTTGACTCCTTGTATTTTCTGTCCTTCGATGTTTAGACTCTGACCCTTTGGTATATGAAGCTATTGCATTGATTGTGGTTCAATTTACCGCTTCTGATTACCCATTTGGTATTTCCTTCCATTCCGTTATCTGTGATTCTTCCGGTTTCTGGTTTCCCTTTTGGTATCTACAATCATTGTATTGTCTTTTCATTTTATTTATGGTTTCTTATTACCCTTGTGGTATCTTAGACCAATGTATTGACTGTCATTCCATTTACAGTTTCTGGTTACCTCTTTGATATTTTCAAACTTTCCTTAGGATTGGCTGTTTGTATGTATCCTTAGCATAAACTGAACGTGGATATAATACTATGTGACTTTATTGGATTGAAATTAAGCGTGAATAAACTTTAGTCAAAAGAGATGGGGCAATCAAAAATGGACAATCTAGAGACACGGGCAACAAGACATACAACAAAGACAAGCAAAACAAACAAACAAAAACCATCAACACAACACAGAAAATTAACAATATGAGCAACACGGATCCCATCTTAAAACTGAATATAACTTTTGTGCTTCACTAATTATGGACTCTATATATTATCAAATCTTAAGCCGCCGTGGTCGTGATTTTATGGTATTTGGGTTTCTAACAAACTGTGCAATCAGTACCTATCACCACTAAAGTTGTCAGTGACTTGTGACAGGTCGGTGGTTTTCTTCGGGTACTCCGGTTTCCTCCACCAACAAAACTGATTGCCATGATATAACTGAAATATTGTTGAAAGTTTTGTTAAACACCCTAACCCTAACATAACCGTCAAATTTTAGGAATACCTTGTTTGTAAGACATTTAATGATTTTATCGTATCAACAATTGTTGCTTTCCGAGTTATTGTGATATTGTTGTTTTGTTTTGTCTGTTTTTCCCCTATTTTACCTCCAAATTGTATAAACTAGTCTATAAAGGTATACTTCTGTCTAATAATTAGTTTTTCTTTTATAATTATTTTATTTCTAAATTACGACATTAAATTCTACAAATAAAAAAAGAAATATGACTTATTTTACATGTAGATAAAACATAAATAAAAGCTAACTCACATTTAATAGTAAAAAAATTATATTCCGACTATAAATAGACCATCCAACCACATAAAATATCAAATGATCAACCAGGACTTACTTTTAATAATAACAAAAACTTAATCAGTACGGTCTGTTTCCTTCACATGACGAAGCTTAAAGTGTCAGGAGGGGAACATCTCAAAAATGTTATTATAATTTTAACAACCTACAAAGTTTACACAAACTAATCAACATTCAATATTTTACATCGGGATATGTTTTTAATTTCTGTTTTCATTTTAATCCAGTGCTGTAAATGTCAAAACGTTAGCGCGGATTCAATTTATATTTTTAAGCGATTTTGATATTTATTAATATACCGTTAATGCTTCAATGTAGCTATATATTTTTTTATCATTATGGGCCAACAAGAGCAATAGTACACGTCATATTTGTAATAACAGGTAAAAACTCTACGAATGAACGTTTGAAGATATCAAAGAAGTAATCAGCATTAGTAAATCGGACAAGGCCAGACAATTCAATGGTTAAAACAAAAAGACAAAGGATAGTTGATTATAAAACATTACGCTTAAAACTAAAGATTGGGTAACACGAATCCTTCTAAAAATCTGGAAAGAACTTGAAGTTTGAAGATAGCAAAGGGGTAATCAGCATCAGTAAATTACAGGGCAGGGACAGACAATACAATGGTCAAAAGAAAATTAGCAAATAGACAAAAAAAATGGTCGATAAAACACAACACAGAAAACTAAAGATTGGGCAAGATGAACTCCTCGAAAAACCAGCGGTGGACTCGGGTGCTAACATATGACAATTTCGGAACGCTGGTATGATATTGTTTTTACGTGTAATGTTGTCTCTTTCCCGTGGAATCAAGAATAACTGTAATCAATTATCGTCAACGTTTACATGCTGCCAATTAGTCTGACCTGAATGTCCCGTCATCAGGAAACAGTCAAAAACAATTAATGTGTTTTATATGGAAGTGTACTTTTCAACAATTTGAATTGTGAGATGGTCCCCCAAATATCAAATGTACGCATAGCATGCATATGAAACAAAGTAAGATGGCATTTTAATGCCCTTCGATCCATTTTTAAGTAATGCTTTTCTTGCAAAAAAAAAAAGTTTACATTTTAATATTGTAATTAAGCACGGGAAGTAAATAGAATAAAATAAATAAATATCACTAGCTGTCTACCAGATGTAGATATAATTGCTGCCAACGATACAATATGTTCGTGTCATATTTGTAATTCGACTATGCTGAAATATACTTTGTAATGAATTGAGGTTGCTTAAGTTTAGTATATATTTTTGAATTCATATTACAAAATATCAACCACCTCTACATGTATCTCAAATAATTGACCACAACATATGGTGGTGTAATTTGGGGTCCTAGGTTGGTGCAGCCAGGCACAAAAATATGGAGGCGTTAAACCCGTTAATTGGGTCGCACGATATAATGCAGCCTTTCAAGTTTTATAAATATCAACTGGAGTCAAATTAATGCTTTTTTGTCATAAATATTGATGCTTATATAAAAATATACAATTTTGAATTTTTCATTTGTAAATGTGTTACATGTAATGTTTTACTTCATATACTTGGTACTAGGGACAAATTAAATATTGCACGCCCATTCATTATTTCTTTTTCTATAATAAGGCCAACGGTCAAACATATAATTACACGTTTGTAACTCGAGTCTTACGTTTCCGTAGGGCAATGGACAGTAATGAATTCAAGAAACCTCACTCATATTCAATTAAAACGCCACTGGAAAATAAATGGCCTCATTAAGCACCTTTACTCCGTTATTATAATGTGGTACTTATATTTCAACGTTATTATGGCTGAGAAATTTAACAAATGATAGCTGCCTCTAGTCAATGTCTTAGATTTTTTGCTGTAAGTTTTTGTAGAGATGTTTAATTGCCCAGCCACATGTCACATCTTGGGAAAATCGTTTGAAAAAAATCGTTTTCTAACAAAAACCGAGGACTAATTGAAAGTCCCATTAAACTATATATATTTTTTCAACCTTACATCGATTCTAACTACAATTATTAATTACCTTTCAAAGACACAGACAAATCAATTGCAGTGTGCTCAACTGTTTCGTTTTATTTGAGTGTATATAGACCTTAGTTCTTCATTTTATTAATGAGTAATTACTTTATCCAATAGTATAAGTAGTCGAAAACCCCAGTCCTGTTTTGTTTACCTGTAACTGTTTAATTTTATTAAAATATTTACAGAATCTCAAATACAATGGGAATTATTTTCCAAATGTGTTCCTTATATGAAAATTATTTGTCTGCATTGGTATGTAATCATTTTCCAATGTCTGCTTTGGTGTAACGTAACATACCGATAAGAAATAAGGTAAACAACCATCTACAAAACATTACACAGAAAACTGAAGAGCGAGTAACACGAACTCTACGAAAAAAGGGGGTGAACTCGGATGCTTCGGAAGGGTAAACAATTTCTGCTCCACATGTGTCACCCGTCGTGCTACTCTTGTAACAAACCTGGTGATAAGTCATGAATGAGGAAAGGATTGGATAGTAATTACGACAAATGGAACATATCACGTGGTCATTTGTGGCACAGATACTCCGTAACAGTTAACCAAGTCAGGGTGGCGACTGTATAAATTAAGTCCTTTGATTGATTGATTGATTGATTGATTGATTGATTGATTGATTGATTGATTGATTGATTGATTGATTGATTGATTGATTGATTGATTGATTGATTGATTGATTGATTGATTGATTGATTGATTGACGTCCAGTGAAACATATGTCATGCATATTCACGACAAGAACAAGTTTATAGACATATAAAACTCTACATAAATGAAGAAGGTATGGCATAACGGGGGAATCGACTCTTGACTACCACTGTAAAGGTATGCAGAACTGGGTAGAGGAGAAAGATTAAGTCCTCTGTTAGGGGCTTACTCATTTTCGGAATCCACAAACGATGTCTTTAGTGTGCAGGGATTGTTGCACTCTCCAATCACGCTACCCACCATAGTCTACTATCAGACTTTTCGTATTATAACCTGGCAACCAATCATCGAGAAGGTATTAACTATTCACCACCTTGTGACACACTTGGCAGTTTCGTAGGTTGGGTTCTGGAAATCATCATTTTGATTTTGTGTCGTAATAAACTAGAATAAAATATATGGTTTAGAAGAATTACTTCGTAAGAGTCATAAAGACATCTAATTTCAAGATTTTCCCAAAGACAATGGTAATTTATTTTTTTCACATTGACAATAAATTATATTTTTATTAGTTAGTTGTTTTCATTAACTGCACATATATCATAGATGACTTCAAATTAAAGCATACAAGCCAAATAAACATAAATAAAAATTAATTTGAAACCTTGAAACAAAATTGGCTCTCTTTATTGCTAAACACCTGTCTCTCCTCCATGACAAATATGTTATTGTCTCCGTCGACAACGCCTACTAACGACATTGTTTCTGTGTGTATATCACATTACATAGACTGTTTGATAATATAATTAGGTACTGACAATTCATTTGACAACCCTACATATACCTCGACGACACTTACGAAAGAGGAAATCCTGAACAATCATAGGTCTGTTTTATGTTCTTTTGGAATTTCAAACAACGATGAAGAACTTGATCTACCGTCACTCTACTGGATTCCTTAATTACTCAAGTGTCCTTGCAAACAGCGTTATAGTGCTGTGTCTGCCAAATGCTCAGCGAAACCTCTTTCCAAACTGTTTACATGTATTCTATCAGCGGTCAAAACCCGGCTTCAGAGTTAGTGTGACACTAGTTACTCAAGGCGTGGCGTGAATCAGATGTGGATTCTGAAGAACTCTAAAGATCTGTTAGATTACATACAATCTAGGCCCCTCTCCTCCTGCAATAGCATTCAAACATCTTCTCTACCCTCTACACAACTATTCCCCACTCTAATCTGAAAGACAGATAAAGGAAGTTGGTCCAACTGTGTTTCATAAAAATGAATGACCAACGTAGATACAAATAATTTGTGCGAGGAAGGTACAGATCTTATTTTGTAAAAAAAAAAAAAAAAAAAACTAAAACAAAAACAAAAACAAAAACAAAGCACTCTGATTCTACCAAAACGTTCTCTGAAACTGATATCATCAACATTCCCGAGTTTTAGATTGACAACATATTCGGTATGTTTGGTGGACGTGACGGTTTTTCAACATACAGTCGGCATTTCTATGGGTACAGACTGTGCTTCTCTTCTCGCCAACTTGCTCATTTATTCGTATGAGGCAGACTTCATACTGGAGCTTCTCAAGAACAACGAAAAGAAGCTATCACGATCCTTTAATTTCACGTTCCGCTATATAGATGATATCCTTTCACTAAATAATTCTAGGTTTGGCGATTTCGTTGATCGCATTTATCCCATTGAGCTTAAAATAAAGGACACCACAGATACAGATAGGTATGTTTCATACCTTGACCTACACCTCGAAATTAACAGTGAGGGGCGCGGTTAAGAACGAAACTTTACGACAGAAAGATTATTTCAATTTTCCCATTGTGAACTTTCCATTTATATGTAGCAACATTCCAACAGCACAGGCATATGGAGTACATATATCTCAGTTGATATGATATTCCAGAGCTTGTGGTTCCTATCAGGATTTCCTTGATAGAGGGTTGCTGCTAACAAGGAGGCTACTGAGCCAAGGATTCCTATTTGGTAAATTGAAGTCATCACTTCAAAAGTTTTACGTTCGCCTCCATGACTTGGTTGACCATTATGGAATATAAGATAAGTGTCACAAATGACCACGGATAGTTTCCAGTTGTCGCAAACACCTTCCTGTCCTTTCCTCATTCATGACTTATCACCATCACCATGTTTGTAACTATATTAACACGACGGGTGTCACTAGTGGAGCTGAACTTCTTACCCTTACGGAGCACCTGAGTTCAGCCCTGGTTTTTAGTGATGTTTGTGTTACTCGATTTTTAGTTTCATGTGTATGTTTTATAGACCGTTGTTTGTCCTCTTCTGTTGTCTGTCCTTCGACTTACGGATTCTTATTACCTCTTTGGTATCTTCAAACTCTTCTTATAGAATTAATATAATGCATATGACAACTTCTGTGTCACGAATATTAAATATGCGATGCCTAATGTTCAAGATTAGAGCGTTATTTACAACAACGGTGTTCACACAGTTATTTGTGAGGGATCGCATTTCAGTCACATGTTGAAAACACTTGTATGACCGCATCAGTTCACCAAGAGTGGAGATTTGGGCCAATAAGACTAGTTGAATCCCGTCACTTTTAGTTGAAGTGCCTTTACCAAGCTTAGAAAGTGAGCTGACATGTATATGTGCGCTAGTGGTATCGATTTTGTGAATTGTATGATTTTTTCGATTGAATTTTGGTATTTTTTGTTTTTCATTTTAATCTTAATCACACACTTACTGTTTGATGTTTAGGAATACCTGAGGTTTCTTTGTGAGGCAAATATGACAATGTTGTCTTACATCGTCTGCCAATGTTTCGTCTTCCTTTTACCTAACGATTGACATTAAGAGGAATTCCGAAAACGTCCGGCCAAATGCACCCAAGTTACACTTCCGGTGTAAACAATGTTTGAAAAGTCCATGTTAAATAGCCTATGATACGTGAATAAATACGTACATTCAAAATGATTCAATTGAAGGATATGTCATTGGTGAATTTTTCAGATGCATTTTAATTTGACGCAACGTGGGAAGTAGTTCTTATTTCCGACTGTTTCCCGGCACAGACTTGAAATTGGGTGATACAGGGCATAAGCTATGGCTGTAATATGCTGAAGAATTTAACAGATTTTAAAATTGTTGTTCGATGATTCGATATTACACAATAACAGCTTTCCTGATCTTTTCTATGGCAGAGTTAATTATAAAATTTCTTAATATATATTTCCTTCTTAAGTTGACAATTACGTGAAAATAAGTAATGAAATTCGTCTCCTGTTAGACATATAGAACATATTGCCTTAATCTTGTCTTTGTTACATATTTTATGGTTTTCACTAAGTCTAGTATAATTCAGCTTCAAATAAAATTCTTGTTTGATATAGAATAAAACTGGCATCTAGCAGAATAGGGGAAAAAATCGTATCCTGAGCGTTGTACGGTGTACTTTAAGTGTGTATTTTTATGGACTATGAAATAATCTTAAATTGATTTGTGAATTATAGTTTACTCTGCTTTTTTCGCAATTTTGTAAAATAAAATCAACCGATTTGAGACAGTCAAACAATATATTATGATGCATCGAAAATGACGTCTTCTGCGGACCTATGTACCACACCTATCATAGCAGCATCAAACCTTTCAAATCATCCAAACTATGATCATATATGTCTTTGAAATGGTCCCCTTCTACAAAAAGAGATATTTTTATTGTCTATTATCAAACTTCATAACATTTACGTCTTAATAAAGGTGATTTATTTTCCATTTACGTGAAAGTATTTGATTCATATTTAAATAACAATGTCTATTTATTTAAAATTTTGTAACACAGTTTATATTTCAATTTTCATATATGAATGAACTGACAAATCAATTCCGCATAATTATAAAGCTGTTACAATCCATTCCAATCTCCACTTTCTATATATTGTGGCTTAAACAACAGAAACTGCTTCCTCTGCCTCATATCTAGTGGAGAAGGAACTGCTTACCCTTCTGGAGCATCTGAGGTCACCACCGGTGTTTAGTGGGGTTCATGTTACTTGGTCTTTAATTTTATGTGTAATGTTTTGTAGATCATTGTTTGTCCTTTGTCTTTCTTTTTTCGGACATTGTATTGTCTGTCGTTCCATTTACGGATTCTGATTACCCTTTGGTATCTTCAAACTCTTCTTGACATTTGCCTCAAATTTACTCCAATACATTTTCTACCGTTCAATGACAAAAAATACGACTTTAATTTTACCAGTATAATTTCCTACACCATTATAGTAATATACCACGTGCATGACTGCATCTCATTTTACTAACAGGGGAGATTTGTATAATAAATCTAGTTTAACCAACCATCTTTCATTGAAATGCCTGTACTAAACCAGGAGAGCTGCTGTGGGTATGTGTTTTAGTGGAAAGAGAGCTGCTGTGGGTATGTGTTTTAGTGGAAAGAGAACTGATGTGGGTATGTATTTTAGTGGAAAGAGAGCTGCTGTGGTTATGTGTTTTAGTGGAAAGAGAACTGCTTTGGGTATGTGTTTTAGTGGAAAGAGAACTGCTGTGGTTATGTGTTTTAGTGGAAAGAGAACTGCTTTGGGTATGTGTTTTAGTGGAAAGAGAACTGATGTGGGTATGTATTTTAGTGGAAAGAGAGCTGCTGTGGTTATGTGTTTTAGTGGAAAGAGAGCTGCTGTGGGTATGTGTTTTAGTGGAAAAAGAACTGCTGTGGGTATGTGCTTTAGTGGAAAGAGAGCTGCTGTGGTTATGTGTTTTAGTAGAAAGAGAGCTGCTGTGGGTATATGTTTTAGTGGAAAGAGAGCTGCTGTGGGTATGTGTTTTAGTGGAAAGAGAGCTGCTGTGGGTATGTGTTTTAGTGGAAAGAGAACAGCTGTGGTTACGTGTTTTAGTGGAAAGAGAGCTGCTGTGGTTATGTGTTTTAGTGGAAAGAGAACTGCTGTGGTTATGTGTTTTAGTGGAAAAAGAACTGCTGTGGCTATGTGTTTTAGTGGAAAGAGAACTGCTGTGGATATATGTTTTAGTGGAAAGAGAACTGCTGTGGTTATGTGTCTTAGTGGAAAAAGAACTGCTGTGGTTATGTGTTTTAGTGGAAAAAGAACTGCTGTGGTTATGTGTTTTAGTGGAAAGAGAACTGCTGTGGGTATATGTTTTAGTGGAAAGAGAACTGCTGTGGCTGTGTGTTTTAGTGGAAAGAGAACTGCTGTGGTTATATGTTTTAGTGGAAAGAGAACTGCTCTGGTTATGTGTTTTAGTGGAAAGAGAACTGCTGTGGGTATATGTTTTAGTGGAAAGAGAACTGATGTGGTTATGTGTTTTAGTGGAAAGAGAACTGCTGTGGTTATGTGTTTTAGTGGAAAGAGAACTGCTGTGGTTATGTGTTTTAGTAGAAAGAGAGCTGCTGTGGTTATGTGTTTTAGTGGAAAGAGAGCTGCTGTGGTTACGTGTTTTAGTGGAAAGAGAACTGCTATGGGTATGTGTTTTAGTGGAAAGAGAGCTGCTGTGGTTATGTGTTTTAGTGGAAAGAGAGCTGCAGTGGCTATGTGTTTTAGTGGAAAGAGAACTGCTGTGGTTATGTGTTTTAGTGGAGAGAGAGCTGCTGTGGGTATGTGTTTTAGTGGAAAGAGAGCTGCTGTGGGTATGTGTTTTAGTGGAAAGAGAGCTGCTGTGGTTATGTGTTTTAGTGGAAAGAGAGCTGCTGTATGTGTTTTAGTGGAAGGAGAACTGCTGTGGGTGTGTGTTTTAGTGGAAAGAGAGCTGCTGTGGTTATGTGTTTTAGTGGAAAGAGAACTGCTGTGGTTATGTGTTTTAGTGGAAAGAGAGATGTTGTGGTTACGTGTTTTAGTGGAAAGAGAGATGCTGTGGTTATGTGTTTTAGTGGAAAGAGAGCTGCTGTGGTTACGTGTTTTAGCGGAAAGAGAGATGCTGTGGTTACGTGTTTTAGTGGAAAGAGAGATGCTGTGGTTACGTGTTTTAGTGGAAAGAGAACTGCTGTGGTTATGTGTTTTAGTGGAAAGAGAACTGCTGTGGTTATGTGTTTTAGTGGAAAGAGAACTGCTGTGGTTATGTGTTTTAGTGGAAAGAGAGATGCTGTGGTTACGTGTTTTAGTGGAAAGAGAGCTGCTGTGGTGATGTGTTTTAGTGGAAAGAGAGCTGCTGTGGTTACGTGTTTTAGTGGAAAGAGAGCTGCTGTGGTTACGTGTTTTAGTGGAAAGAGAGCTGCTGTGGTTACGTGTTTTAGCGGAAAGAGAGCTGCTGTGGTTACGTGTTTTAGTGGTTTCCAATTTGCCTCTTTCTACGATTTTCCATGTTTAGAACTGTTTCGACAGTGTGGTATTTTAGAACTGTTTCGACAGTGTGGTATTTTAGAACTGTTTCGACAGTGTGGTATTTTAGAACTGTTTCGACAGTGTGGTATTTTAGAACTGTTTCGACAGTG
>MJUT01045181.1:718659-735840 GCA_002080005.1 Gigantidas platifrons | reverse complement strand
TGGTTACGTGTTTTAGTGGAAAGAGAGATGCTGTGGTTACATGTTTTAGTGGAAAGAGAGATGCTGTGGTTACGTGTTTTAGTGGAAAGAGAGATGCTGTGGTTATGTGTTTTAGTGGTTTCCAATTTGCCTCTTTCTACGATTTTCCATGTTTAGAACTGTTTCGACAGTGTGGTATTTTGTTTCGACAGTGTGGTATTTTAGAACTGTTTCGACAGTGTGGTATTTAGAACTGTTTCGACAGTGTGGTATTTTAGAACTGTTTCGACAGTGTGGTATTTAGAACTGTTTCGACAGTGTGGTATTTTAGAACTGTTTCGACAGTGTGGTATTTAGAACTGTTTCAACAGTGTGGTATTTAGAATTGTTTCGACAGTGTGGTATTTTAGAACTGTTTCGACAGTGTGGTATTTAGAACTGTTTCGACAGTGTGGTATTTTCTTTTGTGTTTCCCTTTTATTGCATTACTATTTTCATGTAACAGCAGTGATTTCAGTATTAATGTTAAGCCAATGAGGTTCAGCATATTATTACAAAATTGTGGGATGAATCAAATATTCCTGGTGTTCTGTCGAGAATAACGATTTGTCATCTACTTACTATGAAGTGATCATTCCAAAATCAAATATTCCTGGTGTTCTGTCGAGAATAACGATTTGTCATCTACTTACTATAAGGTGATCATTCCAAAATCAAATATTCCTGGTGTTCTGTCGAGAATAACGATTTGTCATCTACTTACTATGAAGTGATCATTCCAAAATCAAATATTCCTGGTGTTCGGTCGAGAATAACGAGTTGTCATCTACTTACTATGAATTGATCATTCCAAAATCAAATATTCCTGGTGTTCTGTCGAGAATAACGATTTGTCATCTACTTACTATGACATGATCATTCTAAAATCAAATATTCCTGGTGTTCTGTCTTGAATAACTATTTGTCATCTATTTACTATGAGGTGATCATTCCAAATCAAATATTCCTGGTGTTCTGTCGAGAATAACGATTTGTCATCTACTTACTATGAAGTGATCATTCCAAAATCAAATATTCCTGGTGTTCTGTCGAGGATAACGATTCGTCATCTACTTACTATGAAGTGATCATTCCAAAATCAAATATTCCTGGTGTTCTGTCGAGAATAGCGATTTGTCATCTACTTACTATGAAGTGATAATTCCAAAATCAAATATTCCTGGTGTTCTGTCTTGAATAACGATTTGTCATCTACTTACTATGAAGTGATCATTCCAAAATCAAATATTCCTGGTGTTCTGTCGAGAATAAGGATTTGTCATCTACTTACTATGAAGTGATCATTCCAAAATCAAATATTTCTGGTGTTCTGTCGAGAATAACGATTTGTCATCTACTTATTATGAAGTGATCATTCCAAACCAAATATTCCTGGTGTTCTGTCGAGAATAACGATTCGTCATCTACTTACTATGACGTGATCATTCCAAAATCAAATATTCCTGGTGTTCTGTCGAGAATAACGATTTGTCATCTACTTACTATGAAGTGATCATTCCAAAATCAAATATTCCTGGTGTTCTGTCGAGAATAACGATTTGTCATCTACTTACTATGAAGTGATCATTCCAAAATCAAATATTCCTGGTGTTCTGTCGAGAATAAAGATTTGTCAGCTACTTACTGTGAAGTGATCATTCCAAAATCAAATATTCCTGGTGTTCTGTCGAGAATAACGATTCGTCATCTACTTACTATGAAGTGATCATTCCAAATTCAAATATTCCTGGTGTTCTGTCGAGAATAATGATTTGTCAGCTACTTTCTATGAAGTGATCATTCCAAAATCAAATATTCCTTGTGTTCTGTCGAGAATAACGATTTGTCAGCTACTTACTGTGAAGTGATCATTCCAAAATCAAATATTCCTGGTGTTCTGTCGAGAATAACGATTTGTCATCTACTTACTATGAAGTGATCATTCCAAAATCAAATATCAAAATCACAGAATGAAGCACAATCGATTCCACAAACACTCAAATACATGACGCTAACTTTCATGGCGTCGTACATCCCTCATTTTCTATGAACTTAATAAAAAAAACAAGAATGAAAGCATTTTGAAGATGCATTGATTTCATTGTATATTATTTCAATATAGAAGATTTTAAATCAAAAAAGAAATCAAGAAAATTTCAATAAAAATCCAAGAAACGGACTCACAAGCTATTCTCAAAACCAATCAGAGGGAGCTCAACAATAGCGATATTTATTACTATCTTCAGTATAAGGAAGAATGTAGGGTTTTAAAGCGAATTGAAATCCAATCATAATCTAATGTCATAAAAACTTAAATACTTATTACAAATTGTACTAAAGCACATTTTCTGGTTAAAATAATCGAAGAAGCTATTAATTGGTTATGCTGAAATGAAATATTAAGAATTTCATTTTCCGCCGACAGCGCAGCTTCCTTACTGACGATGTTAGTGATGTCCTTCTTTTCCGGTTACTCCAAGCATCAGTTATCAACAAAACACAAATTATAACCCAGTCCAGAGAATGTAACTTTTAAAAAGTGTTTATTTCTCTCTCTCTTGTAGTCTTTCTTTATATATATTTAATTAATATATTTAGTTAGTTTGTTTGTTATTCATTCTTGCGAACACTACACGTATTCGTTTAAAAAATGAAAGATGATTTACTACATACACTAGCCATTTTAGACTTCGTAACATTTTCTCATGTCAAACTTAAATATACTAAATTTAAGCGGGAAATTACTTCAAAGCCTTGTATTCAATGAAATAAGATGGTTTCACCTAACACACAATCCAATCCCCAAAGGTTCAATATAAATTATCTAATGCGACATCTGGAGCAAGAACACATTTGCTTGATTAAAAAATATGTTAAACGAGTTGACATTAAAAAAAAACCCAGCACGTTCCTTCATCTGGTATGAACAAAAGGCATATGTCGCATCCATAGATATTGTCGTAATAGCAACATCTGTATTACGACATTAAACGGAAGTGTCGTTAACCCCTTTTAAAGATTTATGTTGGGGTTTTAATCCCAAATAAATAATGAATATTTGAAATAGAAGCTGTATTAAATAAAACCCCTACACCTCGAAATTGACAATGCATGTGGAGTATATATATTTCAGTCGATCCGATTTGTACAGAGCTTGTATTTCCTATCAGGATTTCATTCAGGTTGCTGCTAACACGGACGTTACTGTGCCAAGGGTTCCTAGTGGTTAAGTTGAAGTCACCATTTTCTAATGTCTTCTGGTCACCACCATGACTTGGTTTACCGTTCCGGAGTTTCTCTGTCACACATGACTGCAGATCTGTTCCATTTGTCGTAATCACAATCCTGTCCCTTCACCATTCATGACTTATCACCGGGTTTGTTACAAGATTAACAGGACGGTTGCCACATGTAGGGAAGGAACATCTTACCCTTCCGGAGCACCTGAGCTTACCCCGGTTTTTAGTAGGGTTGGTGTTGCTCGATCTTCAGCTTTCTGTGTAATGTTTTGTAAATCGTTGTTTGTCCTTTTTCATTCGATTTACGACTTCTGATTACCCCTTAGGTATCTTCAAACTTTTCTTGTTAACTAAGGTTCTCTTCCCATAGCCATAGGTGGCCGTAGCTGATTTTGGCTATCCTGTTTCGGTCCTTACGGTGTCTTGCTCCCAAATGTCTTGTTTCTTTTGCCAATAAAAAACTACATCATTTTTAAACAACAAAAGAAAAAAAAACACACCCGTATAGATCGTATAGTCGGTCCTTCACTTTAGAATGTGGAAGAGAAGCACATGACATGTGTCTAAAGCTAAAATTGTAATACAATTACAGAATTCGGAAAAATGGTTGTAGTTTTCAGGAAATTGCCACAGGAGCTTTCACCATCGAAACGCATTCTAAGCAAATATATGTAGTCTCAATTGGGAAGAAAATAAATAATGAATCACGTATACATCACACCTTGTAGCTAACATAGAAAAAGCTTAGGACAAAATGGCAAAAAAAACCTATTATTTGTTATTACTTCGTATGATATTACTTTTATATTCTAAGTAAGTGTATCTACAATCATCAAATGAATCTATTCAGCAAAATAGGTAAGCCAATCAGATTGTGTAACGCTAAAAATAAAACGTCAATAAATAAGCTATATATGGTAGCTGTTACATAAATATGTTACAAAAACAAGCATGTTACCCCCATACTATAGGAGAAGGAGCGTAATAATATTTAATACAGGGAGGTACATATATATATATAGGTAATATTCGTGAGTGAAACGGGCTTGTAATAAATTGATAAACATAAAAAAATGCCACACTGTCGGAACAGTTCCAAACTCAAATAAACAAAATCTCAGAAACAGGAGCATAATCGATACCTCTAATACACATATACATGATCATCTTGGCTTTATACAGATACTTCATTAAAAAAAGTGGCGAGATTAAACCATGCACCACGGAAATACATACGTTTATTCATTAGCTTTATTGTTTGTATTCATATTGTTACGTTTTGTTTTTATGGAATAATATTCATATTAATATTATATACAGATTAATACATGGGCATTTCCACATCCCGAGACCCCCATATTGGCCCGAGACGCAGTCGAGGGATGATAACCAGGCCAATATGGAAATGCCCATGTATTAAACTATTTATTACATACTTCCGACATCTAGAAAATAGACACCCATATTGGCCTGAGACGAAGTCGAGGCCCATATTGGCCCGGGACAATATGGGTCTCGATATGGAAATGATCTTGTAGTAATCCAATAACCGGTTATTTCCCCGGGGTGTGAAAATATGGACAGTATAATTCCGGTCATATTGGTCATACAAAAATGCCTTTATTTTACTTAAGTATGTAATAAATAATAATATAGCATTTTGAAGGGATTACCAGTTAGTTTCCATTGCTTATTTCTGTGGAAATGATGACATGACATTACTAAATTTTCATGTTTCTATAGTATTACATCAGACAGAAAAAAAACATTATTGCAATGGTATTTTTCATGGGAGGTTTGGTCCCATAAAATTAGTCTTATCCCCCCCCCCCCACACACACACACACACTTTTATTGAAATGCCTGTACCATGCCAGGAGAAAGTGAACAGTTATGCATATGCGTGTTTGGGGTATCGATTGTGCCTCCTCCTACAATTTTTCTGTTGGATTGTTGAACTGTTTCGACATTGTGGTATTTTTTGTGTTTCATTCTATTTAAGAAATATATCATGGAAGCCAGAACGTGTTGGCAGTTTTAACATGGACTGTCGGCCATTTTATCCTGAGCAAGAAGCGAGGGATAAAATTTACCAATATCCGCCAATCCATGTTAAAACTCGAAACACATTCTGGCTTCCATTATTTATTTCGATTCTGATATGTCTATAAGAGTACAAATACGGTAGTATATTTTGATTGGAAGACGATAATTTATATTTACGCTTGCTGAAAATGTCGCACACAATTTATATAACTCGAATGATACTGCGCCCTCTATCGGCATTATTCGGGTTACAATTTATGCTGCCAATGGAAAAGTCAGTCACATTCACCGGCGCATGTGCTAATGAGATTATACCGAATGGATAACTCGCTCATTTGTTACCAAAGCGAAAGAAGGAGATAATGTTAGAATTATTCATAAAAACTGTATAATGTCTATATGTTCATACTCCCTGGTACAGTACAGTTATTCCTTGACTTTTTTCAGTTATCCATGGAAACCATATAAAATATGTAATTGTTACTGTGTGAAATCCTAAAATGTAGTTTCTATATTATTTATATATATTATACAACTCACGTTCAAAGATAATGTCTAGACTATCGTTGATCTAGTCTAAAAATAAGAGTTTCATCATACCAATAACAGACCCATGACCGTAACATTCAATATGATATAGACGTAAGAAATCTATCTGGAGAAGTAAAAGGTTTCCTTCCATCTTATCAACGACCTTACTTGATAATGTTTTGAGATCAATGATATAAGCGCAAGTTAAAATCATATTTCATCTAATACATCACTGTCACAGCAAAGGACGCGAATCCAACTGAAAATTGTCTCAACTTAAATCTATTAGGAGAGAAAAATAGGCACAACTGAATGGCACTGCTTACATAATATCCCCGCTTGCTACATACAAGACGATTCAATGGGGAAATCAGCACACTTTAAAATGATTCAATCAAATTATTTTGCTCTGACCACTATTCCTATGTGACAGGTGTCTATATTTTTTATTTCAGAAGAGAGAATGGATACTAGTAGATGGTATTGTAAAGACAAAATGACAAAGGTCAGGTAAAATGTCTATGTTAGAGAACTCAATAAGATATTTCATTTCCAATAATGTGTGAAACGTTACAATACAGATAGAAACAAAGCCAGTGGAACATAAATAAATGTTAGAGAATGTCGAAGGAGCAATTAAAATGGACAATCCAGATAAACTGGCAACATAGGGTACATAACGAAGAAAAACAACACAAATAAACGTTAGAGAATGTCGAAGGAGCAATCAAAAATGAACAATCCAGATAAACTGGCAACATAGGGTACACAACGAAGAAAAACAACACAAATAAACATTAGAGAATGTCGAAGGAGCAATCAAAAATGGACAATCCAGATAAACTGGCAACATAGGGTATACAACGAAGAAAAACAACACAAATAAACGTTAGAGAATGTCGAAGGAGCAATNGATATTTCATTTCCAATAATGTGTGAAACGTTACAATACAGATAGAAACAAAGCCAGTGGAACATAAATAAATGTTAGAGAATGTCGAAGGAGCAATCAAAAATGGACAATCCAGATAAACTGGCAACATAAGGTACATAACGAAGAAAAACAACACAAATAAACGTTAGAGAATGTCGAAGGAGCAATCAAAAATGGACAATCCAGATAAACTGGCAACATAGGGTATACAACGAAGAAAAACAACACAAATAAACGTTAGAGAATGTCGAAGGAGCAATTAAAAATGGACAATCCAGAAAAACTGGCAACATAGGGTATACAACGAAGAAAAACAACACAAATAAACGTTAGAGAATGTCGAAGGAGCAATCAAAAATGGACAATCCAGATAAACTGGCAATGTTGTTCATTGGATGCACAAGATGAAGAAAAACAAAACAAAAACACAGCACAAGATGTGTTGGACACCACTATGCACAAACAAACACAAGTAATGTAAATAAGACATAAGTCCTCCTACAAACAACAGGAGGTAAAGACGAACCGAATGTCGTTTTTATGCGGAAGTCATAACGGAAATAAAAACACGGAACTCAGCATTTACAACATTGAAGATGTTGGTGATCAGATGAATAGTATCGTTGTATTCTGATCAGCAGTATCATACCATTGATCTGGGTTCCAGCTCCGATATCCAGAACCAAGAAGTTCGCCAGTCAGTCCCTCAATACGTCTAATATCTATGTTATACCTTGAAAAGTCATGGAATTAACGATAATTTCAAACGATCCAACGTAAGCTAACGAAGACAACTGATATTTATTTATGGGTTATGGCTATGGTGGTTAACGCCACTTTCAACAATATTTCAGTTATATCGTGGCCGTCGTCGATGTTATTGGTGGAGGAAACCTGAGTACCGGGAGAAAACCACTGACAAAACTATTTTAGAGACGACTTGCTTCTGCTTCTGCTTCTGCCGATTAACTGCCTGCTTCGTCATGTCGATTACAATAATGACTTGTATTGTTTAATATCGCCATGACCTTCAATCAACACTTAAACTCATACGGGTTATTGGATATCAAAACAATTAACAAGATTATTGCATATTTATACTTGCTCTAGAAAATACCTGTTGTACTTGCAATAAGATGGAAACAAAAAAAATACCAACCCTTCCCTGTTTTGGTATAGGCACTACAATAAAACAAAGTGGTCGGGTTGAAACAGTTTCATGGGCCCAATCCTCCCCCTTAGTGAAAACAACGTAGATGTCGAATGCAGTGGAGACGACACGTTTCTAGAATAACCATCATGAAATGATACGGTATTTTCTGTGAACAAAGGGCAAACTATTGCATTTTAAAGAATTACGCCTCATGAAATATGGTATATATTTATAATTTTGACCTGCTTAGGAACCAAAGATAAGACTTTAAAGCCTGGTGTATGAGGACGACACAGTTAAATGATAATAACGAATTATCTGACCATTATTTAGCTTTATGAAGCGTCAAAACAGCTTCAAGCACAGCGAATGTAGTTTCTCTACGATGGACTACAATGTGTGAAATCATTCAGGTGTGAATAAAATCATTGTCATGTATTTGGCATGATGAATATAAATGACAATTAAAATAGCTAGAGGGAGATCTCATTAGTGACATTTGGTTATGATTTTTCGTAGACAGGTAAATTAATTCATATTGTACCTGGTATTAAAAGCACATTTGATGAAATATGTTTAATTTACTCTCTCAGGTAAAATTACTAGAAAACTTACACTTACCCACACAATATGAATATGATAGACACTATTATCTATAGTAATCGGAACCAGTACAGTATTTAGTAACTATCACGGGTGGTTTGCTACGTCACACGCACGGATACTTGAACATCGCCTCGAGGTAGGTTTATGAAGTTGTACAATTTAAAAAAAGGAAAACTAACAAAACCAGGTAGTTCACCGAAGGGCCCACATATCAGACTTCATTGTTAGCATACATTCATTGCGTGGAAATCCGTCAGTTTTGCAAACACTTTTGTACAGTTAAATGGGTTTTGTGTGAATGGTATCCTTGCCCGGAATTTTAACTGTATAGAAGTGTTTGCAAACCTGACGGGTTTCCACGCAATGAATGCTAACAATAAAGTCTGATATGTGGGCCCTTCGGTGAACGACTTGGTTTTGTTCGTTTTCCTTTTTTTAAATTGTACAACTGCATAAACCTACCTCGAGGCGATGTTCAAGTATCCGTGCGTGTGACGTAGCAAACCACCCGTGAACTATGGGAACAGTTTTCAACGAGAACTTTTGATAAAATTTGCAAAACAATACATGACTTGGTTGACCGTTATGGAATATCTGTGTCACAAATGACCACGGATATGTTCCACTTGTCGTAAACACTTCCCGGTTCTTTCCTCATTCACGACTTATTACACGACGGGTGCCACTAATGGAACAGGAACTGCTTACCCTTCCGGAGCACCTGAGTTCACCCTCCGGTTTTAAGTGGGATTCGTGTTTTATTATTATGTATGTTTTGTAGATCGTTGTTTGTCCTTTTGTACTTTTTGTTTTGGCCATTGTGTTGTCTGTTCTTCTTCGATATACGGTTTCTGATTGCCGCTTTGGTATCTTCTAACTCTTCCATATCACAAGTTTATCTGATTTTTGTTTCATTGGAAGATAATTTTCTCACTCGGATACAAATATAGCCTCACCCTCTCTAAAAGTTGAATGGTTGGACCCTTCATATGTTAAAACGGTGTCATGTCGACATAGATAAATATGTACGAATTTCGACAATAACAAATAAATTTCCCATCTACTCATCGTTCTCGTAAACGGTTGTGTTCTAAGATCGAGAGTATGAATGATGATGAAGTTGTAACTACTGATTTTCTTTAATTATTTGAAATAAGCAGAGAACAAACTAAAACCCAGAATAATTTGGACAGTGTTATAGAATATATATTAGAAATGAAAGTTAGAGAATACCATCAGAAATGGGCAATGCCGAGAAAATGACAAATTAACAAGACGAAGAAAAACTAAAACATAACACAACATGTGTTGGACACCACTGTACGTAAACAAACACAAATAACGTACACAAGACACGATCCCTCCTTCAGGAGGTAAAGACGAACTGAACATCGTTTTTATGGCGGAAATTTTGACGGAATTTCGTTGTTTGTTTTAGCGACATTGTCATTTTTTTAACAAGTCAAAATTAAGGATGATTGACACATATTATTTTTTATTTAAGAATAAAATCGAATGAAGCCTATTATTTCCTATAATTAACGATCTTTTCTAATTTCAAAAGAAACAAAATCAGCTTTAATGAATATTTATCTTAATCATGTGACGTCGCTTTTGTACAAGAGCCTAGATTTATTTTACTTGTCAGTCATTTATACTCGTTAGAACTGTAAAACTAATTCCTGGAGATTACCTTAGCAATGTCACAGCTGAGACACGTCTTTATTAGAATCGATACAGGCGAACCTGATAACATAGTGTGCTAAACAAGAGCCACATTGTTTTATATCACAGACAACTAACTGGTGACAAAGCACCCCATCAGAGGAGGTATTCCGATTACAAATGATAGGGGATCGGTTTCTTTTTTATCAGTCTGACAAAATACTGAGATATATGTGTCATACGTCGTAATAAAATAAAACAGTACAAAGCAGACACCTGGGGTCGATTTCACAAAAAGTCGTAAGTCTAAGATTAATCGTAAGTGTTATCGTAAGTGTGATTTCCAAGCTTTTGATTGGTTGAAATTCACACTTACGACTGATCTTAGACTTACGACTTTTTGTGAAATCGACCACTGGTTCTTATCAAAATATATGTCATATCAGTTGACAGTTAAAATTATCATACATTATTTAAACGAATGAACTGATATGGATGCAGGAGGACAAGAATGAAGTATTTAGTAATCTTCAAATTTCTGTAAATAAGGAACATATACATCAATAAAAGGAAGATAGTTATTTTCACCAACACTGTTCACACATTTATCAAGAAGTTATTTGAATGCGAGTGAATACGAATGAAAAGCGATATTAAAAATAGGTAAAACTTAAAAGGGAAGGAACAACACTTTTATTGCTTTGATATCGTCCTACACTATTCGTTCTTAATTATGATTGATTTATTGATTGTTGGTGTTTAACGCCACTTTCAGCAATATTTCAACTATATCATGGCGACCAGTTTTAGAGAACCACCGACCATGGGCAAACAACTAGTAAACTTTATCACTTGCGGCTGCGATTCGAGTGCACCCTTTTTTGTAACTTACAAAGCCGGGCGCAAACCCACGCCGTATTGGTGATAGGCTTGCATGAGTTGTTAGGTGAGCCACCCGGACCCTCCTTAATTATGAGTATAACTGAAATCTTATGTTGACCTTAATACATAGATTTACAGATGAAGTACAGCGATTGCAGTGATTTACCAACGTTAGAAAAAAAAGAATTTTGAATTCCACGGATATTTTATGTCAATTTTAATCTAATTTGTACGGAGAACTAATTGCTCATATTTCTTATACAATAACAATCAATTCTTGTATCATAAATTCCTCTTTGTTTATTTTTAAATTCATCATGATGCGGGAGAGGTATTACATAACGTTTACTGGTGCTACAATAGTAGTAATTATGCCTCAGTAGAGATATTTTATATGATTTGTTTCTACGATGCAATTGCTATACATGTAATATCGTTATTCTGTGTTTTGCCGATTGATATTTGACATTTTCAAGACTAGACATCCCGCTTGGTGTGCTATTTGTCCGGAAAAGTCACTAATTTTCCCTGATGTTTTATTGCCGCGTTCGAATTGGATGAAGCTATGTTTATTCGAAACACTCGGACGTTATTATGACTATCAATAAACCAGAAATGTACATGTAAACAAAGACAACAACTTATTCGGAAGTAGATTTGGAACAGATCGTAGTTAAAAAATAAATTAAAATGCATTCATGTCTCAGTACGAATTTTAAGTTTTCACTTCTATTGCTAATTCTAACATGACGTCCTTCATTGGCTATATCAATAATACAGTGATAAAACTCACGATATATTTTAATTCGCTCATGCGTATTGACGAACGAATTGCAAACATAATTCCCTAGTGAATTTATGTATTCATACAGCACTGTGGTGCATAACAAACATAAAAATGCCCGTATTGTTTTTACCTATATTTTTCCGGAATAAATACTTAAGACAACCATCAATGGACTTTGACTTTTGAAATTTAACATTTCCCGGAAGTCGTTTACAAGGAACGCTGATGACATTGAAACACATGGTTACTGATTTATTTTAAGATTGTGTGAGCATTTTACTTGTTTAAGTTGCTAAATTCCAAATACCATTAAATTGGAAAATATCAGTAACTTCATAGCATCACATTCTATTTATACATGAAAGAAAAACAACTGTAAACTGTAAAACATGAAGGTTAGTGAATTTTGTTATGAAAGGCATTTCCATTACCGACTTCCACTTCAAAAAATAAGTTGGATTTTTCCTACTAGAATCGAAATAATTCATTCATGGAAGCCAGAGTGTGTATCACGTTTTAACATGAGTAACATTATTTTCGTTGCATTTTATCACTCGCTAACGCTCGGGATAAATTTGTACGAAAATAATTTTACCCATGTTAAAACTGTATACAAACTCTGGCTTCTATGAATTATTTCTTAAGTATATTTCATATATGTAATTGATTATAGGTGTTACCTAATTTTCTTAAACAATAATATGAGACAGGTGCTACCTGTAGTGCCAGCGAAACAAAACCTACATTATCAAATATTTAAATCATGTAAATCCTTGGGATGATTGAAATAGAAATTTTACTTACTTTTGTGTACTTTTTGGAGTGTACTATAGTACAATGTAAGGATGCTCTTTCCATCTATTGAAACAGGCACGGCCATGAATGCTCGCGAATCTGAAAATTATCTGACAATTTCACGCTCATTCAGTGCATCAAAATAGTGTCGAGATTTTTTGGGCCGAGATATATCCGGGACGACTTTTTTTTTAGGGCCGAGATATATCGGGGACGACTTTTAACATTCATAACCGGAAGTAGTTCCAGATTATTGCGCATCCGAATTTCTGCAGAAACCCCTGTATTGGTATCCGGTGCGTCATTTCCGGTGCATGGAATTTTGTCTGTTAGTGATATGGATCTGGTATCAAAATATTGCTATTTCTACCATAGTTGGGACTTCGTCCCATGCTATGTTCAAGATGCCAGCGTTGTTGAATCTCCATAAGGAGGTAATTGATTCATCTTCCGTTAAACGAAGAGTTTGAAGATACCAAAGGGGTAATCAGAACTCGTAAATCGAAGAAGAATAGACAACACAATGAGCTACGAAAGATGAATTATTTCAGGATTTAAGTTGGAACCAATACAGTGTGTAAAAACATAGTTCTGGGTTAACGTTGATATCCCTGGAGAAGTAACTTATTTGACAGATATAGTCACATGTGTTTAGGTAGGTTATTCCAGAAGCGCATCGTGCGCACTAAAATAAATATCTATGTTTTTATAGATATTGATGGACTATTAGTCCCCGAGGGTATCATCCGCCCAGTAGTCAGTGTTTCGGCACTGACATGTTTTATGTTTATAATAGACGCTGCGCACAGTATTGGCACACTCTATGAAATGTACGTAATTTTCCTCGTAAAATGTATTATAATTTTGAAATAAATGCATACTGATAATACATGTTGTATCTTATAGGACAGTGTTACATAATTATACCTTTTTAAATGATAATACAATTAGATTAAATTAAATCAAAACCCGTACAAAGTAATCCCCGGCAAAAAAAATGCGTGTAACTTGTAACATGGAAAACGTGGACTATCTAGTAATTTGAATCGGAAAATCTTATTTTTGTGCGGAAATTTGCGGAAATTGCAATGCGTAATCTCCGCACAATTCGCTCTGACGTCTTACTACGTTTTCTGCAGTTTTTTCAAATATGGCAGCTAGCGGATGAAGCGAAATGTTCCAAAAATGTTGTAACAAGACATTATTAAACGGAAAAATACATTCACAATGGATTCTTTGGTAAGAAAATTTAAATAATGTAGCAACAATTAAAAAAAAAATCATATATTCAAAATGTGCTTTTAATAGCGTTTAAAAATAAAAAAAAATATGGTTTGAAAGTGAAATTTTCATGCAGAATTTGTACTTTTTGCTTGTCTAGTCCGTTTTGTTACCGTGTGCTAAATGCGCGCAAATGACTGGTTTTCTAAAATATGTCGCAAATTCGAACATTAATGTAAATAAATTATGTATATCATTCTTTGAATAATATATTTTTTTCGAAATGTGCATTTGATAGAGTTTCTCAAATAAAAAGAATTTTTAATCAATAATAACAGACAAAGAAATGAAAAGAAAATCGAAATGTCTAGTCTGTTTTGTTACCCGGCAATCTTGTAACGTTTTTCCGTGATTTTCAACGTTACGTTTTTTTTTGTCGTTAAAATCAGAAGTTTCCAGTGGTACAATCCTAGTTGTAAAAGCTGATGACAATGATTACCCGTATTATCTAGTGAGAGCAAGCAAACACCCCACCGTTCTACGAAAAACTGCTACCGACAAATGGGGTGTATCCTATCATCAGGGTACCAAGGTTATACACGGTTATTACTTGACACTATAGATTACAACCCTTTAAAACTAAAGTTACTTAAACAAATTCCAGCAATTGTACCAGCACTTTCAATCATATACATTTGTTCAGAGGTCGATATTGACGATAATGGAGTGGTCAATTTGAATGAGTCATTGCATGGTCGAATTCTGCGATGCTTAGAATAGTTCACGATTAAAATGTAATGTTGACGATGTTCTTTTTTATATCCTTTCATTTATATTGAACTTCAAACTTTAAATTAGCACACTAAGGAAACTTAACACATAAAACAAATTCAAGAGTGAAAACAAATATGCAAACATTAACACTTGCAATATCGTATACTTGACGTTCTGGCGATGCATAGTATTTAACGTTACAAACGTTGTCCCAATACTGTGCGCAACGTCTATACCCTTAGTAAGCCTTATCTTCATTCAAATATGCTGTATTATTACCTAATAGTATATGAATTACCTTTCTATTGGGGATATTTTAGTCTTAACCATATTTCACTTTTAATTTGTCTCTCGGGCAATAGAACTTTCTATTGCCCGCTGTAGCTGTAGCTTCTATTTCCCGCGACCTTTGACCCGCTTTATGATTGGTCAATTACGTCTCATGAATATTCATTAACTCGACCAAATCTTTATCAATACGTCTACAGTACATGTACAGTACATGGACATATTTATTCGCTACCCTCGATTTTTTACTATATATTTCATATAAAACCACATTTAAAAAAAAAAATGTTTTAAAGCTATCACCAGGCAGATTTTTATGAAATTCATTTCAAGACACGCAGAATTTTTTGAAATTTATTTGTTTATCTGATAGTAATTTTTGTCTGCATTTTCTGGTAATTTAAACACTAATGTTGATTTTTCCGCTTTTATTTTGGTTAAATATATAGCAAATTTGACGTCAGAAAACAAAAAATTGTCTTTAAATCATAAGAAAATAAAGGCAATCTGACGGAAAATCGTGTTAAAATAAACAAATAATCTTTAAATAGTTCGGCTTCTTCTGGTGCAAAAATGATCAAAATCCGTTTAGAAATGACTTCACAATATATTTTTGAAAAATGTGGTTGTATATGAAATATATAGAGTAAAATCGAGGGTGGCGAATAATTATGTTCCATGACTGTAAATTCCAAATGTAATAAAACGTTCGAATGATAACTCATAATTTGTTATTGTTAACTGTTTTGAAAAATACAATTTAATTACTTTATTCTTATCTCTCTATCCCAAAACTACAAAATACCGTTGGCTTCGGGCAATATAACACTTGAGCTGTTCCTAGTACCTTGGGAAATATATTCTGGTCTATTGCCTGGCTACACATTAAATAATTGCATATTGGATATATTTATTATTAGAAATTAAGTTTCCTAAGTTATGTATTTATTATTAAAACTAAGGTTATCTCTCCGACTTTAGCTATTCTGTTTAGGCACTAAGATTCTCGTTTCCAAAGACTTTTAAATTGCTTTGCTTTCAAAATGTTTTACTTTTAGCGTATCTGTAAAGTGAAAATTTATAAATATTGATGCTTATTCTCAATAATGGATACCAATAGTGACAAAATAATCATGTTTGAGGGGGCTAGAGTTATGGTGTTTAACGCCACTTTCAAAACTATTTTAGTTATATTGAGGCGGTCAGTTTTATTGGTTGAAGAAACCGGAGTACCCGAAGAAAACCACCGATCTGTCGCAAATCTCAGACAAACTTTGAAAAACTGACACTGTGTTACTTACATGACATTTAAATACACGTGAGTGTGTGTGATGTTTTCGTCGTATTTCAAAAACATGCTTTACACAAGAGGAAATGGTAGTTATTAGAATATTCGTGAGTCTAGACGATACACATTTGTCATATGATGCATTGATGTAGACGTCAGGTGGCATGAAAGGTTGGCCATCAACTATTAAAAAAATAATAGACAACATAATTGTAAGACAAATTGCTATTTACTTTTACATTTTTATTTTCATTTCAATGTGGCTTTAAAATTACTTGACTTTCTAATCTTTCTACGTTGAGCCCTACCTGATGAAGGTTATTCCAGTAACGTACCTGATGAAGGTTATTTCAGTAACGTACCTGATGAAGATTATTCCAATAACGTACCCGATGAAGGTTATTCCAGTAACGTACCTGATGAAGGTTATTCCAGTAACGTACCCGATGAAGGTTATTCCAGTAACGTACCTGATGAAGGTTATTCCAGTAACGTACCCGATGAAAGGTTATTTCAGTAACGTACCTGATGAAGGTTATTTCAGTAACGTACCTGATGAAGGTTATTCCAGTAACGTACCCGATGAAGGTTATTTCAGTAACGCACCTGATGGAGGTTATTCCAGTAACGTACCTGATGAAGGTTATTCCAGTAACGTACCTGATGAAGGTTATTCCAGTAACGTACCCGATGAATGTTATTCCAGTAACGCACCTGATGAAGGTTATTCCAGTAACGCACCTGATGAAGGTTATTCCAGTAACGCACCTGATGGAGTTTATTCCAGTAACGTACCTGATGAAGGTTATTCTAGTAACGTACCTGATGAAGGTTATTCCAGTAACGTACCCGATGAAGGTTATTTCAGTAACGTACCCGATGAAGGTTATTTCAGTAACGTACCTGATGAAGGTTATTCCAGTAACGTACCTGATGAAGGTTATTCCAGTAACG
>MJUT01045181.1:691259-712816 GCA_002080005.1 Gigantidas platifrons | reverse complement strand
TACAGTTGGTAAATACCGTAACTAAAGCTTACTCTCCTTCAGACACATGTGACCTTATTCGAGTTTGGCTATTATGTTCAGGGCTTTTGATTTTCCTGCTCTCGGGGGCTTTAAAAATATTTGACCTTTTCCAATAGTATGACGGAGCGAACCTGATGAAGATTATGCTAAGTGCGAACTAAATTAGATATCTACGTCTATATTACAAAGGACAATGTTAAAGATGAAGATATGATATAAGATTGATTTGATTGATTTTCGGTGTTTAGCGCCACTTTCAGCAATATTTCAACTATATCATGGCGACCAGTTTTAGTGGTGGAAGAAGTCGGAGAGAACCACTGACCATGGGCAAACAACTGGTTAACTTTATTACTTGCGACCGCGAGTTGAGTGCAGCCTTTTTTGTAATTTACAAAGCCGGGCGAGAACCCACGCCGTATTGGTGATCGGCTTGTATAAGTTGTTAGGTAATCCAACTACCTAACTCATTTAGCCACCCGGTCCCTTATGATATAAGAGACTGATATATCCAATAACAGGAATGACATGTTAACAACAAACTAATAATATACTAGATTGCTTCACACACAAAAGATTAAATTCACGGAAGAATTATCCCGTCATTTGTTATATTTTCGTCGTTAGGCGTAGTCAACATAATAAAAAAAAATAGGTTATTGTCCTTCCTTGTTTGTTTTCGCTGTCATTGACAAATTCTTTGCAACTATTATTTGCACATTCTCGTCGCCAACAAATTGATATCAGCTTAAGTAAGATAAGTCCGGTGACTACTAGCAACTCCATTACCTACCGACAATATTTTTTTCGACCAAGTAGATGATGTAAGTAACTGACCCAAGAAAAGAAAGTACATGTTTTACTACCTTCACTCGCTCTAGCACTACGAAAAGGAATTATTTGTGCATTGGTAAATAAAATGAATGTCTTGTGTACCCAATGTTGCCAGTTTCTCTGGATTGTCCATTCTAGATTGTCCCTTCAGCTTTTCTAACGCCTATTTAATATATTATATCTAATTGCACTATTCTTTTATGCTAATCTAAATGTATTTCTCTCGTGTTGTTGTTTCGTAAATCAAAATTAATATCATGGTTGTTTTCTTGTCTGTTTTTTTTTTTTTATTAAGGATTAATTCTTTAAAGTCTATGAATCGCCCTAGTAGATGTAACCTTGTTATCTAGAATGAAATGAAAGTAAAATTATGAGACAGCAAAATTTTGTGCGCTGATGCAAATATGCCAGCTAGTTCATCTTACATATAGTTATCAACACCATCCACAAACGATAAAATATTACGATTTTTCATAGAGACAAATAAAGGTTTCCATTGTGTTTTGATTGAAATCACAGCTTTTTGTATGCTGAATTAAATATTTGGACACGTTATCGTTACTTAAAAGAGGCAATAAGTCTAGAACGAATTCAAGCTTTTTTTGTGATCACAGCTGATCAGGTATAGATTACTAGTATCTAAATGTGTATTTAGATATATATTCTTTTCAGAGTTCGTGCTGGCGGATGTTCTGTCATTTTCTTTTAAATTCTAAAGTTTATAAGTAACTGGTGTTGTTTTGACTAGCAGCGCTATGATCTTCTTACTGTTTAATTTAAACTCCATTTTACCTTTATTTGCACATGCTGATGAACGTGGTATTTCATTTTTACTGTTTTATGCATTTAAACTAAAGAGTTGGTTGATCGTTACGGAATATATATGCTGTAGGCAAAAATATGTCCTTCTTTCCTCGTTGATTCCTTATTATCGTATTTTTGACATGAAGAACACGGCTGCATGTGTGTCATGTGCACTTATAAAGCAAGAACTGCTTATCCTTCCAGAGATCCTTATAGTTTAGTGAAGTTCTTACTGCTCAATCTTTAGTTTTCTGTGTAGTGTTTAGCAGACCATTGTTTGTCTTATTATATTTGTTTTGCTTTTATAATGTTTGATCATTGTTTTGTTAACTGTTATGAACATGGGACTGACATATTTATTTCTGAAATTTACAGTTCTTAAATAATGTAGCTATTAATAAAACTAATGTTCTCCTTTCGCTCGCATAGGTCACCGTAGCCTATTTTTGGCTACCCTGTTTAGTTCCTTTGGTTTTATTGCTCCCAAAGTTCTAAATTATGTCTTTCCAATCTTTCGACTGTGAGTGTACCTGATGAACGTTATTCCAGAAACGCGCCGTGCGCACAAAATTTTATTTCTACGATTTTATCATTTTCAGTGTTTGTTTATATTTGATTTATTGATGGAGACTAGTTAAAAAGCAGGGAATTTTGTGGTTTGGCTTTTCCCCATTCTTGTGTCCGTCTCAGTCATCTTTATTTTCAATTGCTTAATGCATCTATGACAAAATCATGAGACATACGTGTATGACTATTTGGATAATGTAGTAAAATATATATTCCACTTTCGGACACTATAAGATAAAAAATACTTTGACAATTACAATTAAATAGTAGATAATGAAAATGTAGATATCTAATTTAATGCGTATGACGAGTTTCTGGAATAACCATTCGTCAGGTACACTCAAAATCGAAAGATTGGGAAGCCAAATATAGATAATTTATGATAAACAGTTAACCATTAAGCATAAATAGAGTGACTAAATGGCGAGTTAATTATCGTTTACGAATTCACTACTTCTTAAAAGACTGATTTCTCATATTTAAGTCATTGTTAAGATTCAAGATTCTTTATTCTCACAAACCATAGAAAATTACAATGATACGTACAAGATACAATAAATTACAGTTAATATCAACAACACCTGACACGATGTATGATTGTAAGTAAACAAATAAATCAAAATTATAACAGGACACGTTTTTCCTTATTATTCTGATCAGTTTAAAACGGTTTTTAAATAAATGTTGAGTTTTTTTTACGAAAATATATTTCCAGATTTTAAACTAATATTTCTGTACTGGGAAACATTATTTTTAACAATTGTTTATAATAACCAAGGGTTCATTGAACTTGACCCCTTTTGTAGGGTGTAATCAGCGTTAACTTTCATTTGAACTCTATTCTATTGAAATCATTGTATTAAATTTATGTTGATTGCACTGTCCGCAAGAGTGTTTTGATTGACAGCACATTTCGAAACAGTTCTGACAAGGTGGTATTTTTTGCTTTTCTTTTTATTGTAATGTAATGATAATAGTAATAGAGCATATCGAGTTTCCTTGTTTTCTTTTTTTAAATCAAGAATATATGATAAATTGTTCCGAACGACTCATGTGACTATTCTCTTCATCCCATGTGAGAGTGAACAACAAAGAAAATATGTCGAAATGGGTGAATTGGATCGTCTGCATGTCCCCAAATCTGAATATTTTTCTAAAAAAAAAAGAGGAATAACCGTTAACGGGGGCAGAATGGAATGTCATTTTGAATAAACGCAGTGTTTAACCACTACTGATGTTTTCGTCTGCGTCAAGTTATTATTTTATTTCGGTTGATTAAAAATTCGAAATCGGAATGGTACAACCAAATACCAGAATCTGGATATGGTTTATGTGTGGTTTTTCAATGATGGACACTGAGGTGTATGCATGATGGAATAAATCTATAATTTCTATAATCATCATTAGATTAGAATTATGCAATAATTTGTCAAATATTATATTCAATAAGATTACTTAATATCTTTTGCATGTGTATTTAAATCACGGAGTAGCTGTATAAAAATATATTCAGAGTTTTCATAAAGTGTACATATTTCAAATGAAACAAATGTTGAGATTACTTTACAATATGGGTCATTTTCAAAAAATGTCTCCTTTTGAAATTGCAAAATTGAAAAAAAAAAAAATTTGCTTAAAACATCATATTTATTAAACGAACAAAACAACTGATACTTCTTGAACAACATACTAAAATATGCAATCTTAATGGCATTATATGAAAATATTATTGACAAATTTTCGACAGATGGTGCATTATTTTGTCTATCCTGTTACCAAAGTCAAGAGAACTTTTTGACTATTAAGAGACAAAATGTGTAAAATATGCGACTTATTTCTCACAGATATATTAGTTGTCTTTCAGAAGACAGTTTAAAAATATTTAATTTCTTTGCAGTAACAAAATAAAAATATACTTAATATTGCGTCCTGAAAAAAACGGATCAACATAGATTTTTGATTGCTGTAAAAACGACTACAGGCAATACAAATCCAATTGAAGCACTTCCTAACATTCAGTTTATATTTGTCTTTTGAATCAATCTAATATGAAGTGCCTTTGTTACATATAAGTTTAGTAAAACGATATTGTTTATAGTAACAGGAACGGACATTTATATATCCTGTTACCAAATCAGTCTATCCTGTTACTTTACATGGTAACAGGATAGATAGTAACAGGATAGACAAATTTATGTTTATTGATGCTGTAGTGAAATAACTGCTCCCCGTAAATCGGTGTTTGCTTTTTTGGTGAAGTATGAAATGTTTCACACCTTGTAATTAAAGTACATATCATAACACACTTTCAACTATTTCATTAGATTCGCAGATACATAATTGTCTATCCTGTTACCAAATCAGTCTATCCTGTTACTTTGTTCATGAGGGTAACAGGATAGACAGTAACAGGATAGACAAATTTACATGTTTATTGATGCTGTAATGAAATAACTGCTCCCAGTAAATCGGTGTTTGCTTTTTTGGTTTAGTATTCTTTCTTTTCCAAACAGATAGAGTCCCATTTAAGGATGTAATTTCGTGTTTAGGTATAAATTTGTTGGTAACATGATAGACATTTTAAAAGAGTACGCTCTCATTTTTATTCACTTTTCTTGTTATAATTTTGTTCCCGTTTCTTCTAACGTTCTAGTGTTCTGGTTGCCATTTTGAAGACGCTGTGTACTTCTGGCGTCATCATAGAAGAGTACCGTATTTGCAGTGAGAAATCATTGGTGTGTGGATTTTGTATCGGTAACAGGATAGACATGCATTTCGTGGACGCCAGCATAATTTTGCTTCTTATAAACAAATTTAAAAATAACTTCAAGACTTTACTTTCTTGTTAAAATTCATTTAAAAACGATTCAAATAATTCATTTTGCCAATCTGAAAACATACTAAAAATCATTGAAAAATTAAGTGCAAACATGACACCCTCATCCCAGACACTCATAAATTGCGCAAAAAATGAGTTTCAAAATTATTTTATTTTGGGTTAATCGTATTCATTTTAGATGTGCTGACTCGAAAATAATGCGAACTTTTGTTTAAACACAAAAAAATAATGCTTTCGGATCAAAATAATTTTTTAACATAGGTGGACAAGAAATGCGACATTTTTTGAAAATGACCCATAAGTGTGTTTGTGAAATTAATGAATGCATCTTATTTCTTGTAAAAGCGGATTCAATTGAAAAAGTATATGCATTTTGTAAATTGATGGATTTTGATATATTACATAATTTGTATTCAAGGAATGTGAGTTTCTTGGATTTTTTCATGAAATTATTTGGTTTACTTTAGAAATTTGACGTCAAATTTAACATTTTTTGCTTTATTTTCAGGTTTCAATATGCATATACCACACAAACCTCTAGATTTATTTCTTCCAAATTTCACAAAACAATGTGTCTGTACATTCCTTTTCACTCAATTTCTTTACTGTAAATGTATTTAAATTTGTTTTGTGTTGTACTTTAGCTTGTATCCTCAGTCATCTCAGCGACAAAATCCACTCAGAAATATGGACTTGATAATTGAATAATTAACGGATTCTGATTACCCCCTGTGGTATCTTCAAACTCTTTTAAAAACATATGACGTTTTTGTATCTTCTCTAGGAGTATGTGTGGCATTCACACAAAGTACTCAAAGGGATTGCCAAAATGAATTGAACTTTTTTGCGTTTTAATAATTTTAACTTCGATTTATTTTTGTCGCCGGACTGCAAGGTGGTAAATGGAATAATGGTGTCGATTTTCTGTCACATTTGTGGCGAATTTCTGCATCACAAAGATTCCTGTATTGTCAATAAATATTTGATGTCAGGGCAAGTTAAAACATGATTATATAAGAGTGTTGATTAGTGAAAAATTCTAAAGATATAAGTTAATTATTTTTGGGGATAAAAATACGGAGACAGTTACACTTCTGTGGAATGCGAGATCATTTGTACAATGTTAAAATGTAAAATCGACCATTTTCAAGAAAGGATATGATTGCTAAAATGGACCATTGTCCATGAGATAATAATGTGAAAGAAGGCGGAATTAGTACAGATGAAGTTTCAAAGAGTACTTGTTCAGTCTTTTAATACAATTGGTGGTTTAAAACTCTGCTTCCTCTTCCAAGTGTTTGGTTATGTGAATAATATTCAAACATCTCCGAAGACAAAAGTCTGAACAGTGGACTCCAAAGATGAAAATATGAACTGTGGACTCCATAAGGAAAAGTCTGAACTGTGGACTCCGATGACAACAGTTTAAACGGTGGATTTCAAGGGAAAAGTCTGAACAGTGGACTCGAAGGAAAAAAGTCTGAACTGTGGACTCCGATGACAACAGTTTAAACGGTGGATTTCAAGGGAAAAGTCTGAACAGTGGACTCGAAGGAAAAAAGTCTGAACTGTGGACTCCGATGATAACAGTTTAAACGGTGGATTTCAAGGGAAAAGTCTGAACAGTGGACTCGAAGGAAAAAAGTCTAAAGTGTGGACTCCGAGGACAAAAATCTAAAGTGTGGACTCCGAAGGCAGAGTCTGAACTTGTGGACTTCAAGGACAAAAATCTGAAATGTGGACTCAAAAGATCAAAAGTGAGAATTGTGAACTTCGCGCACAAAAGTCTGAATGTGGACTCCCAGTGACAAAAGTCTGGATTTTGGACTCCGAGGACAAGTCTAAAGAGTGGACTCGGAGGACAAAAGTATGAGCAGTGGATTCGATGATAAAATCTGAACTGTGGACTCCGAGGACAACATTTTGAACAATGGACTCCGAGGACAAGTCTAAACAGTGCACTCGGAGGACAAAAGTCTGAGCAGTGGATTCGATGACAAAATCTGAACTGTGGACTTCGAGGACAACATTCTGAACAATGGACTGCGTAGACAATAGTCCGAACAATAGACCATTGAAAAATAATCCACCGCATAAACAAAATAACATGACATCATAACAGTGGTTTAATATCTTAATATAGGTAATTTTATTCTGACCTAATACTAGATTTGATCATTCTTGTGCATAATTTTCTCAATCCTATTAAAGTCAAGTCGTCGCTCCCTATATAGCAGATGATGTGTTATATTTTATGGTAGTTTTCGTGTACACGTTGCTTAGTCAACTGCACAATATATGTCAATTATTAAAATATGTTTTCTTTTACACTAAATACGTACAACATATTATACATAGCACTTCATAGTTGACCTTATTGTACATTAAAATGACTTATGACTAACTTTATAATAGCAATTTGCATACATCGTGCGTCTTTATGCAAAAAAATAACCCTTACTAAAAAAATGTGTCAAAGCAAGTCCTTTTGCTTTTCCATAGTTTTTAATCGTACATGCCATTCAGACAATAGAGCTTTCTGGTACTAAGAATTTCTAGGAATGACTGGAGTATATAGTGGATTCTTATATACATTATAACTAAAGCAAAAAGATCAAATGAGTATATTATTGTAAACTGTGCCGATCATATCGGTATGATAAAGCGTCCACGTTTAACAAGGCACATTATTACATCTAACCAAATTAGTTTGGTTTAGGTTTAGGGTGCTTAGCGCCACTTTCATTTCGTGCCAGTTATCCAGTTTTATTATAGAAAGGTTGTGATATACTGGATATTTGATACGGATTCTAAATCCTCTGAAACATAAATCTCCATAATTTTTAATCTCATAAAAAATATGTCAAATACCACAATACAGGTGCATCGTCCTGAAAATGCAAGAAATAGTTTCCGCTGGACGTTAAGCAACAATCAATCAATCAATCAATCAATCAATCAATCAATCAATCAATCAATCAATCAATCAATCAATCAATCAATCAATCTCAAAGGCCAATTCACATCTGACTCCGCTCAATTTAACCTTAACGAGCAAGATCTTTTCAGCGTGTTCGGTTACATTGGTTGATTGATTGATTGATGTTTAACGTCCAGCGAGCAATTTTTCAGCTATATTCAGGACGAGAATAATTTAAACGCCACGGGACTCGAAACAAGGAAATGTGATGGGTATAGGGACGGAGAATTTTGCCAGTGCAACAGGTCTCCTATGGACCACTCATCATGATCATAATGCTCATACTGAGCTGTTACACTGGGTTCTTTAACGTGTGAAGAGGGTGGCAATCTCTGAACACGGGACCTCGGTTTTATTTACGTTTCATCCGAAGGACGGGTTGGTTGTCAATTTATACATCCCGCACAACCGACGGACGCCCCTTCAAGCCGAAGAAGCTCTCCGTCCCATTTCTATACCCCGGGGTTCCCGCGGGGTTTGTACGGTTACATGAAAAGCCCTGATATTCACCTAGACTAAACGATAGTTCGAGTTCTGTCAGATATTAATGGTGTGTATTATAATTTACATCTCATCTTAATCAGAGTACAGTAAATCGACGGCCAATCAATAATGGACAATCTAGAGACACGGGCAGCAGTGTGTACTAGACACGGGCAGCATTGTGCACTAGACACAGAATGAGAACAAACAAAACAATCACACAACACAGACGGACACCACCAAAAACATGGGGTTACAAATAAAAAAGACGGACACCACCAAAAACATGGGGTTACAAATAAAAAAGACGGACACCACCAAAAACATGGGGTTACAAATAAAAAAGCCAATGTTTATACAGGTAGTATGATAAGATACGTACAATCATCAGGATACAGTATATATCACAAGAAAAACAAAACTGGAACCTCGTGTCAGCTTGCATTGCTCTCCTGGTATGGAAGATTGCTCAACTATATATATTCTGTATCGTCATATACTAGTATTACACATTCCCTGGTATCCATATAATCTAGGATGCTTTAAGTGCCGAATGATAGAAACTTTTGGCTGATTTCTTCTTTGCAATATTTTACATTTTCCACATTGAAGTTCATGTTTTACTTTGGACTAGAAAGGGCAATAGAACACATACCATGTAATTCTTATTTGCCAATCGATGGTGTATCGGTTATCATGTTCCCATTGAGTGTGATATATTGTAATTAAGTGAGAACAAAGACTGGTTGCCAATTCTGTGAATTGTTGTTTCAGTGACCTATGACTATATAACATTACTACTATTTATGCTTTGGTCTAGTACAAAGCTAACATCATCTTCATCTCATCAGAAGTATTTTGTTCTCTTCGAATATAGCTGGGGGCCCGGGTGGCTTAGTGAGTTAGGTAGTTGGATTACCTAGCAACTCATACAAGCCTATCACCAATACGGCGTGGGTTCGCGCCCGGCTTTGTAAATTACAAAAAAGGGTGCACTCGACTCGGAGCCGCAAGTGATAAAGTTTACCAGTTGCTTGCCCGTGGTCGGTGGTTCTCTCCGGCTTCCTCCACCACTAGAATTGGTCGCCATGATATAGCTGAAATATTTCTGAAAGTGGTGTTAAACACAGAATCAAATCAAATCAAATATAACTGTAAAATTGCTCTTACTCGCTCACCTTAGTTTTATTTGTGTTGTGTTTCATGATCGTACTACTGTATTTTCATAAGAAAAAAGAGAAGCATGATGGGGATTGTTCTTTAACCCCGAATTACCCGTTTTTCGGCTTATCAGAGCGTGAACAAGTTACTATGCGAAGATATGATGATGATGTATGTGTATGTTTTGTTGTGCTAACTCACCAGAACAGTCCACAGCTAGATATGTCACTCCATCCGGGTACATTGTCATGACTACGAGCCTGTGTTCTTACTCGTTAATGTTGTATATATAGCCTGATGAGAAGCAGCAATGATCAATTTTATATTCTTTCGTTTGTTCTGACCGGGGTCGAATCCACGATCTACCTCACTCTAGACGAACATGTACTCTAATCATTACATCACTGAGGTGGTTCTGTCAAAGTGTATAATGAAATGGAATTGTATTTCTCTATTGCAATATCTATTAGGTTTACGCTTAGTTGAAACAACGAAACTCCAAATATTTCAATTTTTTATCAATCTCGAAATCATGAACATTACAATAGTAAACAAATTCGCATCGTATTCATGTGTATCAAGCATGCTACCGGTGTATGTGTTTCTGGTCTAAAATTATGGACCTCTAGTTCCAGAATGTCGAGGGTAATTTTGTAGTTATTAAGAACTCTCAGGATGATAAGCTCTTTGTAGTATACAACTGCGATTCTTTGTGCTTGTATCATGTGTATGAAACAGGCGCGGCCATGAATGCTCGCGAATCTGAAAATTATCTGCCGATTTCACGCTCATCCAGTGCATCAAAATAGTGTCGATATTTTTGGGACGACTTTTTTAGGGTCGAAACTAGTCTCGTTCAATCAAACTCTCGTTCCTTACGAGATCTCAAAAGTTAATTTCTGGTGTGCAGAAAAAAAATCCTTGTCAGTATGTCAGAAGATATTTAATAAAATTTGAAAATAGCAAAATTACCTAGGTACATATATATTACCATAAAGAGATCGCTTCTCTCGCATAATACATGTATATAGAAGAAGAAGAAGAGAAGAAGAAGAAGAAGAAGAAGAAGAGAAGAAGAAGAAGAAGAAGAAGAAGAAGAAGAAGATTTTATTACCAATTTTGGGCCCACAAGGAGTCATGAAAAATTACCAATTTTGGGCCCACAAGGAGTCATGAAAAATAAACATATGACAATAGGCATGCAAAGCAAATTACAAAACAAAAATAGAGAAAAAGGGTTGATAGAAGAACCATAAAAAACAAACACGTGAAATAAACATGATATGTTAAAAAGTTACACTTTGTAACGTAATCTCTAATGTAATACTTAAGTACATTTGACAATGAAGTAAAATTTTTACATTTCTGAGAAATTTGTAGAAATAATTGTTCTCTATTGTCCTATATATCTCCACTTAGGTACTGGGTGCTTATCTTGAGATTGCAACAAATACGACAGACGTGAAAAGTGGTGCAGAAACGACATGCGATTGAATGTAATGATCCAGTATACCAGCAATCTTCTATTATAAGGAACACTAATTTCATGTATGCGTTTTTAATGCAGAAAAGTAAGCACGTGTAATTTAAACTAAATGCACATTATTGCTATGTTTATATGAAATTTTTGTAAAGGCACGAGATGAGTATTTATATTACAATTAAAGATGAAGATCTAGAAATAATGTGGTTTTACTTTGGAGAATATGCGTATGTTCAATTTGTTTTTTTTTTTAAACTGTAAAACTGAAATAATGTCTCCCGCCAGTCTTATATTTGAAAATATTTGATCATTCTTAACCTTTCTCTCTATCTAAACAAGAATGGAGTTTTTCGCGCATTAAATTATTGACCTCTCATTGCTTTGTCGGTCTAGGGTATGTGAATTCGGGTTATCTCTAGAATTAACTTTTTATTTTTTTGGTTTGATTGATTTATTTTTTCAGTAAAATTTTTCTTTTATATATTGCATTCATTCTTAACTTTCAAACATAATATCTTAGTTTTTGATGATACACTAACATTGTATCGCCAAGAAAGAAAGAAAACAGATACAAACATCTAATTTTGATTAGTTTTCAAAGTAACAAAAATCCAATCGAAATGAAGCAATACCTAATTATAATATTTGTCAGCTAATATGCAAATTTTAGCTCTTTCTCTCATATCAATACCCACAACATATTGGTTGAAAACAGAAATCAAGCCTGCCACTGTTTTTTTTTATCAATAAATGGAGTGTTACTAATGGGCCATTTGTCTGGGTTGCAAACGTCGATCAATCTGTCTACAGTGCCAATACAAAACAAGGGACCGCATCAGTGGTGTAATGGTTTGGGTGCACGCCTCGGGTGTTGTAGAGTGTGTTCGAGCCCCGGTCGGGTAAAACCGAAGACTATAAACATGGTATTTGTTACTTCTCCACTAAGCTCGCAGTAGTACGGAGTAAGAGCAAAGACTGGTTGGTTAATAATCACGTTAATGTGTCCGGGTGTTGTTTTGATGGGCTAGCACTATAAAGATCAAACTGAGCGAGTTGGTCTAATGCAAAGCGGGTATCATCATCATCATCATCTCATCGAAGGCACCATGCTCTTGTAGTGATATAGCTGAAACATTGCTCATTTGGCGATTAACAACAATCAGTCTGTCCGTCAATGCAAGGTGAGGTCACTTTCTTTATACAGGTACAGATACAGGTACGTGTCGCTGGAATGGATCGACTTTTTCAGCCTTCAAGAAGAGCTTGGTCGTAAATTTTCAACTTCAATATATCATGGGTTAGGAATTTTTAATCTATGTTGTGTCAATGGGTTATATTTCTACAATCCCATGCAGCTTCTTCATCATTTGTTCATTGTGAAGACAAATTCTTCTGTAATTCTTTTATAAATTTACATGACAAGTTGCAAAATTTTATGTGTGTGTATTTTTTTGATTTAATATATCAATAAATCATTAAAAACTGCGTTATTTATGAACGATTATGGTTTTCGTATTCGAATTTAAAACATTTGGATAATATTAATAAAATAGCAATAATCTTGTCATCCGAAAGACATGTGCAGTTCGTTGTCCGTTTTGTTAAAAAGTCTTGTTCATTGAGGAAAGTGGACCCGACCTCTGCATACAACTTTTGTTCATATTAATTTGTATTATTGGCGTTTATTTGATGTTGTCTTTTCTATTGAATCATAAATTTAATTGTATGGTATTTGAATTGTGTTGTTTTATATGCATTCAATCCCTTTGGGATAAGATTGTCCTTAATGAATAAATTATTAATTGCTATGTTTATCATGGTGAGATAATATATGAATGAGAGGTGTTTTCAAACCCCCAGTACGACTTCACTTGCAAATTGAATTTCGTATGTTTTTGTATTGTAATAGAGATTAACATATCAAATGGACCTACGAGAAACGAAACTTTACATATGATTGGATAAACGAGCGAGATATTTGTATGGTAGTACAAAAAATGTATATGCTATCATTATTTTTGCTGCCTATTTGAGTTTTCGCTCTGATCAATCTACGAGCTAATCTCCCTTTGGCAACTGGAGTCTCCACATTGTCTGGCGATATTTATAAGAGTACCGATTATATTTGTCACTGTGTATTTTGATCGTTTTCTTTCTTTTCTTTTAATTTTTATATTTTTTTTTTTTTACAAAATGAAATATTTGTTGTGTATGTCAGTTGGTTGACCGATATGAAATATCAATTTCTCAAATGGCAATGGATCATTTACCCTTTTACGTAGATTATGTTTTCTATCTTTTCTCTATCACCAACAAGACTATAACTGGACTTGACTACACGAGTAAGACTCCGGGTGTCTGGAGTGTTAAGAAACCAGAACTGCTTGCCTTTCGCCGGCACCTGGGTTAGTGTAAACAATATTTATTGAATAAATTGCATTAGTTATAACAATAGTACATACTTAGGGATCAGAAAACACCTGGGTTCCTCCTTGAATTTTTGTTGGGAAGCATGTTGCTCATCTTTTTAGTTTTTTGTGTTGTGTGTGTTTGTGTGGTTTTTACCTTCCTTTGCTTGTCTTTGTTCTGTGTCGTGTGTCCAATGTTGTCTCTGGATTATCCCTTCGGTTTTCTCTAACGTTCATCTAGTTTCTGCAATGTGTACTTAATTGTCACATTCATATATTACTTACTTCTGTTTTTATTGTCTTTTCTAATTAAAATTCACGTTATGACATTTACTGAACTTTATTTACGTAAAGTCAACAGATATGTCATATATAACACTCATAATAGCTTTCATAACTGGCATTTACAGTCGAAAAATAAATCTATTTTTCTAACTGAATATACCGAGTTGAATTAAAAAATAAACATTTGAAATTATCACATTGTGTGAGTCACTGCATTTAACACAAATCTGATCCCTAAATTGAAACAAGGCCAACGCAAAGCGTGGCGTATCCCCTCGCCTAAACATTTGAACCGGTGACCTTGACCTTTGATCTATGTCCTTGAAAATCAATAGGATTCCATATTCTCTTAAGGACTAAGTATGTACCAAGTTTGGTCAAAATCCATTGAAGGATGTTGATTCTAGAGTGTTCACAAGGATGTTACATGGTACAAATTTGACATGGAGACCTTGACCTTTGACTTTGAAAATCAATAGGGTTCCAAGTTCTCTTAAGGACTAGGTATGTACCAAGTTTGGTCAAAATCCATTGAAGGATGTTGATTCTAGGGTGTTCACAAGGATGTTATGCAGTAAAAATTTGATCCGGTGACCTTAACCTTTGACCTATGACCTTGAAAATCAATAGGGTTTCAGATTCTCTTAAGGACTAAGTATGTACCAAGTTTGGTCGAAATCCATTGAAGGATGTTGATTCTGAAATGTTCACAAGGATGTTATGCGGTAAAAAAAAACTTGATCCGGTGACCTTGACCTTTGACCTTGAAAATCAATAGGGTTCCACATTCTCTTAAGGACTCAGTATGTACCAAGTTTGGTCAAAATCCATTGAAGGATGTTGATTCTAAAGTGTTCACAAGGTAATTACGCGGTAAAAAAATGATCCGGTGACCTTGACCTTTGACCTATGACCTTGAAAATCAATAGGGTTCCACATTCTCTTAAAGACTAAGTATGTACCAAGTTTGGTCAAAATCCATTGAAGGATGTTGATTTTAGAGTGTTCACAAGGATATTACGTGGTAACAATTTGACCCGGTGACCTTGACCTTGAAAATCAATAGGGCTCCAGATTCCCTTAAGGACTAAGTATGTACCAAGTTTGGTCGAAATCCATTGAAGGATGTTGATTCTAGAGTGTTCACAAGGATGTTACGGAAGGACGGACGGACGGTAGCGTTACTATATCCCATCGCAACTTCGTTGGCGAGGGGATAATAAGCGAGCGAGTGTACTTTAACATAGCCGAACAAATTAGTTTGAAGACACCAAAGGAGTAATTAATACCGAAGGACAGACAAAACAATGGTCAAACGAAAATAAAACACAAGTACAGAACACTAACGTATGAGCAACACGAACCCCACTAGGGGCCGTCGTGGCTGTGATCGTATGGTAGTTGGATTTACAACTACCTATGCAATCAGTGTCTATCACCACTGATGTTGTGAGTTCGAATCTCGATCAGGGCGAAGTGTACAACATTATGTGATAAAGTTTGTTAGTGACTTGAGACAGATCGGTGGTTTTCTCCGGGTCGTCCGCTTTCCTCCACCAATAAAACTGACCGCCACGATATAACTGAAATATTGTTGACAGTGGCGTTAAACACCACCAAACAAACGAATCCCACTAAAAACCAGGGGTGAACTCGTGTGCTCCAGAAGGGTGGCAGTTATTTGTCATGTGTGATATTAATGATGTCTGCTTGGCTACTAAATCAACACACTTGAGATGGATTATATACTGAATATATATATTAGTATACACTTTAGTTCTGATATAGACATTACGGTCTCCTTGTACACTGTTATGAGTCTGAGGCACTCTGTTCTTTAAAGCAGCTTGCTTACAGAAAAACAGCAAATAACAATTAATAATCTGCGGTAGGGCACTCACTACCTGTATTCGAACAACGATCTTCCGAAGGTGAACACGCAAACTGTTACCCCACCGAGACGGTAATATATAATATAAATAATATTGATGTATAAAATAAAATAAACAGTACCTACATGTACAGTATGCTTAAACCTATTTTGATTCGACAATGTCCACCCTCTTTCGTGATGCCAGTGTCCGTTTTATTTCGTGACTACCATGTCTCAATATCATTTTGTGCTAACATTAATTAGGTATCAAATTTGTAGATCCTATTTGTAGTCGAATATGTCCATCTAGCTATTACGTACAATCAATCTTATATCGGTCTATCCTATTTCGTGACAATGTGAATCCTGTTTTTCGACGACAATGGCAAACCTATTTCGGCCCCGACAATGTCAAACTTACTAGTATTATTATGCCGACAACTCAAAACCTTTTTTGGTGCCTATAATATCAAACCTGTTTTGCTGACGACAATGTCAATCTTTTTTTTGGCGTTGACGATGTCAAGCCTAAAACCATGTACCAACAGTTCGCTGTAGCCCAACAGGATATGTTGCTTTGTTTTGCATTTGTCAACTGGTTATCATGTTTTATCTTCAAATTTGGAAGCTAAAACTCGATCACTTTGTAGAGAAGTTCGTTCAAACTATTTTAGACAATCAACGTGTTTTTTTTTATTTTGATATTACTACTCGGTTTTGTTGACCAAAATACAACCGCCTGAGTTGTATAATGATTAGCGTGCCCTCCTCGAGTTCGATAGATCGGTGGTTTGATCTCCGGCCGAATCAAACTTCAGACTATATAAAACTGGTATTTACTGCCTCTCCACTAAGCACGCATTACTTAAGAGCAAGTGCAAAGGCTGGTTGATAAGGAATCTGAATAATGCATTCGAGTGTAGGGACATGTCTAGCTGTTGTTTGAGTGTGCTAACAGTTTAAGTCAAGATCGTGGTTAGTTCAAACCTATTTATTTGAAGTTATAAATAAAAAATATGTAAAGATAATCATAATTTATAGATCTGTAGGTATTGTGCTATACACGACAATGTAAAAGTTTATTACAAAATGTGTGTTGTTTTTCTTATTTATTGATTGTCGCAGTTCAAAACGTGAAATATTACTCAAGAAATTCTGCACCGTATCAATAAGCAACCTGGCTTATCATTGTACATTTATCGTTGTCTCGCGCCATGAAAATGATCTACAATAAAATAGCAGGTGTCTGTGGTACATAGTGACGTTTTTTCACAGTAAAATCAGGTAAATCGCCTATGTTAGTCATTTCTCGGTTTCTATACAATGAATATTGTCTTTGTCTGTTTTTCAAGTTAATTAATTTTAACCCCTGCACGTGTGTTGCTATTTTATGATTATGCATGCAAACTCGTAAATTGCTCTTATACTAGAAAAATAAAGTGCTATCGAGGTTCTTGTGAATGCGCGTGTGTTGGATTCTTACTTGTTGACACAACTTCTTGAAGGCCACGTTGAAAAACAACTTATATTTATTGAGGTTGCGAAGCGGTCAAACTTTTTTTTTTTTTTTTTTGGTTACATCTTGAATGGCGAAGGTCACAGACACAAACACACACAAATTCATTTCAATTAATTTGTGAAACCAATTATTTTTTAATATTTTTTAAAAGAAAATTTGAACTCCCACCCCAAGAATGATTACATTCTGAAAAATTCACCACCTTTCTTATGTATGCATGAACATCAAAGAGAACCCCGTACATACACATAGTTTATCTACTACTAGTATGTGGCAAAACCTCTCAGAAAAGACAGCTTTTGATTGTGCGGGACGAATTCAATGCACAGCCCCTCCCCAAACAGAACGGGACACAAATGAGTGTTTCATGTAATAATTAATTTCTTACTATTTGAAAGTAAAATACAACATGCAGGGGCATTTTGAATTATCATGTTTGTTAGCAGTTGTACATGTTGCAAGGCAATTTTATCCAACCTTAGCTAACTCTTGGCAATAAAATCACCAGTACATAGGCCCTTCTCACCTACACAATTTACTGTCAATAGTTCATGAGAAAAGTTTGAAGATACCATAGGAGTAATCAGAAGCCGTAAATCTAAGATACCATAGGGGTAATCAGAAGCCGTAAATCTAAGATACCATAGGGGTAATCAGAAGCCGTAAATCGAAGGACAGACAACACAATGGGCAAAAAAAAATAATTAAAAAGACAAACGACAATCTACAAAACTTATTCTCGTCATGAATAGAGCTGAAATACTACTCACTGGACGTTCAACAACAATCAATCAATCGACTGTGGAAATCTGCAGTTACAAAGTTACTCCCGTCAACCGGTCACGTTATTTTGATAACCAGCCATCCAGTCTTTGCTCTTACTCCCTAGTTCTACATGCTTAACAGAGAAGTAACAAAGACCAATTTTTATAGTCTTTATATTTATTTATTTATTTGCAGTTACACCCATATGGCTCAACGCAAAATACATATACATTCATATAAAATAAGTGAAAGGAAAAAACAAAACAAGCAGACAAAGCATAACTACCTGTCAGACAAAGCATAACTACCTGTCAGACAAAGCATAACTACCTGTCAGACAAAGCATAACTACATGTACATTGGTACTACTGAAATTCAGATTAGAACTTTGACCGATGCATGTGGACCTATTTTCGCAATTCCAATGACTGCTTTATTAAGTCGCAAACCGTTGGCAAGAGTTCAAATCGAGGATTTAGAATATGCTGAATTTGTATATTAGGATGATCTGTTTTAAAACTAAGGATTACTTTATGAAAGGCCTCGATTAAATTATCTCTTAATATTTTGTTTGAATTACAGTGTAGAAAGAAATGATGCTCATTGTCAATTACTTTACAGTTATCACATAAGCTTTGTTCCTTCGGAATATCTTATAGTTTGACCCAACAGGAGCTCGGGCCCAAGATAGACCGCACTCGAGGCAAGCAAACACTTAACCATTAGGATGTAGTTATATATGTTTATTTCAACTCAAACTCAACTCATAGATGTACATATTGTATTTGGTTGTTTTATCATTGCATATTCATAGTTATCTTACAGGAGATTTGGAATCCAGTGCCATTTCAAAATCCATGCATGCAAATTTTAGTGGATATTTCAAGAATTCCAAGTGTCAGTGTATATCTAAAGAATTTCAGAAGTGTGGACGTCAATACATGTACATGTGGAGATTATCGCGGGAGAATAATGTCACCGGTTTGGTTAGAGTTATGGTGTTTAAAGCCACATTCAACGATATTTCAGTTATATCGTGGCGGTCAGTTTTATTGTTGGAGGAAAGCGGAGTACCCGGAGTAAATCACCGACATGTCGTAAGTCACGGAATGTCATCGGAGATTTTATCAAATTAATGTTAATAAATCTATTATTAGACAGACATTTGAAATGAAAACGGAAAGCAATCGAGTTTAGAGAGGGGGAAAGGCTACGTACTCCCCCTAACATTTTTAAAAAGTTTTACTTATTTATTTATTTTTCAATATTCTGGCCATGTTGGGAATGTTTACAAGAATTATTAACCAAGCTAATAGTTATCATACAGATTTGGAATCCAGTGCCCATTGAAAATCCAGCCATGTGAATTTAAGTGGACATTTCAAGAATTCCAGTGTCAGTGTATATCTAATTGAGAAGTTCATAAGTATGGACATAGGCATGTAACGATTATCGCAGGAGAAGAATGTCATCAGAGATTTGATAATGTTAATAAATCATAAATACAGACATTTGAAATGAAAACAGAAAGCAATCAAGTTTATCCAGGGAAAATATGCTACTCTCCCTACATTTTAAAACGTTTTATTTATTTTTTGTTTTTAATATTCTAGCCATGTTGGAAAATGTTTACAAGCATTATCTACCAAGCTAAAAATAAAATATCTGGTTCCATGCATTACCACTGCATCATGGTGTGTGCAAGCTTACGGTATCTGCAGATGTAATACAATGTTGCAAAACAGTTGTTCTTTTTTTCCTAAAATATACACTACAGAATTTGGATTCGCATAGGGTCATGGACTATATATATCTTGACTCAGACCCACCCTTTTAGCTTTATTAGGAAATAAATCAACAACGTACATTTATAATTATAATAGTTAAATATTAAAGTACAAGTTTAATGTTCCATTCGAGTCCAGTATGAAACATGGTTGATGGTAATAAAATAATTATTATATTTTACTTTATTTATTGTGTATGTGCTAATTTTAAATGTTGCATCATGCTCTCCAGGGGCCCTGATTTGGAAAATAAAGTATCTTCTTCTTCTTAAATAGACTAGTTGAAACGGTATGTTTCAGATACATACACCGAATTGTTTTCTTCCTTCTAAAATGACAAATCTAAATTACAATTTTGATAAATTAAATGGTAGCAATTAAATATTTGTTTTTATTGCATATTCTATGTTGATTTCCAATCGATATGTTGTATTTTCCCCTACTTTTAACAATATATTTAATTACGAACGCCTAGAAATTAGCACAATAAACGTCACATCATAATGGGAATGATTAGTAAAATACACAATATGAAACGTGATTGTAAAGAAATATAATAAGGTGTAAAAATAACTGGGTAAAATCCAGGACTGGTTTGCACAAACCTCAATTAATTTATAATGTCAAAAGTAAATCAATTTCAGGTACATTTCAAGTAGTTTTAGGTGCCAGTTATAGTTATTTTTAATTTAATTTTTTGTGCAACCCATTCCTATTATTTTTGGGGGGTAAAGGGTACAATATAGGTAGTATAATTCAGGCTATTTTGCAAGCAAAATCAAAGTTTTTAATTGATGAAATAATAAATATTCTACACTTTAATAAAAATCTGAATCATGACAAAACTCTAGTATTTAAAATGTATATAAAAACATATTTAATTTATAAATTGAAAACAGGATGGTAAATAAATAAAACTAAGCCCCTTATAGTGGATTGAGAATTGAGTTTTTGTTCTCTCCTTGTAAATTAGAATATAAAATATCATTAAACTTTAAGCACCAGAATGTTTATATCTTTATAGAAAAAAAAAATATGATAGGACATGAATTGAAAAACCTGTTAAAAATTAAAAATAAAAACTAAATGCCCCATTTATTGGTTCACAATTTTTACACATATTTTTTACATGACAAATACATAAAATTGCCAGATCATAAAGTTCTGGTATCAAAACAGCAATTGAATTTCATTTAATGAATTATTCAAAACCCCATAAAAATCTCCAGTTTTAGATCGTGTAGATGGTGCAGTCATAATTTCCATAGAAACATATTTTTTTTATATTAATACTGTATGGTTTGTCAATCTCATGTTGTATTAATATTTTAAAAACATTTTTTTGCAGCCATACTAATTTTCATGCAGCGATTTCATAGATATTGGCAAAAATATATTTTATTAATTCAAGTGGCTACCTAATACCTAGTATTACAGCTGGTAAATTTATATTTTAAACCAAACCACTGTAAATATATAGAAAATCTACCATTCCCATTTTCACGACTGTAACAGTTAATTATACAATATTCTGACACTAGCATGTACGTTATTGATTATTTGTTGACAGAGAGAGAGATCATCAGATTAATTGTATCATTGTCTTGTTGTATATGAGGATTACAATTTATATAACGACACAATTTGGAACAGAAAATGAGTTTAACTTCGCCACTCTTTATTGAAGTTCCTGTCGCTGTATCGATAGAAAGTGAACGGTCCTGTATTTTTGTGTTGTGTATCGATTT
>MJUT01045181.1:675486-691225 GCA_002080005.1 Gigantidas platifrons | reverse complement strand
GGGGGAGGGGGGTGCATTTGAAAACAAAGAGACTTGCAAAAATACACACAATACCTGATCTAGGATAACCATTTTATTATTGAAATACACCACGATACCTTACCTGGCATAATAAATAGATAATATAAAAATCCAGCACATTTAAATAACAGTTCACATTTTATAACATATCATAATAACAAATATCTATTCGTATGTAAATGGGGCAAGATTACAGACGAATTAATCTCCATGTTATGAACGTAGTCTAGATATAAATGTGTCCTAAATATTTTCTCGGTAAAGTGTTGTGCCGTGTTGCCTACGGCAGATATCAAAGTCCAAATCACACATGAAGTAAATCCAAACACAGCCAGGCTTGTCACGGACATTCATTAAATTTCCACTCCAGTTTCATTTCCATCGCCATTATTTGGCAACTTAATACGCCTGTCTCTGGCTTTATTGAATGTGAAAACAGATTATGATGAAGCCGACATGTTGAACAGATGTGTATTGAGGCATTGAGTAGTCGATTGCATACACGTGATAAAATCTAAATAGAACACGTTTCTAGATCCCCATTCTATAAAAAGCTGTTTGATAGTAGGTAAATAAGGCCGGAAAAGGGGGAAACACAATACAATTAAAATTTATGGAAGCAGTCATTCGTAACGAATACATTTAAAATAAATAACTAGATATACTTTCTTTATTGTAAATCAATAAAGTTGAAACAGGTACTTGTTATGTGTGTAAATAAATTTATTCGCGCCCACTAGCCTCGATTTTACCTCGCAAGTTTTACACCACTCCCTGTAACTGTAATTCATGACAGTTATGTTTGTTTACCAGGGAACCGAGAAACGTTTTTCAGCAGGACATGAAGATAAGTATGTCCATAGGGTTTTAAAAATTCAACCAATGAAATTTGTGTTTGCTTGGCTCTCGATAGACAACCACACACTAACAATAACTCAATGTGTCTTGTTCAACAAACCGCGGCGAGTGACGATGATAATATCAGTATCGCGGAGGAATAGCGCCGTTAAATGCTGGAATATTTTACAAAATGAGATTTTACATATTTCTTTTCTCTTAATAAATATTTTTTAAGGTAAGATATTTTATTTTATGAACACTAAGCCTTATAGACCGAAGCACGTGTTTGTTTTTCTTATGTACACCTATCTTTAGTAATTTATCATAAATTTTATAAGGAAAAAATATTTTTCCGCCAGAGCTAAGATTACATTAAAACCATATTTCACATATTCAAACAAATCGGACATCCCTGATCACGTGGAAAGTTCTGTTTGGCAGATTTCGAAATTGCGTAATATATATTTTTTTTCCCTCAAGTTTAGTAGCCGATATTTCATCTCGAAAATCCGTAAATTTTCAATTTTACAAGAGAGAAATTTTTATAAATTAAAATATTTTTAATAAATCGGTTAAACGTATTGAAGTTCTGAAATTGTACTTCTAAAAATATTTATTATATGTGAAATCATATTAATATATAGCTAAATCGATCACTTTTTAATCATTTCACACACGAGGAAAGTCTCACATTTTGTTGTTTTTCTTTAATAAATATTGTCAATATTTTCCAACCATTTGCAGTCCCGACTTGCTACCTAACAGTAACAAATTAAATCAGTTTTATATAATTTTACATTGATGCCGACATCACGTCAGAACAATCAACATCCTGTTATAACCTTATTTTTTTTCTTCATTCTTTGTTGTATAAGTAGATTTTAACAACAGGGATGGAAACATATTTTATCCAACAATAAATTTTTATCAAGAAATATTTTAGATAAATTTCAAAGCAGTGGGTGTATGGAATCTTCATGGCGATGGAAAAATGTAATAACTAGGACAAAATAGACATTTATTGGTCACAGGTTTCAATCATGTGGAAAATAAAAAGCAGGACGATATTTAAATAATAAAAAAAACAAGGTTAATTGGTTGGTTGTTGTACAAATCCTATAACTGGGTTTCGTTCGGAATTTTATTTTCCCCCCATTTTTCCCACTTCCTTACATTATTACCTGAAAAATATCCTCATGCCATATCACGTCACCGCTAAATTTATAAATACTCTCATTTCATCATTTTCACAAGAAAGGTAAACAAAGTTAAATCCGAACAGACTGAAATAATAATAAAGGTAAAATTTAAGTTTGTCTTCTAGTCCCCCCCCCCTTTAATTTGATAAGTTGACACATTAAAATTCACCATCCATCTCGCCAAGCTTACCTGTGCAGCTTTTCTAGTGACACAAAACTGAATATTGTAGACACATTTTGTGAATATGTTATTAAAATTAAATGTTAAAAAACTTCCTTTTTGGCCTGAAATTAAATTGTTTTACTCAAATTATGTAAAAAAATATTTTTGAACATTTTTTTTTTTTTTTTATCTACGGTACTAAAATATTTGAGATCCCTCCCTATGTGGAAATTTTGTATTTGTTACAATTTCACTGAAATTAGGCTTGGAATTTAATCATAATTATTAAAATTAATGTACACACTATGTGTAAATACAGACATATAGATTAATGACTAGGAATCAAAAATGGCATATGAAAATACAGGATTACAAAATTGTATATAAATATACATGACGCATACCAACGATGTTATTTCGTAACTGGCATCATAATATTGAAAAAGGCGTAAGTGTATGTAGGCATATTTTCATTATATTTTATGGCAGTGTTGTACACTTTTTAGTCAAGTTTATTGGTGACTTGTGGTAGGTCGGTGCTTTTCTTCGGGTACTCCGGTTTCCACCACCAATAAAACTGACCGCCATGTTATAACTGAAAAATTGTTGAAAGTGGCGTTAAACATTTATTTATAATTCTAACCCTACATTTTTTAGACGTTTTACAATTTATTTTTCGTCTCCTGTCGTTCGTCATGGTATATCTTTAAAAAAAATAACAAACAAAATCTTCGCATTTAAGGACGTTTGTGTCATCTGTTTGAAACTCCCTAATTTCAATATTATACAAGCCCTTATAAAGACCAGAAATTATAAACTAGCAAAAACGATTACAAATATTGTTCAGTAATCATGTGAAACCTTAAACAGGAAATCACTGATTTTACGGGAGATATTATAAGTAATTTCCCTCTGATATTACACGTATGACCGAGAAGACATTTTGATTGATTGAAATATATACAGTTTCCACTTTAGGTATGCATTAGACTAATGTCATTGTACACATTGCAATGTCACGTTCATCCCGTCCTCGAATGTATTCTGGGGAAGTTTCTAGTTTATATCGTTCACAGACCCCGCGATATAGCTGAAGTACTGCAGAAGTTGGCTTTAAACACCAGATTAATCAACTACAAAAATGTATATCGTCCACATCAGCTGTCTCCTGTTTAAACCGTTCGTATCACACGTATTTGTCTAGCTTAAACCGTTCGTATCACATGTGTATGTTTATTTCCTCCCGTTTTCATCAGATATATTTGTCTCGTATGTTTAAACCGTTCGCATCACATGTGCACGTATAATTTACACCGTTCGCATCACATGTGTATGTTTAACTAGTTTAAACCGTTCACGTATCACATGTGTATGTGTATTTTTTCCCCGTTTACATCAGATATATGTCTAGTTTAAACTGTTCGTATCACATGTGTAGGTTTATTCCCCCCGTTCCCATCAAGTGTATTTGTCTCGTACCACGTGTTTGTCTAGTTTAAACCGTTCGCATCACATGTGCACGTCTAATTTACACCGTTCGTATCACATGTGTAGGTTTGTTCCCATCAAGTGTATTTGTCTCGTACCACGTGTTTGTCTAGTTTAAACCGTTCGCATCACATGTGCACGTCTAATTTACACCGTTCGTATCACATGTGTAGGTTTATTCCCATCAGGTGTATTTGTCTCGTATCACATGTGTTTGTCTAGTTTAAACCGTTGGTATCACATGTGTACATGTCTAATTTCTTCCGTTGCCATCAGGTGTATTTGTCTATCGTTCCCATCACGTTTATTTGTCTAGATTATACTGTTGAGATCACATGCAGTTGACTAGTCCCCTCACGTGCATTGTCTAACTTACACCATTCTCACCACGTGCATTTGACTAATACTGCACACTTTATGCTTATTACTTTCCTATTTTTTTCTTACATTTTGACTTCTCTCAACTCTCTGATGTGTTTTATAGATAATTAATCAAAAACATTTGTTTTTCTCTCTGAATGGTAGAAATATCAACGTTCGTCCATGGCACTAGTCTTAAAAAATATCTTGTTGATCCATTTGTAGCTAATGTAAATATCAATTAAAACTATTTTCAAGGCCATTCCTGATCCGATATCTGGTAGGCTGAAAAGGCAACAATTATGTGTACAAGAAACATGCCATAGAAACGTGTGCGAAATATACCCAATGTAGCGTATTTGACGAAGATTTTCTTTAAAAAGAAAAGAATGAGAAAATTATTGAAAAATCTGGTTCATAATGGAGATGTTTTTTTTGTATTTTTAAGGTACACTTTTGAAAAGATAATGTGGAATAGAACATTCCTGTCATGGCGTTCCATTTCAAGGATAACCAACAAAATAACTTTATTATATTATTATTATTAGTGACTATGCCGAACAATAAATATGGATGCACCATTAGATTTCCGATTAGATAGGAACAGGATATTATCGAGTGGCTTGCCATCAGGTTCTTTTGGGAATTACGATGCCGCTTTTGCAGAGAGTAGTCGAGTTCCAGCGTTAAATAGAAGCGCTTCGGGGTCGATTCCGGACTTGGCACGCATCGGAACACCAGCGTCGTTAAGCCAGTTTCCAAGTCGATATTTTCACCATACAGTAGGAGCTCAGGGTAAGTGAAATTACAATCACGTTTCCTCTAATATCTGTTTGACATGTCTAATTGTAAATCCAATATAACACAAATACATGAAGTTTCCGCTCTTCAAAATAATGGCAGGAGTTGTTTTTGAAGGATAAATACAACACAGCTGTCAAACAGAATATTATAGACCTATATTGTATGCAAAGAAAAAAAACACTTTTATTTTGTCTCATTCATATATAATTTGTCATCTCTAAAAACATTATTTTGTGTATTTGTTTGGAATTGTTAATTTGTAAAATGAGAAATACATATTTCTTACAATTTCGAAAGGTGTGTATTATTTAAGATAGCTATAAGGATTTTCTGTAATATTTGTGTATTTTTGTAAACATTTCTAACTTTTTTGTGGTCTATTAAATATTTACGTTATGCGCACTAAATTTGATATCTACGTTTTTATTTACAAAAATCATACACTTTTACTTATAATGGGTGGTTTTCTCATGGTATACTTTTACTTATAATGGGTGGTTTTCTCATGGTACACTTTTACTTATAATGGGTGGTTTTCTCATGGTACACTTTTACTTATAATAAATGGGTGGTTTTCTCATGGTACACTTTTACTTATAATAAATGGGTGGTTTTCTCATGGTACTCCGGTTTCTTCCACTAATAGAACTGACCGCCACGATATAAGGACAATATTGTTGAAAGTGGCATTAAACACCATAACCTTCCTACTGAAAAGGGAGGTCGTTTTTATTGCATGGGCAAACCAATTATTAGAAGATAGATAGGTTTTTCCCATGTATTCAATGGCACGAAATTTGAACATTTATTATAATGTCATAGGATTTTGGGGGGAAATGTTTAGCATTTATAAATTGTAATTGATGGAAAAAAGATAGTCTTTCTGAAATATGTAAATTAATCTTGTTTATTAACTGCAGTGTTGATTTTTTTCCCAGTTATTCAACAGTAACTGATTTCATTTGGGAAAAAATACCACAGTTGTAGGAGACTTATCAGAACATGTTGAAAATTGAACCTTTTTGAAAGGGGTGTGGATGGTTTCAGTCATATTTTTCATTGATTTTGTCATTTTAATTTCTAAGGAGAATAAATAATTGCTATAACTGGATATACTGAATACAAAGGGCAAGAAATAGGATGTATTGTATACCAGTTTACGAAAATGCACAAAGAACTACATACTTGAGAAAGGCATAATTTTATGCTTAAAGAAAATGTACTGTTTATGACAATTGCAGAATATGATAATCACAAGACAAAAAAAAATACAGAGTTCAAAGGTTGACCACCGAATCATAAGATCGCACCAATAAGAAAAGAACTGTATGCAGTTGATATTTACATGTATATGTTTTCTTTTTGAAAAAAAAATATTGGAAGAATCTGCATTCAAATAATCATTGAATACTCTCAAGAGTAAATAAGAATAATATTTGTGTATTGTTAGAATCAAGATCCCTAAAGGGACAAGTTAACACACAAGTGGTCCAACAAACATTTAAGAGGTGGCTTTCATGTATCTTTTAATATAAACGGTTAAATTTTTCATAAACATAAAAGCATGTTTCGAAGTAAGATATAAAATCCTCATGATTGTGTTGCTAGGAAAATGTGCAAAGCGTTCAAGCGAACCTAAGCAAATAACACATTGCTTGCAACAAATTGTATTTTTTTACCCAGAAAGAATTGTGGCTATATTGTTTCTTTACATTTTTGAGTTGATATTAATATACGTTTGAATATTATCTACCTTCTCTACAATCCATCATTTGACGTTCAATATGAATCGCCATCACAAGAGACATACTAGAATTATTTGGTACTAAAAGAACGCGAAAGACATTTTGAAGACATGAAAAGCTTTATTTATTTGATCGAATTTTAAATGCGGTTTAAAAATATGTGCCATCGTGGTTGTTCATGAAATGTATGCTATATTGATTTTGTTGTTGTGTGTTATAGCGTAAACCAAACTTTTAATGTGTACACACCGTTGAAGTGATACTATATTGTGAAATAAACACATGCACCTCCAGTTGTTTTGTAGGAGTGTTCATAGCTTATAAATTTACGTTATTTGTGTTTGTTTGCGTATAGAGGTGTCCAACACACACTGTGTTGTGTCTTTCTTTTGTTTTTCTTCGTCTTGTGTTGCCAGTTTCTCTCGATTGTCCATTTTTGATTGCCCCTTCGGTATGCTCTAACGTTTACTTTATTTATTTAAAAATTACATTCTCTATATTGCGTTTTGTGTATGCATCTCTACACTCGTCGCAACTTCGGCTGATTCCGTACAGTCGTCCGTATTACGTTAGCTCCCATTGGAACTACTTTCGGAAATCTTCAATGAAGGAGGTATTAAAGTAATTTCACTTTCGAATATTCGTCCAATAATAATATATTTTCATTCGTCGCAATGTCGGCTGATTCCGTACCTTCATCAAAGACCAATATTTTTCAAAGCAAACTCTATATACACTCGTCTATTGTCGCCATTTTAGAACTTATTCGCGGTGCGCAATGTTTGATTGAAGTGATACGGTCTTCGGCGAAGAAATGTGACGCGTAGACTCATATCAAATACCGTATTAATATTACAGCCGAGGGATTGAGGAAGAGAAGCGGACTCACCCGAGGTTTGCCGATTGTGCATATCTACTGGTTTCATATAATAATATCAAATACCGTATTAATATTACAGCCGAGGGATTGAGGAAGAGAAGCGGACTCACCCGAGGTTTGCCGATTGTGCATATCTACTGGTTTCATATAATAATAATAATAATGAATTGGTTCAATCTTAATAGTGGACGAATTGTTGTTTAGGGTTTAACACCACCTTCAATAATATTTAGGTTATGTCGTTGTTATATATAGAATTTAGAACTAAAATGTAATTTGTACTGTTGCAGTTTTTACCAGACAAAACGATAAACAATGACAGTTTTAACATTATAAACATTAGAAACAAATTTCTCTGTATGCCAGTTCATTTTGTAAGTGGTGACCTTTTATAGTCAGATTTTAAACTAAAATCGTATGGAGAGTGAATGTTGGACTTTATTAATATGTAAACCATATATGTAAACGAGGAAGTAATTAATGTCTGCATTATATGTATTAATTGACTATAGGTCCGTTTTTAACCAAAAAAAGAAAGGAAATCTCTTTTACAGCAAGCAACCACAAATCCAAATATAAACATTAAACTAATGTCCTAACTATACATAAGTTTTAAAGGGATATTAAAGCTCATTTTGGTAATATTTTGTATCTCATGAAAACTTGCAATTGGTTCAATAAATGATATTTATGAAACATTAACCCGGTTTTTATCAATGAAACTTTGTAAAAGTGACATAATTCGTTGATAATTCTGTCATATTTTGGGTCTTTGCCTTGAATTTAATTTTTGCTTACTGGACAAAAATTAATTTCGAACCTTTTAAGTTATATTTTAACGATATTATGGATTATATGTGCGTGCAAAGTATTTTTGGTTTGTTTTTACAATTAAATTGAAAAGAAACAACCTTGTCACGAGTTGAAAAAATATATGTTAAAACGAGCTTTAAATCCCTTTAAAACTAAACCAATTTTATTGGTATAATTTGAAAAAGGTGGTTAGATATAATTTTCTATTGGTCTGGTATAACATTTAATTAATTTTCAATTGGCCTTGTTTAACATTTAGAACTACATGTAGGTATATATACATGTAGTTAAACAAATAATTACTTTTATCAGTCCTGGTTTATTGTCTTCTGTGTAGTATCCAAAATGACTCCTTGTAACACTATCTATGACAAAAACTAATTTTTCACTTTATCATGATCATATTTTTATCTGTCAGCAAATTTATACATATACCATAGATATACAAAATGTAAATATTTAATAATAACAAGATTTGAATATAAATATCATCAATATATTGTATTGACCAAAGGCTAAAATTTCTATGCTTCATGTGTATGGTAGAAATCATTTTTCATTTAATAAATGTTGAAATTTTATGTAAATCTATTTTTAATGCAATGTAACTCAACTGAGCCATAATGTACCTTATATTTTTTTCTTAAAATTTATCAATGTACAGATCAATGTATATATGACAAATGCTATAAAGGTGTGGCTGAAAATCAACAATGATTTGAGAATTTTCTAACTTTTTTCTAGGTATGAACATATTACTTTTAGTTTAATATGCCAGATTATTTAAGTGTAATAGTCCAACTTCATCATAAAGTATTCATCTATATATAAAAACTGTAAGCCCTCAACTAATAACAGACAGCTGGAAATATTAACTACATTCCTCCCTTGTAATTGTCATAAGTTCAATACAATGGTCTTTCTTTTTTTTTAAACCATTATAAAATGTAGATTATTTTGAGGACAAAACAATTCCCTAGTCCTTCTGTTTTTCAAAAACATTATAAAATATTTTCGAAATATTACAGTGTGGATTACCTCCAAGGCAAAACAACTCCTTAAACCTTTTTGTTTTTCAAAACATAAAACTGGATTATATTGAAGACAAAACAATTCCTCAATCTTTCTGTTTTCAAAACATTATAAAATGTGGATTATTTTGAATGCAAAACATATCAAAATATTACAAAATGTGGATTATTTTGAAGGCAAAACATATCAAAATTTTACAAAATGTGGATTATTTTTGAAGACAAAACATTTGTTCAGACAGGGTCTGTTTTGTATAGTACTATACTAAAGATATAGAAATTAATACAAATAATGATTAGATTGACATTTTCTGTTTTCTTGGTATACTAATATATATATATATATATATACATGTATATATGTAACATATGGTGAAATAAGACAAACTCAGAGTACCCTAACCTAGGTAGATATGTTTGTAAAAATTTCTAAAATATTTTATTTAAACCTCACATAACAGGTCACTTTACACGTTTCCCAAGGGTGACCTCTTAATACAGGTTTGACTGTACAAGAAGTTTGGCATGACATTTGATAGTCTTTATAAATAGCAAGTGCATGAGACTCCTAAATCTTTCCAACATTTTATTGGATACAATGATCAGACAAAAAAGTGTTGTTGTTTTATTATGGAATGTGGAAACATAAATCAATCAATGATTTAAATGACTTAAAGTAATTTTTCATTTTTTGTCTATTAATGGTAATTATTTATTATTACTTGTCCAGGATATGGAAATATAATGTATTATGAAATGTATGAAGACCAAAAACACCACTTTGGTATAAAGTACCATAATCTGATCTATGATGGCCAATACTCAATACTATAGTGTAAATAAACAATTATTGGTTAGTGGGAAAGTTCAGTAGGTGTACTTTAGTCAGTATTGGTGAAGTGTCATTGATTGATTGATTGATTGATTCATTCATTGATTCATTGATTCATTGTCAGTTGTTAGGGAAAAAAAATAAAACATAGATATAAAATTTATAATGCACACAACCCGTTTCTGGAATGACCTCCATCAGGTACCTCAACACCAAATAATTTAAAAATCATTGGGAGCATGAAAACCAATGGGCTTAAACAGAATGGCCAAAAATGGGCTAAGGTCACCTATGTCTGGGGGAGGAGTACCTTTAAATATAGTTTTAATAATAATTACATGATTTCAAAATTGGCAGACTTGAGGAAAAAATAGATTTTTTTTTGTAAGTGAATATCCAGTGTGGAGTAATATACCAAAAGTTATATTTGTCAATCCGTCCGACCCAAGTTAGGTACAATACCGGTAAAAGCAAAACTGGCTTACCATTTGGAGAGAACTTCAAACATTTCCCAGGGGTGCAGTATGGGAAAATATCTAAATTTCAATCTGTTAAGAGAAAACTTAATTGATGTTTGCTTATTACAAATTAAATACGAATAAACGTGGTTTACACAAAAAGTCAAATGTCATCTGCATTTATTTATTTGCTGTCGTTATAACCAGGAAACCTTGGAACTGGGCATTTCAGGCTCCGATCAGAGAGTTCCTAAATAAAGAAATTTATTGAACTTAGGATCAATCACCTTCAGGGATAGGTAATATTAGCCTATTTTTGTTATCCTAACCGTAGTTCATTCCCAAATGCCTTTAACAATTATTTGGGTTTACAATGTTTTAACTGTGAGGGTACTTGATGCCAGTTATTCCAGAAACACGCCGTGTGCACTAAATTATATATTTACGTTTTTATTATTCTTCTTTGGTGGTTTTGTTCATACTGTGTATTTTTATCTGATTATTTGTGTACTCTTTGTTTACTTGACCTTTATAGGTGTAGTGTACAAATAAACAAGGATACACAGATAAGATTATAAAGTACACATAACTGTTGTTTTGTTTTTCTTATAATAATAAAAATGTAAAGCAAAAAAATACCACACTGTCGGAATGAAATAAGTAAAGTTCTATTATCTAAACCATTAAATGGAACCCCATTATTTTAATAGGGGATTAGGTACTTTAAATCTATAAATCTCTATTCTCTTTTAACCAAATTTGCAAATGTAATGGTAAAGAGACATATTTTCAATACAATAAAATATATTTATATGTAGAGGTAGTTCAACAGAAAGACGGAAGTAACTGTGCCACTCCCGGTTTCTTTTGGTATCCAGTCAGTCAAATTCTTCTTTACACTAGCAACGTAATTTAATGATGGAAAACATATTCTAGTTACAAATGTACGTCCTACATAGTAAGATACCTACAGTAAAATACGATATACATTTCTTTATATATATACTGTCTCCATAAAATGCATGAATTGGGACATTAGGAGAGGCCTGTGTATTTTTTACCCATTCTATAAAATATACCCAATGTTTATAGTCAAAACTGTACATGAAATCCAAAAACTAAAATAGGAAAATGTTTTGTATGTCACACATAAGGAAACGTGACTACTTTGCAATCCAAGACGATTTTTTATTCTCAGTATGGAGTGTTTTATTTGTATCTGGATAACAATTTTACAAAAAATAAAATATTTTCAGTTTCATCTTTAATTATTTTTTTAAGTAAAAAGAAATAACCAACTCATCTCAAAATCGGTATATTTTATATCTGACTGACCAGTGTCTTTGCTGGCTTTTTTTTTTTTTTTTTTTTTTTTATTAATTCTAAAAAAAATAATTAAAAAATAAATTCTAACTGCCACAATATATTGAAAGTGGCGTTAAACACCATAAGTCAAACCTTATTACTTATATTGTGTAAGTTTTGTTATTGAATCACAATCTGACTGTCACTGGTTATAAAAGAGAAGCAAAACATATGTTAAAAAAATTTGTAAACTTCCACTAAGCTATGATAAACACCCACCTTAAATCGAAATTTCTCAAATAATTTAGGGCAGGTAAATAAACTCAGATTTTTTTTATTGTGTTGTAGGAATTTTTTTATGTAAACAAAATAGTTTAATAATATTAAAGCGAAGTCTTTAAAACATAAAAAGTTGAAAAATAAATAAACGAAATTTACCAATATACAGCCTGCTGCCTAGGAAAACAATGTTATACCAATGATACTTAATATGGTTTATAATTTAAAAACGTGTCAGGCGTGGATATAGTTCATTTCCGTTTATTAACAAATTTTCTTCTGAATAAACAATATTCCTTAGAATATTGCTTGGTATTTTTATGTGTTTGCAGACGATTGTTTGAAATATACCAGTCACCGTTTTACCAGAAAACTAAATTGTTAAATTTGATCCGTCAAGTGATTTGGAAATAATTAACCGTTTTAGCAAAAGTTGTTTATCTCCATGGTTTTTATCTATAAAAAGAAATACAAAATATAACACAGTCCCAAAATTAAATAGAAAAATCGTAAAAAAAATTCAAAATGGATACCTCTGACACACATATACTCGTCCTCTCACTTTCCTGGCTTGGTATAGAAAAAATTCAAAATAGATACCTCTGACACACATATACTCGTCCTCTCACTTTCCTGGCTTGGTATAGACAAACCTCCCTCTATGTATTTTATTATTCTAAAGTTAACTTTTTTGGTTGATACATTTTTTATTATTATATGTGAAGATTATCGGTTTTTTATTCTCTAGATATACATTTGAAAATACATCCAATAAATATTATGAGTAGGTATTAAATTAAAATATACTAGTTTTGTTTACATTGGGTAAATTCACGTGTGCACATCAGAAAGGAATTAAAAACAGTTATAATGTCTGAATATGATCAATAATAATCTTTGAATTTCGTTTTAATGCAACGAACTTATTGTACAAATCTTGCCAGATACAGATAGGTATAAAGGCTCTGTGAAACAGATTTAAAAGAATGAATGTGTTATTCTTATCTATACTGAATACTTACACCAGAAAATAAACATCATCAAGTATGTATCTACTTTCTATAGTTAATTTAAGAGAAAGGCAGAATATTTAGGATAGAAGTTATATATTCTCGTAAAGCGACATGGCTGATAAAAATTCAAACAATACATACAACACAAAAGGGTAAAAAGGAGTTTGGACGACATTACAAGAACTACCACACCCCCTAAAAAACAAATAAAAACAAATCAAGAGGGAGACCAATATGAATATCTACATGAGGTTTACATACTATGTTAGAGAATGGCCCAATGATACATGCCTCATAAACTGCTTCATACGAATGCAGGTGTCCTAGAGCCACCCTCCCCCCGGAAAAAATGGCTATATACACACTTTCGTAATCATTAGAATTTCCGTTTTTGGAAAATTCGAATTTTAACCAATACTGTTTTCTACCAGACACTACAGCACGTTATCGGATGTATTATATTCATCGATGTTCTTTTCTCAAATGACAAAGCTTAAATTTAAGTCTCTAGACACAATACAAAAGTCACAAGTCGACCAGATCTATAGAACAATATCAATGAAACACAATGTAAGAAAAACCTAAAACAGAATAAAACGAACTCCTGTAATAACCAGAATTAAGATAAAGAGTCAACATTTCCTGCTCAATAAACGACACCCGTCATGTACATAACAACATACACTAACATTGTTCGTGTGTGGAAATCATGCTGCACAACACAATATGTAAACAAATACTTATCTTAATCTTGAATGAAGTAACATCATGTGTATAACAAACTTACAAAGCATTGAAGATTCAGTCACTGTAAACTGACGTCACACGTCACAGACATGATCAGTTAAAGGTTAGTTTTCTGTATGGTAGATTATAAACAGTAAAGGTCTGATGCTGTGAACTGACATTTTATACAACACTAGGATTACATGGTACAATATTAAATGGATGCAATAGTATCGAGAAAAGATATGGCTGTAATGAAAACCAATATTACACATTCAAATAAAGTCAAGACATAGAATGCTGGTGATTGTCATAACACACACGGAGTGGATGTGGAACGAGAATGATGGTGATTGTCATAACAAAAACGGAGTGGATGTGGAACGAGAATGATGGTGATTGTCATAACACACACAGAGTGGAAGTGGAACGAACTCTATGATCTGAATTTGTACTGTTTGGTGAATGCCCCTGGTTATCTTTATCATTTCCATGCTAATTGGCATATAAGCTTTCTCCCAGATGCTAGCAATATATTATAAGATATACAGATAGGTTGAATTTAGAATTATTGACATCACATGAAAAATAACAAAAATACACATAAACACACAACTACAAACTTTTTGTTGGTTAGTAAAAGTTGATCCGAATTTGAAGTGGCCATATAATTTGGATGGGCTATTTAATTTTAGAACTACCAGCTAAAAGATTAAATAAAAGGGCTGAAAACATTACTTTTATCACAAAAGATCACATTCACAGCTGTATAAGATAGATTGTATATAACTATCACAAATTGTTACAAGTATATTTCTGATATACAAAAAAAAAACAAGAAAAAACAAAAAAAAACAAAAAAAAACGTAGATATCTAATTTAGTGCCCACAATGCGTTTCTTGAATAACCATACGTCAGGTATTTTCATATTCAAAAGATTGAGGAAATCATTCATTATGCATTTCTGTAATGTACAGATATATAACTGAATGTATATATAAACCAGGGGATATGCTGTGTAAATCAAGGTTCATGTGTCAAGTTAAAGAGACACTGCACCAACATGCAGTCATCAATTATATAATAATTCATTGATATTAATATATTTGGGTAAGTCGTGTCCTTAACATGTACTGGCTCATAATCAGAAGATTGGGGAAAAATAATTCTCTGATGTACAGATATACAAGAATGTATATTCATAAACAGGGAATTTAGACTGTGTAACCAACGGAAGAGGAACAACATCAACATGGGGTCATAAATTATATTAAAAAAATAATCAATAATATTAATATATTTGGTTAAATCATGTCAATAACAGTCATTAAACAAATTCGAATTCGGGCCGGCCACGATTTAAATGAAATATTTTTGAAAGTGGCGTTAAACACATATCCATAACATAATCCCCCCCCCAGAAACATTGTATTTCTCCACTAAAGTTGCGGGGTCAATTGCAGCCGGGGGTTAGGTGTACTCGATACAACATTTTTTATGCAGTGTTTGTCCGTTATTGGAGACAGGTTCTCCGGGTACTCCACTTCACTTCCACCAATTAAACTGACAACACCGATCTAGCCGACATATTGTTGATAGTGGCGTTAAATACACAGAATCATAATCCATGTTTTAATGACTGATTGGTTGTTATGCAATTTTTTATTTATATTCGGCCTTATTCAGGACGTAACCCAATGTGCCTTCATTAAGTTCATCCAATACATTTATTTACATATACTGGTGTCCAATACGATTTCCAGATCATATGATGTTCGTGT
>MJUT01045181.1:664875-675111 GCA_002080005.1 Gigantidas platifrons | reverse complement strand
TACCCTTTTGGTATCTTAGATTTACGTCTACTGATTACCCTTTTGGTATCTTAGATTTACGTCTACTGATTACCCTTTTGGTATCTTAGATTTACGTCTACTGATTACCCTTTTGGTATCTTAGATTTATGTCTACTGATTACCCTTTTGGTATCTTAGATTTACGTCTACTGATTACCCTTTTGGTATCTTAGATTTACGTCTTCTGATTACCCCTTTTGGTATCTTAGATTTACGTCTACTGATTACCCTTTTGGTATCTTAGATTTACATCTACTGATTACCCTTTTGGTATCTTAGATTTACGTCTTCTGATTACCCTTTTGGTATCTATTTACGTCTTCTAATTACCCTTTTGGTATCTTATATTTACGTCTACTGATTACCCTTTTGGTATCTTAGATTTACGTCTTCTGATTACCCTTTTGGTATCTCAGATTTACGTCTACTGATTACCCTTTTGGTATCTTAGATTTACAGCTTCTGATTATCCTTTTGGTATCTTAGATTTACGACTTCTGTTTACCCTTTTGGTATCTTAGATTTACGTCTTCTGATTACCCTTTTGGTATCTTAGATTTACGTCTTCTGATTAACCTTTTGGTATCTTAGATTTACGTCTACTGATTACCCTTTTGGTATCTTAGATTTACGTCTTCTGATTACCCTTTTGGTATCTTAGATTTACGTCTTCTGATTACCCTTTTGGTATCTATTTACGTCTACTGATTACCCTTTTGGTATCTTAGATTTACGTCTTCTGATTACCCTTTTGGTATCTCAGATTTACGTCTTCTGATTACCCTTGTTGGTGTCTTCAAGCATTTCTTACATATAAATGTAATACAATTTCACTCCATTTCCTTTTGAAGTTTAATTGTCAATTTTTATATGCAATATTGTCTACAAGTTACCTGTACCTGTTTTATTATTTATTATATTTGTACATATGCAACTGATTTTATATATGATAAATGCAATATATCCCAAGAACTTGCATAAAGAAGTGATATCTGATCAGTATAGATAATAATGAAACGTAAGGAAGCTAAGAATAGGTCATAGTTTATCAGCACATCATCCTTCATCAACCGGGGGTGGACTACATGTAAAGCCAAATTAAATTAAGGAAAAAACACCTACAGGTTAGTGGTAACGTAAAATTATCTCTCAGTGTGATACTACCTATACCATGGATAGATTGATTGTTTGTTTGATGATGTTTAACGCCACTTTCAACAATATATCGTTGCGGTCAGTGTTATTGGTGGAGGACCAAGAGAAAACCACCGACCTGTCGCAAGTCACTGACAAATTTTATCACATATAATATTGTACACCTCGCCCTGATCGAGATTCGAACTCAAAATATCACTGATGATAGTTGGTGTCCAGGGAAACAATAAACTTCATATTGGCCGAATATTCAGTCAATAAGTGTTGTATTATACCAAACAGCATAAGAGGCTATAATACCACGGAAAGACACCACAGCACATGCTCATCTTTGTTATTGTCTTCTGTGGGTTCAGGCATTTTAGTTAAGCATGGGAAAAATTCTGAAAATGTATTTAATGTTCACTATTGTGTTTCCTATACAATGAATCAAGAGTGTTAAAAATTCCGCGAAAATACCGGTCTATCCTTCTCCGATAAATAGCACAGAGGTAAATATAATATTTATGTACATGTCTTTTTAATAGGAAAACTTAAACTGATGTATACTAATAATTATTATATAACTGTGACTTCTGATAAATCGTACGTACACTTCGTTGAGCTTACAAATATCAATAAATGTAATTAAAATTAAAATAAAAAGAGGGAAGAAAATTAGTGTTTGGAAATTGGGAAGTTCAAAATTTTAGTTCTTTAGTCTTTCTAGTATTAGCATTAAAATTCCTTTCCATCTGTTTCATAATGATATAAATAAATCATGATAATGATTCATTGTCCACTTAAGCTGTTACTATCAAACTAAATGAACTTTGAGAAATACTTTAGAGAAACGATTTACAAAAAAAAATGTATATATATTCTTCATTCTTTTTGTCTGTTCTTCTGTGAAAACGCAGAAGACATTCATTAAGCTATTATGAATATCGTTTACTGGAATAAATACGCACTGTGTGGGGAAAACTATTACAAATGTAGTTTACTGGAATAAAAACGCACTGTGTTGGGAAATCTATTATACCAGTGGTTTACTGGAATAAAAACGCAATGTGTGGGAAACTATTATAATTTCGTTTTATACTGGAATAACAACGAACATAACTATTATAAATGTCGTTTACTGGAATAAAACGCACTATGTAGGGAAAACTACTGTAAATATCGTTTAATTGAATAAACCGCAGTGAGATATTGATCTATTATAAAATGGTCATTTAGTGGTAAAAGCTAAGCAACCGAGGGTGTAAATGTAAGCGTACTTTCTTTCTGGTGTGTAGAATGTCCGGGTACGTAAATACCCTACTGTATTTCTTCCTTGCATATTAGTGTGTTTTATCCAAAAGGAAAGAATTCATTGTTACAGTTTTCTGTTTTATTTACCGTTTCGTTTAATGAAGATTTGTTTCTTCGTTCATTTTTCGTGAATGTTTTGAGAAATATAGAAGACCTGTCGTAATGTTGAAAATGTACCGTTATCTGTAACATTCAGAATTTAGTTATATTTTGTAAATTAACATAAAACAGTTAATTGTTTTTCTGAAACAACATATTTTTTTTGTAAATATTCTAACGCGTAATATCTTCTCAGTTATCAGTTAATTAAAAGATTTTTTTTGTCCTTGACGAATGACTGCCATGTCAAATACAGTTAACAAAATGATTGGCATTTTAAAACTTTTTTTGTTAAAAAAAAAAAAACTGAGTTGACAATGCGCTCTATCAAACAAACATTATACTTCTATATTGTCGTATTAAATGAAAACACAACGAATACACTGAGTTTTTTTTAGATTCTATAAATCATGCGTAAAATGTGATGAGAGCCGATATGATTGGAAGATTGGTGATCATTTGCAGACGACATTGATACTTTTTTACACGAGACGATATCCGATACAAATCCATATGGGATATAATGACTGATGTAGGGTCCCGGATGTTACTATAAGCCCTACATGCAGCATTGATACACTCATGACATTCATTCTAATTTCATAATTGGTTTTATATTAAATATAGGTATTTTTTGTATAATTTTTTTTCCTGCTCAGATTTAGATATAGCTCCCGTTCTTCTAGTATACTTTCTGATTGGTGTGTTTGAAAACACGTGGTTAAGCCATAAACTATTTTATATAAACATGTTCCCTACAATTTCTAGACTTAAATGAAGAACAAAAAAAAAAAATACCACAACGTCGGAACAGTTCCAAATTCCAATAAAAAATAGGACCCGGGTGGCTCAATGATTTAGGTAGTTGTAGGGCCCGGGTGGCTCAATGAGTTAGGTTGTTGTAGGACCCGGGTGGCTCAATGAGTTAGGTAGTTGGCTTACCTAACAACTCATACAAGCCTATCACCAATACGGCGTGGGTTCGCGCCCGGCTTGGGTGCACTCGACTCACAGCCGCAAGTGATAAAGCTTACCAGTTGCTTGCCCATGGTTGGTGGTTCTCTCCGGGTACTCCGGCATCTTCCATCACTAAAACTGGCCGCCTGCATGATATAGCTGAAATGTTGCTGAAAGTGGCGTTAAACACCAAAAATCAAATTAAACCAATAAAAAATCGTAGAAACAGAGGCAAATTGGAAACCCCTAACAAACATATATACACATGACATATATACACATGACACATATACACATGACATATATACACATGACATATATACACATGCCATATATACACATGACATATATACACATGACATATATACACATGACATATATACACACATGACATATATACACATGACATATATACACATGACATGTACACATGAGATAACTTTTCTCAGCTTCAAGTGACCACTCTCTGGCAATTGAAACGGGACGATATAAGAAAATACCTCGGCATTTACGAACGTGCAATACATGTGAAACTCTTGATGACGAAAACCATTTCTTTTTAAATTGTAAGCTAAATGAACATTTAAGAAAAGCTTTTCTCATTGACTTTGACAATACTATTAATACAAATCTACTTGAAATTATGTTAAATCCGACTAATATCAAGCATGTGAAATTTTTAGGCTCCTTCATTAAACAGTCATTGGAACTGAGGACAGGGGACACTTGATTCTATTTGTTCTACTGTGTATTTAATTTGTTTATCAGTTGTACATTGTATATTTATCTATTGTTGACTATTCAATGTAGCCATTGACTCTAATTAGGGTGGAAATTGTGCTTAATAATAAAGATATTATTGTTTGTAAATCAGTTTGATTAATAAAAACTAGTGTGGTTAAACTAGTTTTAAGCGCCCAATTAAGCCTCCACTCTTAGTAAAATTATACGATCACGCGCGTGAGTAAAATGATAAACCCTCATACATGTATGGCTGGGTGAACAGCGTTGTTATTTTATAAAGAACTTTCGAATCTTGAAATTTTTACATATATTTAATCTTGGCGACATTGAAGTCGTTATACGTCAGATTTTATACCCAGTATTTTTTTCTATGTGGCCGTTGGTTTCTATAAACCGCCTTCGCCATTCGGAACACCCCTTCCATTTTTTTTATATAGACTCGTCCCCTTGGGATATATCTCTGTTACCTTAAACATCAGTCATAAACAACACATAAATGTAAAAAAAAGTCATACATTTGTTGGATAATATATTTTATTTGAACATACCACGTAACCTACCTTTGTATCAAAGCCATACCATTTCAATAGTAAATATGCAAATTATTACTTGATCTAGTTTCATTACTTTAATCCCGATCAGGTAGAGAATGTATAATACATACACCACCTCAACCTTGTAATATGGGAAGCCAATATGGTATAAACCACTTCTTTTGATCTCCTTTGTTACACCAACGTACTTTCTTTACTTCAAAACACCGCAAATATAAAATTCTATTTGTATCAATTGATATGGCAATAGTAATAGAAGACATCAATTTCCCATATAAATAGACTAGTAGAAAATTGGCTGCTCTTGTGTACAAATTCGTATCAGTTTGTACCAGTGTATATATGCATGATAAAAATCGCTACGTTTTTTTCTCTATCGTTTTTCTCAAAATGTAAATAATTCATTTAACCACATGTACAGACGTCATTGAAGAATTAACAACTAAATACATTCTGAAGGATAAGGTTTAATTAACCGAGTAAAGTAAAAATCAATGATTGGCTGACCTCACAGTCAGGTCAAATACAAAACGGTTATGGCGACTACATGCATTATATATTCTCTATACATTTTGATCTGATGTGGGGGAAAAGTCAGGAGCTCCATCATCATTTATCATTCATCATATAGTCATTTTAGACAACATCTCATGGAAACACGTGGAAGCTTTTTCTCTCTCGGGTTTTATCGATTTTTATATCACTTAAAGATTTTTTTTATATGTATAATTCCATTCATTTTTGCTATGAATCCTTAAAAAATGTTTATAAAAATTAATCTAGTAATTAATATGTTCTTTTTTTTTTGTCAGGAAATATTGTCAAAATTGAAATTCATTATGAAACACTGAATCGGTTGAAATCAAATGTATAGTAGTTTTTCTTGGATAATGACTGTTGTTGATTTCATGTTTTAAGTAAAAATATGTTGTAAATTTCTATCGAAAATATATTTCTTAATGTTTGGTTTTTTTTAAATCAAAATTGACAAGTACGCAAAACCCCTAAACAAAACCAACATGAAAATAGATTAGAAAATGAACCATATCTGCAATAACTGGATATTAAATCAGGTAAGAAAAATATTAAAGGACAAAGTGGGCACAAAAATCTAAGTTATACCACCATATGTAATTGTCTAGACACCGCCACGATATAACTGAAATATTGTTGAATGTGGCGTTAAACACAATAAACATTCATTGTCTTGACCGCGATGAGGACCTATGAAGTTTTATAAATAGACTATGTATAATCTGTGGTCGATTTCAGTCTAAGATCAGTCGTAAGTGTGAATTTCAACCAATCAAAAGCTTGGAAATCACACTTACGATTAATCTTAGACTTACGACTTTTTGTGAAATCGACCCCTGGTTTCTCCGACCCACCGCGAAACTGTTTTGACGAGGGGTCCATCATCTCTAGTCAAAGATGTGGCAATCAAAATGTCTACACATATAGTATATAAGTTTACTGTTGAATTGCTAAATTTCTCGTGTGTTTTGTATGTATATTTACATGTGAAAAGTTTGAAGCCACCAAAGGAGTAATAAGAAGCCGTAATTAGAAGTATACACTGGCTAAAAATACTAACAATGGTTCTCAAAAAACTACACAAATAATCAACGATTGTACAACACCAACCGGACTGAAAACGGGGGGGGGGGGGGGTGAATTTATGTACTCTGGAAGGATACACATGTGCTTTAAATGCCTTTTGGGGCCCAGAATTGGAAATAAAATTATTCCTATTTGTTGTCCTTATATGCCAATCACACAGTACCATATTTTTGTAATGGTGCTGATTTATTGTTCTAGCCATACATTTTAACCTCCTCTATTGGCTTTAATACTCGCTTGACAATTAATCAATCAATCATAATTTTTTTTATTGTCTTTAAATTCAATATCAAACTAGGATGTCCTTTCAGACAATATTAATATATTTTATATTTATAACCTAAACCTTGAAAGACAATTAATTATTAATAAATTTTAGGATGTTTTCTTCCCATGTGTATTTTTAATATTTCACAAAAGACAAGTAGGTTGAACTGAGTTTCAAATGGAAATGTGTCTGTAATATATTTCAAATTGAAATCCACATGCAAGCCAATGACAATTTTTTTTTATTAAAACCATTTGTAAAACATGTATGGTAAACTTACAATTTATTAAAGGTTGCTGGTTTACAAAGAGCATTTTGATATAAATATTTCAAGAAATATATGTATAGAAAAATTAATAAATCTGAGTTGGGGATTATGCCTTTACTTTAATATATATTCTATACTTTTTATGTATTTATTTCTTGATACATATATATTTGTGCCTGTGTATATATATTGTACATTTGTATTTACAAAAATTATATAATGTGGTTTCAGATTATTGGAATTCATTTTTAGGGGGTATGCCATATACAAACAATACAATGAAATGAATACAATTACAGATGCAATCAACTACAGATACAAAAAATACAAAATACAAAAAGTTGTATTTGTAGTGGGGCATATATAAACATAAGCTCTAATGTTTTCTTTACCCACATTACAGGTTGCCACATACACATAGACAGTTACATTGCATATAAAATACATATAGCAAGATAAGCACATGTAATAAAAACCAAAGAACTAGCTACTAAAAATTTAAGCTGAATTCATGCATGCATACAGATGGCGATTCTGTAACAAGTGAAACAATTATAAGATAAGCTGTTCAAATAATACTGCTATATTATAGAGGCTTGTAAAAACCAATGTATATGATTTATTGATAGCCATTTCTCTATCAATATTAGTGATGAATATTTTATTTTTATTTTGAATGCAGGAATCATGACTAGAGAAGGGTTTCCTTGGTGAATCGAAATATTGCCTGTTATAAAATAAAATATCTAAATATTTATGAATAAATGTTTGTTATCATAACAGAGATCAGGTACAATAGTACCACATACAATGTATACTGTATCACTACTGAATATACTATCAATTAAAATTATTTATATATTTACTGTTTATAGCAATGTACTGTCTATTGTATTAATCATAATTGTTATATTTATGTAACTGCCTCCTGTGGGACCAGGATTGGAATAATAAATATTTGATTTTTTTGTTTATTCATAACAAATGATAAAAACAAACTGTATATAAAATATTAAAACATTTTAATAATTTATTAGTAGTATTTTTTTTATTGATTCTTCAAAAAAAATAATACTAAAACTGAATATGTCTACTGCCACCATATAACTGAAACATTGTTGAAAGTGGCATTAAACACCAAAAACCAAACCATCTAAACCGAATATTTCTAATAAAAGCAAACTGTATGTGAAATATTAAAACATTTTAGTAATTTATAAGTAGTATTTTATTTGACTCTTCAAAAAGTATTATTAAAAGTGGATATTTCTGAAAATTTACATGTATCCATGTGATGTAAATTTCTAGAAACAAATAAAACAGTAAAATACATTTCACAACCACACAAGACAGGATAAATAATAGTCCATTGTGTGAATGAAACTTACATTATTTTCATTTGTTGAATAACTATTGACCTATTTGGCAATAAGCCAGTATTGTCCCTGAATTAAGATAAATGGTGTAAATTCCATTCAAATTACAAGTAAAAAATAAAGCTAGAAAGAGAAGAGGATCAAAATTAATATTTAAATTTAGGAAAACAATGTTGTTATTAAAAGCCTCATATCTGTTTACAAAACGATGTCTATTGATTATTCCTCAATATCACATATGAAATATATACTATAACCAGACAAACACAATGTCTTACCACATACAAACACTTGTGAAAATAAATATTATACCATAAACCAAACAGAATTAACCACATAGAATAAATTAAAGAGATACTACACAAATTGTGAAAATATAAACAGTTTTTGAATAAGAATGTATAATACAATTAATTCGTAAGAAAATTATGTTGATATCACCGACAAATGTTTAATTACATTTGAGAATTAGCCACCACAATTTGTCAACTGAAAATGTGAGATACTAACATATTGTTCAAAATATTAAAGTGTGAAAAACGTGTTTTTAATATTTCAGTCTTGTTCCGTTTAATATTTAATGTTATAAACTGATATGATGAGATTTGATACTTGTATACATTATATACTTAAATAAAACGTAGATATCTACTTCAGTACACACAAGGCGTTTCTGGAATAACCTTCATCAGGTACACTCAAAAAATCAAAATACTAGAAAGCCAAATAATTCAAAGTTTTGGGAGCAATAAAACCAATGGGCTTAAACAGGATAACCAAACACGGCTAAGGTCACATATGCCTGAGGGAGTAGAACATTAGTTTTATTAATAAACTTGCTCTAAAAAGTATTTGTAATAGTTTAATGTATTTCTGTTAGTTGAATGGAGAATGGATCAGTAAAATGAAAAAAAAAACAAAAACAAAAACAAAAATACCACACCGCAGGAACAGTTCCAAAATCTAAAGGAAACAATGATAAAAGTGATACGACTGACACATATACATGTCTGCTTGGTACATGCACTTGGTACAAATGTCGGGATTATACTAGGTTTATGGGATCAAACATGCCCTCATGCATGTGTTTTCCACGTTTGAGTAAAACGCCAACACTCTCATGTAACTGGGTGAGCAACGTTGTCGAGTCTTAAACTTGAACACACTATATTTAATCTTGATGATACAGAAGTTGTCATATGTATATATAATATGTATTGTACTATTTCTACAAACGAGAGCCGGTGGCCTTGACGATCATTTAAATATTATACAATTATTTCCTTCATATGAGGTGAACATCGAAAGTTGTCAACCCGAGAGCGGTCGTTTCCCCAAGAGGTTTATCCCGAGGGAGAACAAACTCGAGAATGTTGACTACTTGATGTTCACCTCATGTGAAGGCAATAACTGTTTTATTATACCGAAACTATTCTAAGATGTTTAAAACTAGAATGTTTTGTTTTGGAGAAGACAACAACATAAATTCCGGTTTAAAAACCATATAATTATGGAACCCGACTGGAAAAAAAACGGAATTTCAACACACTTCCGATTGTCAAGGGTTGTAGACCGGGCGTACAACAACCTATATTGTAGACCGGGCGACAACAACCTATATTGTAGACCGGGCGACAACAACCTATATTGTAGACCGGGCGTACAACAACCTATATTGTAGACCGGGCGACAACAACCTATATTGTAGACCGGGCGTACAACAACCTATATTGTAGACCGGGCGTACAACAACCTATATTGTAGACCGGGCGACAACAACCTATATTGTAGACCGGGCGGCAACAACCTATATTGTAGACGGGGCGGCAACAACCTATATTGTAGACCGGGCGTACAACAACCTATATTGTAGACCGGGCG
>MJUT01045181.1:644032-663754 GCA_002080005.1 Gigantidas platifrons | reverse complement strand
CAACCTATATTGTAGACCGGGCGTACAACAACCTATATTGTAGACCGGGCGTACAACAACCTATATTGTAGACCGGGCGTATAACAAGCTATATTGTAGACCGGGCGACAACCTGTTGTCTCTCTCCACATTATATATGTTTGAGTTGTTGTCATTGTTGTCTCCTTCGTCAACAAATTTTTGGTAAAACATCAAAAAATTGTCTTATTACTTTTATATGGTAAAATATTATGTAAGGTATGGTATAATAATAGATTGTACACAAGGCCATCAGAAGACATCATACGGTAACAATATAGTCGACCTTGAACCAAGATCTAGTTGCCAATACTATTCCTCTCATCTTCAGTAGCCAAGGAAGTGAATACCTTTCAACAAGGTGTTGGTATCTTTCAAAAAAACCTTTTGAAAGATAAGATGAGACGTTATTTAAAAATCTTTCACTTAATATTTTATACTGTTATCAATTTCAGATGTAAATACTACGCATGTTATATGCTCTTCCTGGGTGTTAAATTTAAAACCGTGCTATAGTACACGAAAAATAGAATGGCGATTGAGTGAATCTTGTTGTTTAACGCCAAGTCAGCAATTTGCAGCTATACCTTTGCTCTTTCTCCTTAATGATACGTGCTTAGCGAGGAAGAAACAAATACCAATTTTATAGTCTTTGATTTGACCCGATCGGGGCTCGAACTCACGATCTACCACACTCTAGGCTAGCAATGGGATGGCGAAGTGTAGTGATATACCTTGATATGTTGCAGTTTGTCAGTGACCGGAGGCAGGTCCGTGTTCGTCTGTGGGTTCTCTGATTTTCTCCATCAATCAAATTGACCGTGTTGTTGATTGAACGTGGTGATATAAGCACACATTGCCCATGGCAAGCAAAAGTAGATACGGTAACACATGCACCAATTATCATATATTTCCATGATTTGTGTTATTGTCAAAAATATGACCCATAGAAAAATAAACTAAATTTAAAATTCCATGACACTGATTTTTCAACAACAAAAAGTTAATCTTTCACTTCAGAAGTATAGTTGGATTTAAAAAAAAATAATTAAATAATTGTTATTGAAGTCTGCACTTTTGTTAAAAATACAAATAGTGCCTGCTATACCTTATCTCTTAATGTTAATAAACATATATAATTATTAGTTCTTGTTAGTTGGATTTTTTTTTATATATACTAATGCTTAAATAAACCAATCCATATACATTGTACATGTATATGTTTGAGACACTTCTTTATAAAAACTTGTGGTTTTAAGATCTTATAATTTATTTACGTTTGCAATGTTTCCTTTTAAATTTTAATTTGTAAACGTTAAATACAGCTGTGAATTAAAACCAAAATCAATTCTGTCATGCTTAAGTATGCCTATAATTAAATAAAACGCATTGAAAGAAAATCATGATCGTTATTTGGTCCGTCTGTACTGTTTTTATTTTATTTTATGCTAGCTAATAAGCAGAAGATGTTTCATGATTAACCATAAAAAAAATATTATATTATTAAATTAAATTTACATTTGATCTCATTTGATTATTTTCTCATTAATATTTGAGACACTTAGGAAACATTAGTAATGGACATTAACACTATCGAGGAAACATTAATTATCAGCATTAGCACTACTGCGAACACATTAGTTATCGACATTAACACTACTGAGGAAACATTAATTATCAGCATTATCACTACTGCGAACACATTAGTTATCGACATTAGCACTACCGAGAACACATTAGTTATCGACATTAACACTACTGAGGAAACATTAATTATCGACATTAGCACTACTGATAAAACATTAGTTATCGACATTAGCACTACCGAAGAGGACACATTAAATATCGACAATTAGCACTACTGAAGAAACATTAGTTATCGACATTAGCACTACTGAAGAAACATTAGTTTTCGACATTAACACTCCTGAGGAAACATTAGTACTACCGAGGAAATATTAATGATCAACATTCAAGTTCTTTTTCGTCATAACTTTCCCACCAATCGCAATGTATCCATCAAGTTTATGTTTTGTGTCATGAAGTTTCCACCAAACGCATAGTCTCCATCAAGTTCTATTTTCGTCATAAACCTTTCACCAACCACATAGTCTCTCTCCATCAAGTTCTTTATCACCAATGTTCAGCTTCACTGCCATATTTTAGAAAATACTACAGTATTCGTCGTTCCAGTTTAATATCAAGTAATAAATCAGAACAGTAATGTTTTCAAAAAGAGTTTGAAGAATCTGTAAATCGAAGAAGGATAGACAACACAATTACCAGAAGAAAATGGACAAAAGGACAAACAATGATCTACAAAACACTAGACAGAAGAAAAAGGACAAACAATGATCTACAAAACACTAGACAGAAGAAAAAGGACACAATGATCTACAAAGCACTAGACAGAAGAAAAAGAACAAAAGGACAAACAATGATCTACAAAACACTAGACAGAAGAAAAAGGACAAACAATGATCTACAAAACACTAGACAGAAGAAAAAGGACACAATGATCTACAAAACTCTAGACAGAAGAAAAAGGACAAACAATGATCTACAAAACACTAGACAGAAGAAAAAGGACAAACAATGATCTACAAAACACTAGACAGAAGAAAAAGGACAAACAATGATCTACAAAACACTAGACAGAAGAAAAAGGACAAACAATGATCTACAAAACACTAGACAGAAGAAAAAGGACAAACAATGATCTACAAAACACTAGACAGAAGAAAAAGGACAAAAGGACAAACAATGATCTACAAAACACTAGACAGAAAATTAAAGATCGAGCAACACGAACCCACTAAAAAACGGGAGTGAACTAAGGTGCTCCGGAAGGGTAAGCCGTTTCTGCTCCACTAGTGGCACTAGTCGTGTTAATAAGTCATGAATGAGGAATGGGTCGTGACGAGTTTACGACAAGTGGAACATATATTCGTCGGAGTTTACGACAAGTGGAACATATATTCGTCGTTCCGGTTAAATATCGAGCAATATATCAGAACAGCAATTTTTCTGTGTCGCACGTAATTCAATACTTCACACAGTATCACATGTTTGTACTAATACAAAGAGACCTGATAAATTTAGGTGATTAAAAAATATAATACAATGGCAAACAATAATTATGGACGTTTTTTTCACGATTTTGTCGTTGTTGCAGATTTCAACGGTTAAATCGTTTTAAACCAAAGTTGCAGAAATTTGTCAATAACAAAAATAAAAACCAATTTGTTTAATATAATAAGATTAAGTTTAACTTTATCATGCTTCCGTTATTGACGTTTGAACCCTTTCATTTTACACACAATCACAGCAGTCATTAATGATTGGACAGATTGCCAAAACTGGTATAAGGACAATACAGTCTGAAAACCTTTCAATTTGTTTTAAATCATGTATATAATTATATAGAATGTCTTATGATTGTACGGTAATCGTTATTTTTATCTATACACGTGACACAAGGATGAATGATTGTGTCATGCTTCAATGAACATTTTTGTTTACATGCGTATACATGTACATTTAATACATGTAGACCTGAATGAATATATTATACAGACAAGTAGGGCAATCATTTGTTACAATTTCATACCTGGACATGCAACGTAGTCATTATGGATACTGATAAATCTAGACTAGGATTAATTACCCTGAACGAAACTTCAACTCTATCACAGAAAAAGGATGCTAAACCCAACAATATGGTATTGATAAATTGTTCAACCAAAGAAGAGTTGAAACGCCATTTGAGTGTTAAGAATCGTGACATTATTTTTTAATTGATCAACCTTTTGTGTTGCTTGTTAATGATGGATATATAGATAGTATTTGTCTGTTTATCTTTGTATCTGATTTGTACTACGTTTGAATCATGATTATATGATTATACTTTATCTGACCTAAGGAACTTGTGCTTAACGATACATAAACTCTAGGAGTATGTGCTGATGTGATTATACTATCTGAAATAAGGAACTAAGCCCTGACTATACACTCTGAGGGTATGTACCCATATAATTATACTTCAAGGAACTCATAATATACACTTTATGAGTATACTCTCGTGATTAGACTTTATCTGACCTTAATATCACAAGGGCTACCGTGGTCATGATCCTATGGTAGTTTGATTTACAACTACCTATTCAATCAGTGCCTATCACCACTAACGTTGTGAGTTCGAAAGCCGCTCATGGTGATGTTTACTCAATGCAACATTTTGTGATACAATTTGTCAGTGACATGCGACAGGTCTGTTATTTTCTCCTAGCGGTTTCCTCCACCAATAAAACTGACCGCCACGATATAACTGAAATATTGTTGAAAGTGGCGTTAAACACTAACCATAACCCTTGTACATACAGTAACGACGAAAAACGGCATGTATTCGAGTTCAACATCTGGGATGCAGTTGCAAATATTGAACTTCTAGATCGATACGACCACAGAAATCGCATTGACACGTTTTTTTTTTCTTATTGTCTGGGTTCAAATAATGTTGTTATTTACATAACCTCTCTTGATGCTTTTCTTTTAACTAATTTTATATTTACGATCTAACAAAGCACGTCTACAGAGACTTTTTTTTTTAATTATCAGTTGGTATTAATATATTTTATTACATACATGCATATCAATTTCATCATATTCCGTTCTCCGGAAATTCAAACCTCAAATGTCCGATATATTAACACGGAATTCTGGAATGGGGATATTATCGATTGATTGTTTATTATCCGACGTCAAGTGAGTAACATCTCAGATATATAAAAGGTTTGATTTATGGTGTTTAACGCCACTTTCAACAATATTTCAGTTATATCGTGGCGGTTATGGAGAACAACTTTAAAAACATTAAATCATCTGGGTTCTTTTGAAGAGAACTATTCTACTGCACACATATTCTGAACTTGAACTGAATTATCCTAGTTTTTCCATCAACCATGCGTATGACAATGACAGCGCCTTTTAATGCAAAAAATGAAAGGATAATAGCTTTTTTACCATTCACAAAATGTATTTAAATGACAATGCAATACCCAGTTTACAAAGGAGTAGGTCTTGCATTGAGACATCACCATAATTAACCCTTTATGACGTTTTTTTGGCAATAAAAATGAAAATTACCATCTATGCACAAGTTCCTGAGCGGGATTCGAACTCGTTTGTGGTGATAGGCACTGATTGCATAGGTAGTTATAAATCTAACTACCATACGACCACGACGGCCCTCAAAACGACTATTAGACCTATAAGCTAGTGTTTGTTTGTTTGTTTGTTTGTTTGATGTTTAAAGCCACTTTCAACAATATTTCAGTTATATCGTGGCGGTCAGTTGTATTGATTGAGGAAACCGAAGGACCCGGAGAAAACAACCGACCTGTCGCAAGTCACTGACTATCACCTCGCCCTGATCGAGATTCGAACTCACAACATCAGTGGTGATAGACACTGATTGCAAATATAGTTGTAAATCCAACTACCATACGATCACGGCCACGACGGTCCCCTACCTTTTTTTGTCTAATATTGATTGTTACCTAGACCATATCAATGAAATACTTGGTCTGTTATTGTTATTTTTATGATGCAATGAAAATCATCATCTTCATGTTATTCTAAAGAAATTAATTTTTACAACACATTTATGTTTTATCATTTTAATGTGTACACGTTGCCTTTGATGTGGAAACATTGGTTGTGATTAAGGTATTTTAAGAAGTTCTGTCATAGGGTTCGGCGGTGCTGGAATTTATAATGAATCTTTCTATTGAAGAAAAAAGAACCTATCCGCTACCCAATACATTTTTTGACATTTTATTTTGTCACTTCCACTGGGACCTTATTTTTTTTTTTTTTGTTCCATGCTTGGAGGATAATAATTTTAATGCAGTCCGTTGTTTTGCATCTCTGTCTCTCGTGTGCAATTGAACAGTGATAATCGAAAGCCCCATCAACCACTACAAATATGAACTACTTCACTAAATCACCATTGTAAATTCTTAAAATAAAAATTAAAATTAAAACTCCGCTTCTATGTTTCAAACGGAGAAAGGAACAACATCCAATCAAATTCTGACATTATAAATAATTTTTTTTTTTTTTTTTTTTTTAATTCCACATTGTCGGAACAGTTCCAAAAACCAACCGAAAATCGTAGAAAGAGGCAAAATCGATACCACTAACACACCTATATATATATATATGACCTCTCACCTTTCTGGCTTGATACAACATAGTTGTACTGATTTCATGAACGAAGTTATTTCGACCTTGTCATAAACAAAAATGTGAACCTTATGAGCATATCAACAAAGCTATATGTTTCTCGTGCATATATACAATATACTGTTATGTTAACAACAAAATGTGCTTAATCATATTTTATGTAATCATCTATTAAAGCTCTGACGACTTGATGTGGGTCATTTTCCGAATTCCTGGGCCTAAAATAGTGATATCCCAGATTCCTGAATTTATATCTTGCACGGTCCATATTACCGAATAAAGCTCAACAGGGGAAATTCTGAAATTGTGAATTTTGAAAAGGCCTGTAAAGTACGGATTCTGGAAAATAGTCCCTACTATCCGACTGTTTTGGTGTTTTTGTGTTGCTTTAACTATAGGACTGTCTGACTGTTTTGGTGTTGCTTTAACTATAGGACTGTCTGACTGTTTTTGGTGTTTTTGTGTTGCTTTAACTATAGGACTGTCTGACTGTTTGGTGTCTGACTGTTTTTGGTGTTTTTGTGTTGCTTTAGGACTGTCTGACTGTTGCTTATGGTTCTTTATTGTTTTTATGCTTATTAATCATTATTGTTTTTTGATAAACTTTAAACTGCAATATAAAGTTCTTAAAGTTGTGTGTAAAACATATTTGCATATTATTATATTAAAATTGTGAAAGGTTTGGTTGTTTTGTGTATGTACATCATGTTAATGGCTCCGTCCATTGTAAATCATTGTGTATGATTGTTTGTCCTTTACGGGCCCATTAATTCGGAAATAAAAATAGTCCATTCTATTTTTTTTTAATAGAAACTGCATTTCTAATTTATGTTTTCTATGATATAGTCAGTATATGTTTCTGATGTTTTTATAATTATAGGTTCCTCATACCCTCTACTGGGCAGTTATCTTCCTGGGACAGTTCCGTCAACAGAACATTTAAAGTCCTTACTTCCGGAAGAGTACTGGGCAGCACATGGAATAGATGGTTAGTCTGTTTAAAGATCAATGAAAAACAAAAAATATCACACCGCCTGAACAGTTCTTAAATCCAATAGAAAAAGCGTAGCATCCATTTAATTATAGTAGTATTTAAGAATTACTAGTATAATAAATACACAAACACACTTTGTTATAAACTTTTTTGTTTACTATTTGCATTTTGGAGGTCAAAATCCTTTTAAATTACCTCTTTTCTTGTCCAATCAAAACGATTGGGACAAGGTTAAACTTTATCTTCTGTGTTATTCGGTCTCCCCACAAGAACACATTTATTGTACCCATAATCCTGATAATAAATATTGAATGAAAAATGTCTTCAAAGCAGGAGGGCACATTGCAATAAAGTAGTAGTTTACCTATTCTTTGCATATTATTATTATTATTATTATTATTATTATTATTATATACTGCTAGGTCCCATTTTTATTAAATATTAAAATATCCTGAATACTAATTTAAAACAAAATATTGGAAGCATTCAAACATGTGCCGTCCTCACGTTCAATATGTTCCCTGTCTGTTAACCATACATCGACGTATACCTAACTGTATTGGCCTTTTCCCCTATTTTTGTAGTGAAAATTTGTTATTCTATTTTCTGTGCTTATCTGACTTCGTTTTGCAAACATTTCTCTGGTTTCTGTTTGTTTTATCCATAAACATTTGGAAGAAAAATCGTTATGGTTTGACAAAAATTAATATCCCTGAATAATGATATTTTTAGTTGTTTTGAGACTTATTGGAAATATAGTGATCAAAAAGTATAACTCTTACAGTTTAGTTTAAATCTGTCAACCTTGTTGATAGGTATGTTTGATAGCCATAGATTGTGAAGTTTTTAATCTAACTTGATTTCCCCCTAGGTATGTCCCAATTTAGGACTTTTGTCTTATTAAAACGCAATGGTAACCATTGTATTTTTTTTTTTAAATTGGATGATCTTCTCAATGACATGCTTGATTGCGATAACGTGTTGAATGTGCGAATAAAACTTTAATGTGAATTGAAATTTGTTACTGCTTCGTGATTATATCAAAAAATAATAATAGTAAAATTACTAAATTAATATAGAAATACAGGGCTATCAATTCTTTAAAAATATTCATTGAAATCAAGTAATTTTGAAACAGGATGTTGATGTTTTATTGTATTGAAGGAAAAGCTTTACATATTTTAAAACATATTTTAGGTGACCTTAGTCGCTTTTGGCTATGCACTTTGATTTGATTGTTTCCAAAACTTTAAATTGTTTAGGCTTCCAACCTTTAGATTTTGAGTGTACCTGATGAAGATTATTCCAGAAACGCGTCATGCGCACTAAATGTGATATCTACGTTTTTATTATTTTGAAAGAATAATAATTTCTAAATGTACACTCACTGTATGCTCCTGATAACATTTGTACGAAATTTATGTTGCCCATGTTAAAACTACATACAAACTATGACTTTCCATAAATTATTTTAAAATATACTCTGTTGTTAATACGGAGAAATTTGTTTATTTTTGTCACATGCAGTAACTGCATAATGGCAATAAAGTATTTGAAAAAAAAATTGTAATTAATTCTTCTTCCAGTAAACCATATTTAGAAATTCTTAAAAACAAATCACAAAACGTTTGATTCTCCTGGTGTATTCAATCACTGTGAATTTTCCACAAAACAATAACATTTTTAAGAGCATCAATTATTTTGGCAGTTGGTTTTAGAGTTTCACGAGAAAGTGAAGCAATGGATGATATTATCAGGTCAATACCTCGAAATGTCCAACCTTTGTTGAAAGTGTAACATTAGACATGAAAACGTGGTCAACACCAGTTATTAATTTTTTCACTTAAATGCACTGGGTAATGAAATCTTTCTACAAAAATATTTCAAATATTTATTAAAGTAATAAGCAAGAACGAATGACCTGCTACTATTATATATTTCATAAAGAACATCAATGTATTATTCTATCCAAAGGGCATTTCGCGGAAATGTTTAGTAAAAGTGACACACTGAATAGCAGTTTTATCGCTTTTGAAAAGACTACAACCTGACAAGTGAAAATTTATATTAGGCAAATTTAAAATATGATCTACGCCATTTCCATCATAATGGCGCCAATTTGTTTGCTTATTAGTTATGATAAAAGATGTAACATATTGTTGATCAGAAGAATTTAATTTGATTTTTCCGTTAAAAATCTATATTGAAAACGCCTCGAAATATAAGTCGCATTAGTGTTACGTTGTACAGACAAAACAAGATTTATTATATTCCAGACTATAAGTATTCAATACTATATAAAAAAAAAAAAAAAAAAGAATTCAGCGAATGAGCAATTATTATTATAATGACGTCATCGATACATTGATTGCATGTAACAACCACCTTTAAAGTCTATATTTAGATTGATTATTTAAATAAATATTTCCCTCCTTTAAAGTAGAAGAGTGTGTGCCTACATAAATAATAACAACAAAGCGTATTCTAGTATATATTTAGAAATTGGTCATTATCATTGTATATGACCCTTATAACCTCCAAAATTAATTTTGATCCTTGTAAAATATTTAAAAAGACAGACATGAAACTACACCAAATTCCACCCATAATCTATATCTTTCTCTTACTTCTGCTAATCGTATGACGTTCAGCTGTATTGATTTTGTTGGCCACAACCGTTGTAGCGCCATATGTTTGTATTTCAGGGACTCGCTATGTGCTCAACAACAATCTCTATTCGCCATACTTCCCTTATCTCCCGGCGACCGAATCCCTTTCACTGTTTGCCCATAACTTAAGTTCAACGGGAGTGGATCAATCGGGGTACCATAGGATTTATGATCTTCGAAAAGGTAAGTAGATGTAGTTACTATGGCAACTAGATATATATTGTTTTGTTTACAACGCGTGTGTATATAGAGAAAAACCTACAGTGTTATGAATTTGAAGCGCATAGGGAATAGAAAGAATATTTTTTACTTAGAATAAAATCTAATTATTTTCATAATAAGCATGAATCACAAGTGGCATTATCTTTCACAAGCTGGAATATTCTTTGGTATTAAATAAAGGGATATTACAACTCTGACCAACTTTTTTTTCATTTTCTGTTGTGGGACTTGGTTTCATAAACATGTTTGAAACATATCTGCTAATTTGAGTAAATATTAAAGAGAATTGACAACGTTTATAATTGTCATAGACTTATAAATACTTTGTCTCTATTTTTGAATATCAATATTTCCTGTAAACATTTATACTGCTTCTGTGTAATAAAAAGAAAGATAAACAATCATTGGTATTATACTAAGAGTTCATTAATAATCATCAATAATTTAGTATTGAAAATAATGGGTTAAAGTTTAAAACCACGAAATGAAATGGACATCTCATTTTTAGTAAATTAAGGAAGGTTGAAACCAACATAAACAAATAAAGCCACATATTTTCACAATTTCAATAAATTTGGGAAATATAGTACAATATTTCTAATCTTCAGTTGTCTTCGAATTTCATGAGTTATGGCTAGGGTTATGGTGTTTAATGCCACTTTCAACAATATTTCAGTTAAGTATATCCTGGTGGTCAGTTTTATTGGAGGAGGAAACCGGAGTACCCGGTGAAAACCACGGACCTGCCGCAAGTCACTGACAAACTTTATCACATAATGTTATATCGAGTACGCCTTGCCTGAGCGGGATTTCAGTACTATAATAATCCTGTATATTTCTTAAGACAACTAGGAATGTTTGTCTTACCTTCTAGTAATTTTATTTAGATGCAGCTCTATACTCTGGTGTACAAATGGTACATTCTCCCTCCGTTGGGGCACAAAGTTCACAAATCGAATCAAACTCCAAGAAAGATTCAAGTCGAACAGAACCAAAAAGGTTTGAATCTGGAAAACATAGCAGCAAAGTCCAAGATTCAGTCAGCAAAGTGCACACTTCACAGAAAACATCTAAAGATCCAGAAAAGCTTAAGAAAGTAGACAAAGGTCAGACTTCTTCAAAACAGAACAATACCTCATCAGTGATTAAAGGTAGTAATTCAAAGAGGGATAAAGTTAATAAAACGGATGCAAAAACTACGAATAAACAGGAAGAAAAAGTTAAAAACAACAAAATTGATGACAAAATAATTAAAAATAGTCTTATTATAAGTGAGGAAAAGTCTGAAAAATGTGATTCAAATATAAAAGATTCAAAATCGTTAATAAGTGTTGAATCAAAGAATTCCAAGGATGAGGAACAAGAAGATTCAGAAAAGGATATTTCAGATGATACTGCAGAAAAATTAAAAGGCAAATATATTTCTGAAACTAAGGAAACAGTAGTGAACTGTAAAGGTACAAGTGTTGTAACCATGACAACGGTGACAAGTTCTTCGAGTGTTGTTTCAGTACTTGAATCTCCGTCAGGACATGATCAATTCAAACCAGTAGCTTCTACAGGTATATATATATTTCACAATTAAGTAATTTAATTTAAAGAAAGAGGAATGGCGAATACTAAAGTACCCCAAAAATCCTAGAACATCTTCAACATTCAGAAAATTCCGTCTTATCTTATGTATTTACGTTTTTAGTTCCGTGTTGTGATGTCCCTTCGATTTTCGCATAAAAAACGTTTGCCTCCAGTTGTTTGTAGGAGGGCTCATATCTTATGTTATTTGTGTTTGTTTGGCCCGTCTTTTCCTCCAGTTGTTTGTAGGAGGGCTCATATCTTATGTTATTTGTGTTTGTTTACGTATAGTGGTGTTCAACACATTTTGTGTTGTGTTTTTTGTTTTGTTTTTCTTCGTCTTGTTGCCAGTTTCTCTGGATTGTCCATTTTTGATTGCCTTTCGGTATTCTCTAACGTTTATTGCCATTTTCTCTGGATTGTCCATTTTTGATTGCCCCTTCGGTATTCTCTAACGTTTATTGCCAGTTTCTCTGGATTGTCCATTTTTGATTGCCTTTTGGTATTCTCTAACGTTTATTGCCATTTTCTCTGGATTGTCCATTTTTGATTGCCTTTCGGTATTCTCTAACGTTTATTGCCATTTTCTCTGGATTGTCCATTTTTGATTGCCCCTTCGGTATTCTCTAACGTTTATTGCCAGTTTCTCTGGATTGTCCATTTTTGATTGCCCCTTCGGTATTCTCTAAGTATAATGTTTATTTTATATCATAAATAATTGTTTACGAAATATGAAGTAAGTAGTGGGTGAATTTGGGGAACGTATTTTAAAACCTACTTGAGCGACCCACTCTATATCACTTGTATCAATGGTATCACAACTGGTGGAACCATTTACTATATCACTGTGCAAAAAACATGCGTCATTCAGTGCAAGGATTATTTATTAACATTATAAAGGGTCATATTTAATTTCTTTTATACTAACCAAGGTTGAAAGATGGTAATTTATTTAGCTTATTTTCCGATAGAATGAATTGATCAGTGAAATGGAAATCAATTCACAGAGTTACTATACGTATATCCATACTCTTTAGTGTTCCTCTTAATTGCAAAATTCATGTTTAACTGTTAAATATGATTTGTAAATATTATAAAACCATTTCCTACCCTCAGAATAGTTTTATACAAAGGGGATCTTCGTTCAACTTAACATTTCATGCCTCAAGCAGTTTATAGATTTAGTGCCTTGAACTTTTGTTTTGCCCATTAATCAATTTAAATAAATAAAATATTTTTTATTCATCAAACATGATCAGACTAGGACATAAAATTACAAAAACTAAAGCACAAACTGATAAAATGTGCATTAATTCACAGTTATACACTTAAAATTGAATACACCTTTCTTCTCATTGTCGATTTTTTCCCATTAAACCACAAACACAAAGGTTTTTTTTTAGCATTATTTATCAACAGCTAAATAACAAAAATATATTAGTGTGCCCTTTCATGGTCATTTGTGTGGGGAGTTCTTTTCCCTTGTGCACATATATAGCATTCATTTACATATTATAGTTTATTAGCATGATTTAATTGTCTAAAGGAAATTCACAGTGCCTTAGTTACAAAGCGTGAGGGCTGTTGTGTAAGTAGCAGGAAAACCTTCACATTGGGTTTAGAGCAATACAATTTAGAGATCCTGTTAAGTTGTACTTAGTTTGTCTTTTTTCCAATCTTATTTTGTTTCTCCAGATATGATAGGTCTGTATTGATCTCTGTTCCGTATTTTATATCTTTTTTTTTTATGGTATAGGTCCATAGTTAGAAATCAGTGGCAATGTATACTCCTGACCTGCTGGAATACATTATCATGTCTTTAGAAAAGTGAGGGATCATGTATTTATGTGTTAGTGGTATCCATTTTACATCTTTCTACGATTTTGATATTTGATATTGGAGTTGTTCCGACAGTGCAGCATTTTATGTTTTTCGTGTTATTTTGACATGCCTTTGTAAGGCAGAATGTTCAAAAACTAGTTTTGTTACTTAACTCATAGCATACAATGGTAGTGTAAGGGATGCACATAATTTGATATGTTTCCATGCTCTGGTTGTTCGACCCTTTGTAGTGTTTTTAAACATTGGCTTTTCAACCTTTCAGCCCACTGTAAACATGTTATTTACAAAGGATTGATCACCTAATCAATTGAATGCCTGTTGTTAAGTTAATATTCAATCTAATTAATATATATTGACTTTGGAATTTGAAATCGATTTTTGAAGATATAAGTATAATGTTATTACTAGCTGTGACAGAAAAGTTTGAAGAAGCCTAAGGGGTATTCAGAAGTCATAAATTGAAGGACAGACACTACATTGCCGAAAAGATTGATTTGATTTTTGGTGTTTTAACGCCACTTTCAACAATATTTCAGCTATATCATGGCGACCAGTTTTAGTGGCGGAGGAAGCCGGAGAGAACCACTGACCATGGGCAAGCAACTGGTAAACTTTATCACTTGCGGCTGCGAGTCGAGTGCACCTTTTTTTGTAATTTACAAAGCCTGGCGCGAACCCACTCCGTATTGCTGCCGAAAAAGATAAAGGTCTTAAAGATATATAGAAGAAAATAATTGTAGACAAGACACTACACAGAAAACTGAAGATTGAGCAACACGAACCCTATAATTATGAAAAGAAAGTTTAAACAGTGATGGTCCTCAATTCCACCAATATCAACAAAAAGATCAATGACCTCTCATCTTAACTGAGCTCACTGAACTTCCTGGACCTGTGAGGATGTTTTCCGAACCGTTAATATATATATTAACACACCTCCATATTAAAATGCAGCTACTAAGTTCTAATAAAACGAAGTGTGAATTGAACATGTAATTATTCAGTTTCATACTCAGTGTGATTTGCGTCATCTTTTACAAGGTTCCTTTATTTTATAACTAGAATGCTTTTCAATATTTTTTTATCATTTGCTCAGTTAATACTTTTAAATTGTAGAATAGACACTGATGAAACTTTATAAGAATCGTTTCAGTGTTTCAATATTTAAGGAATATTTTCAATTTTTGAAAAGGTTATAAGATATAATCTGGTTTGGGGCAGTTTACACTTAATAAACCCCAAAAACAGTTGCAAACCAGGTTATACTTGCAATTGAAAATATTCCTTATAATTTAATTTTAACAACGAAATTTAATGATTCCTCGATTTTAATTTCGATTATTTCAAGGGACTATTTCAGTTAGTCGTTGGCGATGTCACTATATCAACCCAGGTTATCATGTATATAACAAATGTTGCTCTAGGTAGATCAGCCAATCAGATTGCAGTATTCACATCAACTATATTTCTTTAATGATTTTCAAGATCAGTTTGTAAACCATGCAATTTATTAAAATCAGAGTCAATCTTCCTGAAGCATATGTAACCTTAGACGATTATGGATATCATCTTTACACCCTTTTTGGTTTACTTGCTCCCGAAAACTGTTCAATTATTTGGCTTTCCAATCTTTTTAGCGTTCCTGATGAAGGTTATAACAAAAACGCATCGTGTTCACTAAATTAGATATCCACCTTTTAATGTGTACACTGCACTGTGTATATGACTATGTTAAATGATGTTTAAATTAGGACAGTGTGTACCACATTTTTGAGTTTATTTCTTCATGAACCGAAAAAAAATTGAGATCAATCTTTATAAATTAATTCCTAATTATTTTTTTTCCTGTCTTAAAATTATTTTGATGGATAATAATTACTTAAAAAGAATTAAAATTAAAATTTTTCCCAATTGAGACCCCAACATATGACTTCTGGTTAAAAATTTTCCCAATTGAGACCCCAACATATGACTTCCAGTTAAAAATTTTGTTTAGGGAAAATAACATCAATTTTTTATCCAATCAAAATCTTTTAAACACATCGAATTAATTAATTATTTTATATTACCTAAAAATAGGGAGACAAATATTTAGAAAGGGATTTAATAAGATAAGGTCATCATTATTTACTATTTATTTAATTTTGTCAGTTATCCATCTACCAACTGCACAACATAGATAAGATGCTCTAGTTTGTAATACAAAAAAATGTATATATTATGATTTTTTTTTATTTGATGTACTTTTTATTGTTTCCCAACAAAATTGACCCTCCAGTATAAATCCAATAATGGATTCAAAAGAATTCAAAGAAGCTATCATATCAAAGTATTAATTTTCTGCTCCATTGATATTATATACCATATATATAAGATTTTTAATTTATATCAAACAGATTTTTATTGATTATATGATTGGGGTTTTCAAATAATAAAACTTTGTCATACTATTTTGTGGGTAAACACAATTTCTTGGACAGTCATAAACTTAATTTTTAAATAATATAAAGTAAGGTTTCCCTCCCTCAGGCATATAGATGACCTTATCTCATCTGGCTATCATGTTTAGTCCTTTTGATTTTATTGTTCCCAAAGAATTTTGAATGATTTGGCTTTCCAAACTTCTGACTGGGCATACCTGATGAAGGTTATTCCAGAAACATGTGTGTCCACTAGATTAATTATGGACGTTTTTATCAAGAAGAGTTTGAAGATACCAAAGGGGTAATCAGAATCCATTGAAGAAGAACAGACAACACAATGGCTAAATGAAAAAAACTGCACTGTGTAAAAGAACAAACAACGATCTACAAAACATTGTAGGGGATTTTATCACTTTTTGCAATCATCATATGTAATGAAAGAATGTTTATTTCTACCTTATATATACATCTAACGTATGCATCCCATTTGTTTGTAGGAGGGCTCATGTCTTATTTTTGTTTTTTTGTTATTGTTGTGTATAGTGGTGTCCAATATGTAGGTACCATGGCGGGTGTCCTACAAGGGGCGGGAACTGCTAACCTTTCTCGAGTACCTGAGTTCACCCCCCCCCCTTTTTGTGAGGTCCGTGTTGCTCGTCTTTTTTAGTTTTTTGTGTTGTCCTATTATGTACATGTCTTTACGTTCTGAGTTCCGTATTGTGATGTCCGGTACGATTTCCGAATAAAAACGATGTTCGGGTGGTCTTTACCTGCAATTGTTTTTAGAAGTGCTCATGTATTATTTACGTTATTTGTGTTTGTTTTCGCAGAGTGGTGTCCAACACAAATTGTGTTGTGTTGTTGTTTTATATTTTCTTCGTCTTACGTATCCTATGTTGCCAGTTTCTTTGGATTGTCCAGTTCCTCCTCGGTATTCTCTAACGTTTACTTCATATCTAAGAGATTTTAAGCTGTGTTACGTCATTAATGGCATACATTTAACAACCCCCCCCAAAAAAGACTGCATATTCGTACTATAACAACATTTGTAAAATATGAATATTCAAGAAGCCACAATTCGAAGGACAGACAATAGAATTTCCAAAAGAAATAATAATAGGACAAACAGACAAACAGACAAACAATGGTCAGCAAAGCCCTGCACAGGAAACTAAAGATGGAGCAACACGAACCCCACTAAAAACCGGTGAACTCAGTTTCATGACGGAAAGAACAAATTTGGACTCATCAAATAAATTTGTGTTGATTATCTAAACACTGTTATATCATCTGTTACATTTCAGATCCTTACAAAGATACAACAGCAACCACATTTTCTTTGCCGTACTACCATTCTTTATTCTCCACAACAAACTCTATACTTCCACCGCAAATATCTGGTTCTACTGTTAGTACAGCATCGATGTGTTCGGAACCAGTTCAAACTGTACCATGTGACATGAGAATTAAAAGAGAACCCGCAGTTTACACGTGCCCTAATTTAAAAGAAATCAAGACAATACAAAGCAGCAAGAAACAACAGTCCATTGATTCAATTTTAGGACAAAGTCAAGGTTTTAAGAATGACCACAAACATGACAAATTAAATGAAATAACGAATTTAAAGCCGAAATGGACTTTACCTATTTGTTCTGTGACGACCACAACTACTTCTACAGTAATGCCTTTATGCTTAAAGAAACACATATTGGAAAAGAGTAAAGATTGGTGTGGAGATGAAACAACTACAAACAAAGTAACAAAACATGAAATTAGTCTTAATATCTCTAAAACATCCGACAAAGATTCGTGTGATACCAAAAGCAGCGAGACGGGTAATTCAAACGGATCTGAAGATGATAAAACATTACCCGATTTTAAGCATAAATATTCTAAAGAGATTCAACAATTGACAACGACATCGAAAGATACTGTCAAGGCAATTAGTAAAGTGTTGTCAAAGAGACAGGAATCCTCAGAATCCTTCAAATCAAATTCTGATAACTCTAGAATGCTGCCATCTCCAAGGAAAGCTGAGCCAAAGCTGCCTACTAAAAGGGTATTGATAAAACCTAAATGTGATGATAAGAAATCATCAGGTTAGTAAATCATGATTTTAATCATTTCCCAACACAATTAACATGGCTTTATAAAACTTTTAAATATCATCTATCATCTATAGAAATATATGCATTCGTTTATGGTAGAAATCCCATTTCAATATTTTAATTACCTAAATACCGGTATATCTAAACAGCTCTTTTTAAAATACAGACCTGAATTTTGTGTATTTATATTCGTTATTCGTGTGAGGTGTTGGGGTTTACTCACATTTGGAAAGCACATGCACGACCACATCATTTCACTAAGAGGATAGATTTGGGCTCATAGAACTAGTTTAACCCTGCCACTATTTATTGAAATGTCTGTTCCAAGACAGGTAAATGAGCCGACGTATAGTGTAGGTGTGTTAGTGGTATCAATTTTTCCTCTGTTTACGATTGGAACTATCGACAATGTGGGGGGGGGGGGTTCGTTTTATTACATAAGATGTAAGACTGTGTGGAATTACTAAGAACCCATACAATATCATTATCCCCTCGCCAACGAAGTTTCGAAGGGATATCTAGTAACGCTACCGTCCTTCCGTAACATCATGTGAACACTCTAGAATCAACATCCTTCAATGGATTTTGACCAAACTTGGTACATACTTAGTTGATATGCGAATCTGGAACCCTATTGATTTTCAAGGTCACCGGGTCAAATTTTTAGGCGAGAGGATACGCCACGCTTTGCGCCTTTGCCCTTGTTGTACCTTTTTTTGCAATGGGTGTTACACGTTTTGATTGTTTAAACAAATATAATTCAGAGGTTTGTTTGATAGTTTTTATCGAAATTTACAGTTGAGTTCATGTAATTATTATTTAAACTAAGGTTTACCATTTTGAGCGTCCCTGGTGAAGGTTATTCCAGAAAGGCATCGTGCACATTATTTTTGATATCTACGTTTAATATAATTCAATTCTGTTATAATATAACTTACACAGAATGTTTCTTCCTTTTGGTTAATAGAAGTAAACAAGTATCTACAATGAATATTCATGTGCACACCATTCATAATCACGAACGTCGGTTGCGTTCGATGTGACCATTATCGTACCATTACAATATAATTCAAACAAAATTCATCACATGATATTTTACAATTAAGATGTGAGTTGTGTGTGGCCTATTAACATAATCATATTTAATTCTAGCGAAGGGTAAAAAAGGACGTTGTTTGTTTTGATCGTATTCATGTATTTTTTTCCAAGGTTTATCTCCCTGGTTGGTGAGTTTTAATGGTTCCTTTGACGTACCTGGTTACTAACACTTTGTAGATGTTTACATTCAGATCGATATATTGAAAAAATGTACCGTTTTATAGAAGATATCTCGATATGTCATAACTGTTTGAACAATATTAAGAGTCTAATACTAATAGGCATATTTTTGTTGTGGAAACCTTTCACAGGATGTAAATAAAATTAAAGGGGTGTATGTAAACTGTATAGTTGATTTTGTATGTTGATGTGTATATAATTTAATATTTTAGTTAATTTCATGCACCATTGGATAGAAAATTAAAATTCTTATGGTGTCATCATAAAATAAAAATATGTAAATATCAATTAAAAAACAATTTAAAAAAAAAAGATTTATTGGAAAGATTGGTATTTGTTTATTTGTTGGG
>MJUT01045181.1:604692-637561 GCA_002080005.1 Gigantidas platifrons | reverse complement strand
CTACCCTATTTTATATTATCCCTCCCTTGTATGTTAACTAAATTCTACCCTATTTTATATTATCCCTCCCTTGTATGTTAACTAAATTCTTCCCTATTTTACATTAACTAGCTGTCAAAATAGAAAACTGAAGGCCAACACATATCAGTAATACTTTAATGTAATTTATTATTCCTCAGTCCTCTTGAGGAATGTATTAACATTTTTAAATGTCATCATTTGAAATACATTCTGTGTCCTTATCCAATAAATTGATATAGAAATGTAAGAATTTCAGTTTGGAATCAATATTATTTAATTGTTTACATGATTTTATTGTATAACTACCAGATTTGTGTGTGTGTGTGGTTGTATAAATTGTTGTAAATTAAATGTCCATCGCAACACATGCTACTGTAAATTCAGAAATTAATGCGATGTTTTTATTAATGCAAAAAATGCGACAGGATGAACAACAGGATGAACATCGCAATAATTAAAAGTCACATTTTACTATTAATATTCTATTACAACATGAATACCAATCGCATTAATTAATCTCGCATTATTGTTGGTTGTCGAAAATTTGCAATAATAAATTCATGCATTAATTTCTGAATTTACAGTATTTAAGCTGTGATTTCATTTCCATAAACTGATATATATGCAAGATATATAATATATCCTTTATGATAATGAGTTGGTATTAATTGAAATGTGCATTTTGATCAGTCTTCATGTTTCTTGGTCGTATTGTCTAAATCATAGATGGTAAAACTAAAGAAAATTAGCTGCCTAATTTGTATGTCGAATTCCAAAACAAGCAGATCTTTTAGAGTTATTGATAGAGTATGGTGTTTAACACCACTTTCAATAATATTACAGTTATATCGTGATGGTTAGTTTTATTGGTGGAGGAAACTGGAGTATCTGGAGAAATCCACCAATCTGTCGCAAGTCAATGACAAACTTTATAACATAATGTTGTATCGAGTACACCTCACCATTAGCAAACAATCTTATTATAGGAATATTGTCGACATCAGAATGACAATGACATACCGGAAAATCTTACATTATTTAAACTGACTATGGAATTAATAAAACCTGTAGAAGTTATGATTGTAGATGTTTTCTATCAAAAAACAGTAAAAATATATTTTAATTCATAAACAAATTGTTCTGACATCCTGGGACTAGTCCCAGTGACATCATGGTATTTTTTTGTCTTTTCCTATTTCATTGGTAGTTACAAACAAAATATTATTGCACCATATAGAGGGTTATTGTTTTTACGCCACTTTCAACAATATTTCAGTTACATCGTGGCGGTCAGTTTTATTGGTGGAGGAAACTGTAGTATCCTGAGAACTTGACCACCGACTTGTAACAAGTCACTGACAAACTTTATCACATAATGTTGTATCAAGTACATTTTTTACTACACCATAGAAAACAAAAACAATCTATTTTGCAAGTATTTGTTGAATGGATTGTTTTGATTGATAATGGTTTGTAATTCAATATAATCAAATTTTAAGAATAATGTTTTTATTTTTATGGATATTTACAAATTATAGAAGAAATTCGATATTTTCCTAATTATTGGGCATGATTATTTATTTATGTGGGAATGTTGTCTCTATTCTTCATTTTTTGTCTGCCAAGTATTATTTGTATTTAAAGATTAATGATAAACATGTTTTTTGGAGAATTGTTTTTGTATTGGCTCAAGGCGCTTTTTTGTTTACAGACAGTCAAGTTCCTCAACAAAATCGATACCAAATGTCAATGTGGTGGATATGAGGAGTCAACTTCCTGCCAATCTTATTGTTACTGGTGAGTAATATAAGGGAGACAACTACTACAAATACATGAAAGAAAATCTGCAAATTACTTTATTTGTTGGATATTTTAATAATTTTCCAAAATGGTGCATGTACAATTAATATACAAGATATCAATGATTGTGCTTCGAGGGTTAGAGTTATGGTGTTTAACACCACTTTCAACAATATTTCAGTTATATCATGGCAGTCAGTTTTATTGGTGAAGGAAACCGGAATACCCAGAGAAAACCAACGACCTGCCGCAAGTCACTGACAAACTACCGGTATCACATGATAATGTATCGAGTACACCTCACCTGAGTGGGATTAGAACTCACAACATTGCTCCATTTGATGATGTATGTTCTTTGTTTTGTGTTTAAAGAATCATTGATTTTGTTTTTCTGAAATATAATTCCTATATAAATTTTAATGGCCATAATGATGTTTCTTTCAATGGCATTTTGTGAATAATGTGTTTAAAGTAGTCCAGAAGAACATGAATACATACATTATTATATAAATGCTATCCTGTATATAACGCTTTATAATGTGAAGATGTACATTTATCAACACTCACAGAATATATATTGTTCCTTCAGATTATGAGCATACCTGATTATTCTGGTTATTCCAGATACGCGTCGTGCACACTAAATTTGATATCTACATTTTAATTTTTTTCGACTACAGGATCTGCTACGGGTGCAGGAATTGCCTGGTCAGATGATCCAACATCTAGACATTTTCCTACACAGTGGTTACAGACATCACATCAGTTGAACCAGTCGTGGATTGGACAGCTTCCATTCCAGATGCCGCCATCCATTCCTACTTCTGGAACGTCAGACCAAACGCTTCCGATAACAATTCCACCTGGTTATAAAATAGCACAGGATTCAGTCACTGGACAGTTAGTCATGATTCCTTCCACTGATATTGGTGAGATATCTTATTTCTAATGGCAAATAATTTGAGCAAAAACAAGATGCTTAAAGCATATATGACGGTAGTATTGTGACCTGCTTTATTGCAAAATGTCACAAAGAAATCATATATATATTTATATAAGGTATAAAATGTGAAAAACACTGCAAAAGTTAAAACGAAAATGTGCAATAGAAATATACATGAAACCAATACATAATTGTATTGAATAACAACCATGCCTTTTAATTATTATTATGCCAATTAATATCAAAATATATACAGTGAAACCGGTCTAAACCGAACCCTAAGTAAACCGAAAACCTGCCTAATCCAGACAGACTTTACAGTCCCATTTACTGAATGGCTATGTAATTTGAACCTGTGTAAACCAAACACCTGTTTAAACTGAACAAATTCTTCAGTCCCAAAGGGATTTGGTTTAGACAGGTTTTTACTGTATTACCTTAATACAAACACATCTTCAAAACTCCAACATTTACATTACAGTAATACAAAATTCATTTAAAAAGCAGGACACATGTTTAAATTGACAGATATTCTTGGCGACTGTCTAGTTTTGATATGATTGTCTTTAAATTAAATTTGTTTGTGGTAGCTCGTTATGTAAATGCTAATTTCAGATAACTGCTACTGTTTCTTTAATGAAAAAAGGGTTGTTTTGGTATTTTGATTAATTATTCGTGTATTTCCTTCATTAAATTTCAGAAATATATGATCCTAGTCGAATGTGGAGCTCATTTGCAGCCAATGCCCAACCAATGATAACTACACATCCATCACACCAATTACTGACTCATGCCCAGGATAGATCCATGCCTTTTGTAGTTCAACCATATCAGCATTTGGTAAGTTTACAGAATTACTCAAGGAAATCCGACTTAGACGAGGTGGCTCGATACAACATTATGTGATAATGTTTGGTAGTGACTTGCAGCAGGTCGTTGGTTTTCTCCGGGTACTCCGATTTCCTCCACCAATAAAACAGACTGCCACGATATATCTGAAATATTGTTGAAAGTGACGTTAAACACCTTTTCCCTTCAGGATAACAACCATTCAAAATCTTACTGCACCTTTCTCAGATGACATGTTGTGTGCACTAAGTTATATATTTAGGTTTTTATGGAAGAAAAGATACCAAAAAGTTAATTTTAAGGGTTAGATAGAAGGATAGACAATACAATGGCCAAAAATACATTACACAGAAAACAAAAGATTGAGCAAATCATTATGATGTATCTTATTTGAATATTGATTTGATCAATTCTTAAATAACATGTGATAATTTAAAGTTATAACATTTCTTAATAAAGGACGAAGTCCTTTTAACTGTATGATTTTTCATAGAGTATTGATAGCCCAAAAATCTGTTCACTGGAAGTTTAAAAAAATAGATCAATTGATATTTAGAAATGCAAAAGAAATATATTTCAATGAAAAATTCCCAATTCTTTAATTATTTACTCTATACAAAATCAAAACAAACTTGAAATAAAATTCGAATTAAAAAATCTCTATCTACGAGATTTTCGACGGAATAGCGTGTAGGTTAAATGAACGGAACAGCCATGCTGTTGTTGTTGTTGTAAGTAAATTCCTCCGTTGACTCGGAGCACCCTGCAATCACAGGTACATTTTGTAAATGTCACTATTGGTGGTGGTACAATCCAGCCAAACTAAAAAAAAAAAAAAAAAAAAAACTTTAAAAATTACTTGAAAAAAATAATACATTCTCTCCTCATTCCTCCCTCTAAACATTATAGGACTTCGTCCTTCAAACAGGTTGTGCCTGTCTCATATTAAATACCAGAGAAGGAATTATTTTCACAATACCATAATCAGTGACTATTGTATTTCAATGTATAGTTACAGAATCGCCAGGAAAACATCACCCCATCAGATAACATACAAAACCAAAATATACAAGTAGCATCAGGCAGCATTAAAAGTAAAGTATCCAAGGATACCACAACGACCCAAAAACCCACAAAAGGATCAGAGAAGAAAATGAAATCTATAGGAATGGTTACACCACAAGTTTCTACAGGTAAATGGTATACAGGTAGCTGGATAAATTGAGAATAAAAATAGAATCAAGATTAGGAATAAAACAGCTTGTTAAAACAATGGGTACCAATTACTCAAACAATGGTATTATAACCCTCATCAGTCAAACAATGGTATTATAACCCTCATCAGTCAAACAATGGTATTATAACCCTCATCAGTCAAGCAATGGTATTATAGGCTCTAGCAATTGTACCACAGGCTCACACAATGGTATCATAGGCTCAAGCATTGGTGCCACATGTTCAAACAATGATACCACAGGTTCTAACAATGGTAATAAAGGTTCAAGCAATGATACAATAGGCTCAAACAATGATACAATTAGGCTCAAACAATGGTACTACATGTTCAAGCAATGATACAATAGGCTGAAGCAATGGTACCACATGTTCAAGCAATGATACAATAGGCTCAAACAATGGTACCACATGTTCAAACAATGATACAATAGGCTCAAGCAATGGTACCACATGTTCAAGCAATGGTACCACATGTTCAGACAATGGTAACACATGTTCAGACAATGGTACCACAAGTTCAGACAATGGTACCACAGGTTCAGACAATGATACCACAGGTTCAGACAATGGTACCACAAGTTCAGACAATGGTACCACAGGTTTAGACAATATTACCACAGGTTCAACCAATGGTACCACATGTTCAGACAATGGTAACACATATTCAGACAATGGTACCACATGTTCAGACAATGATACCACATGTTCAGACAATAGTACCACAAGTTCAGACAATGGTACCACAGGTTCAGACAATGTTACCACAGGTTCAGACAATGGTATCACATGTTCAGACAATGATAACACATGTTCAGTAAATGGTACCACAAGTTCAGACAATGGTAACAAAGTATTAAACAATTGAACCACATGTTACACTATGGTTCAGACAATGGTACCACAGGTTCAAGAATTGGACACAGGTTAAAACTATGATGCAAAGGGTTAAAATAAATGCACAAAAGGTGCAAATTTACTATGTTAGAACACATGTTTTGACTTGTGGGTTTTCGTGTATCGGAGCAACCTGTTTTTTTCAGTTAGTTAGCACAAATAAAAATCCGCCTCAACTTGTGGTCAAGTACAAAATAGTCATTGACATCTTATCTAAAAGTAACTTGATCTTGTCATAACTAAACAAAATTGTTTATGTACCATTAAACAAACACTCTCCATTTATTCAGTCTTAAAGTGACTTTAACAGAAAAAACAATTAACTTGAAAAGGTCAAATTGCAATATAGTGTTATAAACATTCAGTTTATGAGAAGATGAATAGACCAAACTGTCAAATTAAAAATTGTTTTAATAAATATGATATTGTACTGGAGTCTTTATTGAAAAAAATTACACATTGGCATGACAAACAATTGATGGCTAATGGTGTGGTTTGCAGACTGTAGCAATTACCACTTAACATAACATACAAACTCTACATTACCAAAGGTAGACAATCCATTTAGATTACTCTGAATTTATATACAGTCAAACCTGTTCATGTGGTCATCTCTATTAAACAGTCACCTGTATTGAAAGGTCATCTTTTTCTTGTCCTGTCATAGATAATTTCACATGAATTGGACCTCTGTTAAGAGGTCACCTGTCTTAGAAGACCACCTTTTCTTTGTCCGAAAGGTGGCCTCTTAATACAGGTTTCAATATATAGGTAAATAATCATTTGATTAGAACTTGTAATCATGTCTTACAAAACATTTTCATTGTGAAAGTTTAATTGAAATTTTCTTTCCTATTCTTACAGACATTGCAACTTCTGCACAAACATTACCTTACTCCTATTCGGGACCAGTGCCTTCAATTGTTAACCATAGTCTTACGTCAAATGTATCTATGTCATGTTCCGAAACGATAGCAGCTGTTAAATCAGAAACATCTCTGGTGCAATCACGTGGTACGTCACCTATGGTTCCCGCCAGTGAAATTGAAGATGCTGCGCAAGAAATGATTGACAATTTGCCCGTCCTTGACAACAAAAATGAAAGTGAAGTCCCGTCAGTAAGGAAAACTATCGTCAATGATGACGATGAATCGTCGTTCTCATCAACTGATTCATTTATCAATGACAGAACATGTGCTAATGATATAGTATCAAAAAATGATTCCAATTATATTGAAAAGGATTGTATTGAATCATCAGTGGACAAGAAAGAAACCCATTTACTTTCAGATCGTGATAATACGGTACAAACTGATACTCGTACTTGTGATGACTCTAAACTCGGAGATCAAATAATAATTCAGGCTAAAGAAAGTAATGAAGACAGCAGCAATACTGTGCAAACTAATCATTTGAACAATCATGATTTTATAAAGTCAGATGATTCCATGACAAAACATGATTACGATTCCAAAGGTGATTTATTATTAAAAGACAAAACAGCATCTGTGCAGGACGTAAAAGAGGACAAAATAACTGATGAATACAATCCATTCCTAGACCCTCAGATACTACAAGCTGTTGACGGTCTTGAACTATTAAGTGCTTTAGCAGAAAAACGATCGAAGTCACTGGATACTAACAACAAGGAGGTAAGGGAAGAGGAAATTAAACAGGAAAAAACTGAGGAAAAAATAGACGAAAAAATAGACGAAAAAACTGAAGAAAAAATAGATGAAAAAATAGAAGTAAAAATAGAGAAATCATCCAACGAGAAATCGAAACCAGTGAAAAGAGCGAAATTGAAACGAACTATAAGTAGAACCAGATCAATTCCTCCAATCAAGGAAGTAGAAACACATAGTTATTATACATCAACAGGACTACGCATTCCTCAAGGTAATTGTGTTTCTATGCTGTTGTTTGCATTGACTTAATGATTTTAAACAATGAATACATATAAGGCTGAAATTTTAAAACACGTATTTAGATTAACGAATATGTAAGACTTGGTGCTATTTTAAACATGAAAACACATAGGCAAAATATTGTGGAAAAAAAAAAGATTGGAAAAATGATTTTAAAAATTTTAAGACAGAGGAATATAAAATAATAACTCATAAGGCTGATTGGCTTATTATGTTTAACACCACTTTCAACAATATTTCAGTTATATCATGGTGGTTTAATTGGTGGAGGAAACTGGAGTACCCGGAGAAAACCACTGACCTGTCGCAAGTCACTGACAAACTTTATCACATGATGTTGTATTGAGTACACCTCGCCAGGAACGGTATTCGAACTCACAACGTTAGTGTTGATAGGCACTGATTGCCCAGGTAGTTGTAAATCCAACTATCATATGATCACGACCATGACAGTCCTGCCATGAACACAAAAAAAAAAAGTATTTATAAACTTATAATTATACTAAATTACAATTATCTGTATATTTGAAGTTATATTGCTTTATAAACAAATAAAAATATATTCTAGTATATACAACTGAATGCTTTTCACTGTCAGTTTTATATTGGTTGTTTTTTGTCATAAATATTATATAACAAGATCGAAAATAATTACTAACAATAACAAATTAAAAATGCTATTACTAATAAAACATTTAGTTGTATTGGGTTTTTTATAAACCATTTAACTCAGAGAAACAGACCTTCATTCTTTTCTTGACATAGGAGAAGAGGAAATCAATGCTATAGAATTAGACATGAGAATACGCTTAGCTGAACTACAAAGACAATATAAAGATAAACAGAAACAGTTGTCAAAGTTACAACCGAGAAAAGAAAAAGAATCTCCCAAAGATAACAAAGAAAAGGACTTAGGGTGAGTCGATTTGTTTTACTTAAGTTTTCATGTTTGACGGTTGTTCAAACTCAAATTAAAATAAAAACGTAGATACCAAATTTAGTGCACAATCTCCGAAGGATAACAAAGAAAAAGATTTAAGGTGAGTTCTATTATACAGTAAAACCTGCCCATGTGGTCACCTCTATTAAGCAGTCACCTGTATTAAAAGGTCACCTTTTTCTTGTCCTCTCATAGGAAATTTCATATGAATTGAACCTCTATTAAGAGGTCACCTGTCTTATAAGGCCACTTTTTCTTTGTCCCAAAGGTGATCTCTGATTGACTGTATATACTTAAGTTTTCATGTTTGACGGTTATTCAAACTCATACTAAAATAAAATCGTAGATACCCAATTTAGTGCACACGGCCCGTCTGTGGAATAACCTACATCAGGTACGCTCAGCATCAAATCATTTGAAAGTGAAATCATTTAAGAGCCTTTGGGAGCGAGATAATCAAAGGGTCTAAGCAGGATTGTCAAAATCGTCTGTAGAAATGTATTTGTCTATTGTACTATTTTTCGCAAGCAATGTACAATGGCATTTCAAATATTTAGACAGGTAGAAGTCATTGACATGAAAATGTTTCAAAACAATTGTTTAGTGGTCAGCCGTGTCGACAATCATATTTGGATTGCCATATACCTCTGTGATAAGGTGTATATAACTCCTAAAGCTGTGATTGAGTATGATTACCTCACATGTATAGTTGTACTCAATACCATTTAAAGTGATACAGTTTATCATTGACTTTCGGGAGGTCAGTGGTTTTCTTCGGGTACTCCGGTTTCCAGCAACATATGTACATGATATATCTGAAATATTGTTGAAAGTGATATTAAACTCTGATCAGGCTAACACATTTGTTTATCATTTTCAGAGAGAGTAAAAGGGGACCAGGCCGACCAAAGAAAAACCCGGTTTCTTCTGCAAGTTCTGACACAAGGTAAGGGCTGTAACGAAATATTATTTTTTTTCTTCAAATTTACAAGAAATATTTTTAAAAAAAATATTAAAAAAAAAAATTGGCAAAATATGTTGATTATTTGAGTAGTTATTATTATTCTGATTGTTTTATTATAATAGATTTTGACTAAACATTGCAAAATTAATGAGAAACAAGACTATGTACCATGAACAGTGTATTTTTTTCTATTTGAACAATTTATTTGAGGTCTTCATTTACTCATTTATCGTGAAATGTCTGAGTGTATCAAATGTTTGGGAAACCACATTTATCATTTATCATTTGAGAAAGTAAATATTTTGAAATTATATATAAATGGTATAATAAGACATATCAGTGCCTATCACCACTAAAGTTGTGAGTTCGAACCCTGTTCATGGCAAGGTGTACTCAATACAACATTATGTGATAAAGTTTGTCAGTGACAAATCTGGTTTTGTGCAGATACTCTGGTTTCCTCCACCAATAATACTGACTGCCACGATATAGCTGAAATATTGTTGAAAGTGGCGTTAAACACCATAGACTCAAACCTATAAATAAGTCATTTTAATTGGTTAGAAATTTCTCTACACATGTTTGTCTTAAAGAAATAGTTTAAACACCATTTTAGTAATTTTAACAAAAATATTTGATGTAACTAATTATATGAACAAAATATATTTAACATGTTACAGTGAGAAAAAGATATCTCCTAAATCAAAAGACAGTTCTGTGAAGAAGAAGAAGCCAGCTGAAGAACTTGTAGATCGAGTTTTCAGGAAAACAGGAGGTGGATTTGGTGTAAGGATCTTTTATAGGATTTAATTGAAAATAAAGATGTTTTGTATGTATCTAGCAATGTACAGTTAAACCTGTCCTGGATGTGATCACCTCTGTTAAGCAGTCACCTGTATTAAAAGGTCACCATTTTCTTGACCTGCCATAGAAATTTTCATATGAATTAAACCTCTATTAAAACTTAAAAGGTCACCTGTCTATTAAGGCCACTTGTTCTTTGTTTGTCCCAAAGGTGACCTCTTAATACAGGTTTGACTGTATTGAATACAGACATATAGTATGTCAAATAGGGGATATGATTGAGAAGTACAACGTCAAAAAAATAATACATAGAATCGAAATGTTTGAATACAAAACCACACAAATAACCTTGTAAATCAAATAACTATGTATTTGTACCTTTAATTTGACATGTTTCACTTCATAAGAAATCAATTACCTTGATTGTCAAAATCTAAATTGTTCATTCATTCAAAAAGCATAGGACATTGACTTTAGGTGAACACAGAACAAAATTCATCTTGTAATAGAATAACACACTTAATTGTAGTTCATTGACTCACAATAGGGTCATCTATTATCAGAAATATAACCTCTTACCCACTTGGTGCCCATTTAGGTGGTACTTTTTAAATTGATGGAAATTACAATTTGGTTTACCTACACCTATATATAATGTAACCAGAAAGATTGTTAAAAGTTAATTATAATAAAAAAAAAAAAATCTTATTTATAGGCAATTTGTGTAGTACAGTACAGTGAAACCTGACTTAAGCTGAACCCTGAGTAAACCGAAAACCTGCTTAAACCAGACAGACTTTACAGTCCTATCTACTGAACCCTGAGTAAACCGAAAACCTGCTTAAACCAGACAGACTTTACAGTCCCATCTACTACATGTCTATGTAATTTTAACCTGTGTATACCAAACACCTGTCTAAACTGAACAAATTCTTCAGTCCCAAAATGGGTTCGGTTTAGACAGGTTTTAATGTAATATTATTGTTTTAGTTGGTATTGTTAAATTATTACTGCATTTCTTGTAAAATTTCAAACTTCATGTTTTTCAGATGCCGTTAAGCAAAAAATTAAAGGCAAATGCAATGGCAGCTCTGTTCAAAACACAGTCAGGATTCACAGTAAAGAGAAAAGGCAGCTCGTCAAGTCTTATGGTGTCAGGTAAATAATTAAAAAAAAAAAAAAGGAGTGTCATCTTTGATTTTTGTTGTTGTTGCTACATTGAATTTATGGGTTGTCTCCCCCTTGACCTTCAGAGTCACAGTGTGTCTCCAACTTTTTCTTTATCTTTTTTTTTTTTTCTTTTTTTTTTTTGTATTGTCTTAATATGTCTTCAAATTAAATTTAATTATTATAAATCATATGTGTATTTTATGTTCTTTAATTTGTAAATGATTATTCTGCTCAGTACTGGGCTCCATGATTGGAAAATAAAATATATTGTATCAATGAATTATGTCTTATTTGACACAGGCAGGTGCATAGCAGCATTTTAAAATAATTAAAGTAACTACAACAAATATGTAAGCATCATAAGTTGGTATCAACGATTATATTTAAGTGTCTAAGCAAGTGATATCTCCTCACTGGATTTCAAAACATTTATACACATCTGAAAATTTAACCCAACTTTGTTAGAATTAGATTTTTCAGCTGACAGATTTTGAATGTATATACATGTATGATGCAGTCATTCTATCTTAAATTGTTTTATAAAAGTTATACACCATTTTTTATTTTAGGTAAAAGTTTTTCATCATCAGATAAATCAACAAAGACTAAAAAACATTTACATAAAGCATCTTCTGAAGGGAAAGGGTCGAGTTCCAATATACAAATCAAGAATGAAGAAGAAAGCAGTAAGACAAGTTCAAAAGTCGAAAATGTAGAAGATGGCAGCAAAACAAGTTCTAAAGTGAAAAATGGAGAAGAAAATGTCAAGATCAGTTCCAAAGTAAAGAAAATAAAAGAAGGTAATAATACACTAAGACATTATGAATAGCTTGATATTGACATCTAATACACTATTGCTAATTATATATTTACCATCTTAGTAGGGTAATTTAATAATTAGAGCCAACTTCCCTTACCTAGTTTTTATTTTAAGTCGAATGTTTAACTGCTTATCCTTCACAAGCACCGGGTTCACCCCAGGTTTTGATGTGGTCTGTGTTGCTCGTCTTTTTAGTATTGTGTTTTTTGTTTCATGTTTGTTTTCGTCCTGTGTCTTGTGTGCTCAATGTTGCCAGTGTCTCTGGATTGTCTGCTCTTGATTGCCTTCATTTTGTGTACTCAATGTTGCCAGTGTCTCTTGATTGCCTTCATCTTGTGTACTCAATGTTGCCAGTGTCTCTTGATTGCCTTCATCTTGTGTGCTCAATGTTGCCAGTGTCTCTGGATTGTCTGCTCTTGATTGCCTTCATCTTGTGTACTCAATGTTGCCAGTGTCTCTGGATTGTCTGCTCTTGATTGCCACTTCACTTCTCTCTTTATGTTTATTGTAAAAACAGATCTCCGGTTTTATGTAATTTCTGTTTTGGTCTTGTTTAGGTTTTGTTGATTGAGGTTGTATTATAATGTATCATATGAATGGTATGTTTACCTCTATCTTAGGTGGTAGGTACTACATCCAGTATGGTGAACTATATTGTTAGGGTAATGGTGTTGTATTATAATGTATCATATGAATGGTATGTTTACCTCTATCTTAGGTGGTAGGTACTACATCCAGTATGGTGAACTCAACAAAGTTTCAGTTATATCATTGAACTCGCTTGTGACTGCAAGATAAATACATCAATGAAAACAAAACACTGTTCCTTTAATATTACTGAATTGAATAATTGGATTTTTGGACTTCCTCTTGAATTAATTAACGTTCATATTATTTTGTTCTACTATGTGCTATTAAGACCATTATGACGACATCATAAGTAAAACATAATGTAATTACTGCTATATATTTAAATAGACGATTTGACAGTAATTATTTACATGTCATTCATACTTTATCATACAAATAAATAAATGTTAGAGAAAGCTGCAGGTGCATTCAAGAATGGACAATCCAGAGACACTGACAACATTAGGATCACAAGACACAGGACTGAGACAAACAAACCAAACAAGAATGGACAATCCAGAGACACTGACAACATTAGGATCACAAGACACAGAATGAAGACAAACAAACAAAAAACACTTAAAAGATTAGCAATACAAACCCCACCAAACAAACTGTGGTGTTTACGAAGCATATATATTTGATCAAAATGCAAAGTTCGTGCTCTGACAATATTTTCTATTCAACATTTTTTTTAATCTATAGAAGCCAAAGATGAATCTTTGAAAAAGTGGAAGAAAGAAAATAGTCAAAAGGAAAAAGAAAAGGGTATGTATATTTCCTAATAAGTATGTATAGATTTGATCCTATTAATCCATAAATTGTCCAAGCTTCTAATGGCCACAATTGCATATAATGTTTAATGTAGTTAATTTTTCACAATCAATTACATAATGATGAATTGTGTCCTGATGTTGGCCTTTCAATAGCTTTATCTTCATGCAACATGACAGGACTATTAAAATAAGGCTGTGTTGCATTTACGAATTATTTATTGTAATGCCATTAATTCTATTGTAGACAAAGACGACTCACTTCAATCAGGACTTGGACTTCTTGCCAAATATGCTACACATGCTATGAAACAAGATGTGTCGTCTACTAAAAAGGTCAAGCGGAAAAGGGCGGAAGGTGTGTGCTCTGAGCAGACGACTGATCATGTAGCCAATAGTGATGTTGATACTGCTATAATTAACGAGACTAATGATAATAATGCTACTGCATGTAGTATTGCATCACCCATTAAAATAGAAGGTAGTTACTAACAATCATATTATATAGTATATATTTTGCATTTTATTTTATATTGTTTCGTATCTGTTGCATTTATAGATTATATTCATATATATATTATTTATATCGGTACATAGGAACGTTATTGGAAGATTGAGTAAGTTCGTTAACATCTCATCAGAAGCGTAATACAATTGTCGTGGGCTTGAGCCCAGATATTCATCTGTGACAAAGTTATGATTGCGACCATAAATCTTTCAAAATGATAACTTCAATTTCACCATCAGGAGCACACTGGGAACCTTTGGTTCAGTAATTTCCGTAAATAACAGCAACAGCTATCAACAAAATCCTTATAGGTAACACAAGTTCTGGAATATCGTATCTGCAGATGTTTCTGGAATGTAGCTACATATAAATGGAAAGTTCACAATGGAAAAATTGAAATAATCTCCTTTGTCGTAAAGTTTCGTTCTTAATCAGAGCTCAATGTCAATTTCAAGGTGTAGGTCAAGCCAAGGTGTGAAGCAGACATAGCTCTGTCTTTGGTATCTTTTATTTCAAGTTCAATTGGATAGATGGGATCAAGAAAATCACCAAACTTTGAATTATTTATTGAAAGGATACCATTTATAAAGTGGAAATTGAAATTAAAGGATCGGGCTAGCTGCTTTTCGTTTGTAATTATTATCTGCTAAGCTTACACTGCAATTGTCATAATTTTTTTTCACCAATCCTGAAATGTTAACACGGCGATCCTTGTCATAGACTTGCACTGCATGTCTGTAGTAAAAAGTACCTAATATATATTTAATAGGCGTAGTTATGCCAGTGTGTATATGCATGTACAAATGTATAATACAAGGTATAGCCTTGTTTTATTAATTAGAATAAAGATATTGCTGCAAATATGACAGCAAAATAAAATACAATTAATGAACTTTTATCAATAAATTAGAATAATAAATTTATGGGATATGAAATGGTAGTGGAAGTTTCTGATTATTCGTTAATTATATCAAAATAATTCTATTCTTACTAGAATTTATCAATAACTCGTAATCCGATTGGATATCGTCACTTATTCTACGTCATTCAAAAGGAATTTATAAATCGATATTTCCGTTCACAAGACTACTTTTTTCCCCGGTCATTCCACACGTATAAATCTACGAGCAATGATACTAACAAGGATCTGCCATCTTGAAAATGTGAAATTCTACATGTCATATTTACAACAATACACAAAAATATTTAAAAAGCTTACCTTGAACACTTATTTTAGTTAAATTGTATCAAACTTGAAGCGTACACGAAGCCAAATAACGTCTAATCTTTACGTTTCAAACTGGAAGTCTTCATATGACGCCAATGACGTCATGTTGGTTATGTTCCAAAGTCGTCAATAACATTTCGCGGATTTTTTTTCAGTTTACAATCATGTGTATTGTATGTCCATAGTTTGAAACTCTCCTTGGGTATTTCTTTAATAGTATTTAGCGTAGAAAAGAAACATGATGTCCAAGAATAAGAATTGTAAGGATTAAACACTGTGTTTTTAGGAAATTATGTATGTATAAACTCCGGCAGCTCACTCACAAACTTTACATAAAGTCCTTCAGACTTTATTCAGTTTGTGAGTGAGTTGACGGAGTTTATACATAGATAATTTCCTAAAAAACAGTGTTTAATCCTATAATATATTTATGGCAGAAAAGTGTGAAGGTACCAAAGGGGTAGTCAGAAGATATACATCGAAGAAATACAGACAATGGCTAAAATGACAAATAATGATATACTAAACTCCAACTGTCTGAAATGGCGTAGAAATCATGTTTCTGAATATGAGAGTTATTCGTTGGTGTTAAAAAGATGATCGTAGCTTAAATTACCTTCATTCGACAATGGCAGACTTCAAATTAGGTGAAATCATTTTTTCCCCATTCTTCTCGTTTTACAGAAAGTTTTGTTAAAGGAAATAAAGGCAAAGAAACGGCCCTTACAATTGTGAATTTACATTATTAAATTAATGTTGTATTCATCGCCATTATCAAGAAAATGGCTGTTGAAAAAATGCCTAAAATAATCTTGACTTGCTTAAGGGATGATCGTTACTTTGAAATCAATAGTTTTAAGATACTGGTAACTTTTCCAAGAGGTGATCGCAAATTATTAGGTTAATGTAGTATATTCCTAATAGTGATTATGATGTTTGTGGGGTAGCTATACAATCTGACCAAATATCTGATAAAATACAATCCTAATTATGTCATTAGATTCAGAGAGAAAACCTGAAAATGGAAGTCCTGAAGTTAAAAAGAGAAAACCTGGTCGACCACGAAAAGGCACACCGACCAGAACAACAGGTGTTACAGGTAAATATAATGTATTACTTTGTGAAACGGGAATTAAATTAAAACGTATGAACATACCAATATCAATTTTAAACATTTTAAATAGTTAAATGTGTTACGTGCAAAGCATAAATATTGTGCAACTGGTTTTTGGCCCTATCAGAGATCAAACTTCTAAGGAAATTATTTATCATCATATACTGTGGGGGTTTATATTCCTCATTTAAATTATAATATCGATGTCAAAAGGCCAATTATATACATGTATAGCAATTACCATAAACAGTAAATAAAAACATATAAAAGAAATAATTGACGTCGTAAGCATTGCAACCCTAAAAATGCAACTTCCACTCTTCCACTCGTCCAGTATAGCTGGTGATTAGTTTTACTCTTAAACTTTGTGCATGCACTGATTGTAAATATTGATATAGATCCAATTACCATATTGTAACGACCATGGATGTACTGTACCTATATGTATGAGTGAATGTGTTTGTGTACATAAATGTGTAATAAGGAAGGATTTAGATGTAGAGTCTAACCTGCCTTAAAGGGCACCTCTATATAGCAAATCACTGTCTATAAAGGGCAGCCTGATTTTTCCCATTAATGAATAGTGCATATAATTTTAACCTGTATATAAAGGGCAACTTCTTATAAAGGGCACATTTTCAGGTTCCTTTGAGTGATCTTTATATACAGGTTGGACTATATTTTAAATCAAAAGAACATCGAAATGTAAGGAATGGCCACTAGGTCTTAATTGAAGTGCACTGATGTAGAAATTATATCGTCACTTCAGTTGGTTGTCTGTTTATCGACATTATAAGCCAAAATTTAAATAAAAGCAACTACAGCTTATGATTTGTGGTTTTTATCCTTGCAGAGACTCTGGTGGCAAAAACATCAAAGAATTTTCAATTGTTTCAATATCAAAGTTTCCAAGATTTGGCAAAGAAAAATAAAGATGTTCCTGACAGGAAACCAAAGGTAATTGTCATTACAAATATCTAAAAAAAACATTGACTCCTAGAACACACGAGATGAAAGGAAACATACGTACAATAAACCTTTTGTAATTAATGAAATTAACATGGTAGAACACAAATACCCACAAAATGTTTGAATTGTGCAAAGAATTTCAGCAAAGTGATTTTTAAAGTTGTATGCATATATCATCTTCAATACATTTATCAGTTGAAGGGAAGTAAAACAAAAAATAAAAATGATTTATTCCACAAATACCCACAAAATATTTGAATTGTGCAAAGAATTTCAGCAAAGTGATTTTTAAAGTTGTATGCATATATCATCTTCAATACATTTATCAGTTGAAGGGAAGTAAAACAAAAAATCAAAATGATTTTATATTCATAATTTATTTCCCCTAGCGACGTTTAATGTGAATATGTACATGTTATCGTGCAATGCTTGAATTGATTTCAAGTGTTTAACAGTTTGCATGTTAAATACGATTAGGCTATATATGTGTACCAATATCGAGGCAGTTGTTTAATACATTTATTATGAAGTGATACCTCATTATTGAAAGCAGAAATTGTCCAATAGATTGAAATATGTATACAACTACAGATTTATTTAAGCCAATCATGGTGGCCGAATAATGAGTATGTCAATCAAATATAATCACAATAATATAATAAATAAACACAAATGTAATTGTTCAATTATTTTTTGATTAGGAAATATCAAATAAAGAAAAGAGAAAAAAAAGTGCTTATAAATGTTACATTGTGACCTGGAGAATGAGTTTACAATCAAAGAGAGACAACTCTAATAAACTTTATTTAAAAAATTATGGTCTGTTGTATATGGTAAATTAAAAACATACTTTTCATGTTACAGATAGAACCAGAATCTCCAATGAAACCTCTATTTCTTGATGAAGAATGGTTGTTACGACGAAGTGAGAGAATATTTCTTAGTGATCCTAGTCCACAAGCTAGTCCTAATTACAGCAGCCAACCTGCTAAAGCATCCGTTTCCAAGACTCCAACTAAGTCTGAACCAAAATCAAAAAGTGATCAAGCTAAACTCCAGAAGGCTAGAAATATGAAGGAACTGACACAGAAAGTGAAGAGAAAATACAAGAAATCTATGGAAAAAAGAACTAGTCGTAAAGCAAGAGAAAAGAAAGAAGTAAGTTTATAACTGAACACTCAATTTAAGTCAAAATTCTTTATGTATGCATGACAAAGGCTGAAAAACATTTGACATTGGAAATGATTCTGACTATTGATGCACATCAGTATTAGAGATGCTGCAATACTCAATGCTGTTCTACCTTGTACAGGCATAATGTATATTATTATATCTCAGTATAAGTTTTCCTATTAAAAAGACATGTTCATTCTATTTACTGGTATTGATTGTGTATTGAACTATTCACCGGCGATATATTTTCGTGGAATTTTTAATCCTCCTTATATATTGGAGGAAACACGGTAATGGACATTCAATTTTCTCTGGATTTTTCCTATGCTGAACCAAAATCCTGAAACACTCAGATGACAACAACAAACATGGCAAGCAGTTTCTGTCTGTCCATGGTATTGTAATCTCTTGTACAAGTTTATTGTTCCCCTCAACACCAACTATTGCCCTAGGCGTAGCCTCTGGTGGTATTTAGTGTCTTATGGAACTATAAAATGGTTATTGCCCTTATATCAGTCAAGAAACCTATACTATGTTTAGTAAAACTTATATATGTTACATCAGCTATCCCATTGTCTGAATACAATAGAAAATATATACTTTATATACTACATAGAAAACAATGTCTTTTAGAGTCATTTGTGAATACATTGTATATTAGATTATAAATTTCGTTAGAGAAAACCAAAGAGACAACAAATTGGGTAAATTGTAATGGTTATTTTTGTTGTTGATAGTTGGAAGAGAAACAAATTGAACTGAAGAAAAACAGATCAAAGAGCGTTGATACCAAGCCATCTTCTATTGCTATATATGACGATGATAGTAGTGAAAGTGAAGGAGATAACATCCCACTGAGTCTTCTTAAAGAAAGACCATCAACGCCAAGTAAGTCAGACAGATGTCATGTGTTACAAGTAATAATGTCTTTATGTTGATCTTTGATCTTCACAGTATGGTTGACATTGATTTACTAATCTATCTTAGTGCATATTATTAAAAAGTAGGATGTGCACTTTAGGAAGACGAAGCTGGGTTTCACTTGCATGTATTGTCCAGATATAATACTAATCGGATATAAATGGATGTAATGCACAATATTGTGCAAAGCAAAACAGTAGGACAGGGTTTAGCAAGGATCAAAGTTGTTCATAGCATGCAATTACTCTATCAAACTATAATTATATCAGTTTCATTGAAATTGACATATTGGCAAACATAGAGTGCATAAGTCTGAACAAATATTAGAGTAAAGGGATGATCTGCATCAACAGTAACAGTCCAAAGATAAATGGGCGATCCTATTGCATAAAATAAAAGAATAATAGTTCAAACATACAGCTAAAGAGAATATCCAGATATATAAAATAATAATTTTACAAAAATACAATGATAAAACAAAACAAAAGAAATATTGTTTCATTGTTATTTTTCGTTGTGTGTTTACTCTCAAAATATCTGTACTTCTTATGAAGTTATGTATATGTTAACTTAAATTGTGCATTAGTCACTTTTTTTTAAGTTGCTGTTTGACAAAAAAAACTATTATGATCTCCTATCATTCATTTCCTTCCACTTAATACTTATCTTAGTACACTAATATTTTTTCAGCACAAAGAACATGTGTTCTCAGTGAGGAAGATCTCAAAGAAGGATTAAATGTACTCGTGTTCAAAGACAGTTTGTTCTATGAAGGAACTGTACAACCCATTCATCCCCCAGATATTTATGGAGTTCTAATCAAAAATGAACGTGGGAACCGTCCTCATATATATTCAAGGGAGGAGTTTCTGAAAGAAGTGGTTTGTATTTATTATTTATTAATTAACTTTGAATTATTAGCCTTAATATGATAAAATCTGTCAATACAATATTAAAAGTTTCATTGGGCCAATATGGAAAAATCCAGTCTGTCCAATAACAGCTAGATTGGAATCTGCTAAACGTTTCGACAATCGCAAGGAAAAGTCCCGAGAGATATTGGACTGGTTAATTAATAAAGGTATCATTACGTGATGTTTTTCATATTGGCCTAGTTATAGGTCCTCGGTCTGCTATATTGGCATTCGGCTGCGCCTCGGACCAATAACTAGGCCAATATGAAAAACATCACGTAATAATACTTTAATAATGATTAGTGTGCTAAATGTGATACATATTCTATGAGATATAACTTAAAAATGAAATATGTTTGATGATTGATTAAAATGTACAATGTAAAGGGTTAGGGTTATGGTGTTTAGTGCCACTTTCAACAATATTTCAGTTATATAGTGGCAGTCAGTTTTATTGGTGGAGGAAGAGTACCCAGAGAAAACCATTGACCTGCCACAAGTTACTGACAAATTTTATCGTATAATGTTGTATCGAGTACACCTCGTCGTGAGCAGGATTTGAACCGACAACTTTAGTGGTGATAGGCACTGATTGCATATGTAGTTATAAATCCAACTACTGTATGATCATGACCACAAATGCCCATCAAAAAGGAATTGAAAAGAATTTACTTCAATTGTGGTAGACGAAAGGCATTCGAAAGTAAATTCCCAATTATTCATATTCGTTAATTAATATTGATTTTGTGTCGCCATGGTATCCCCAATTATTCATTTAATTTTATCTTTCAGGTATTAGATCTACAACCGGAATCTTTTAGACTAATACCAGAAGGTACAAGAGTTTGTGCTTACTGGAGTCAACAATTCAACTGTTTGTATCCAGGAACAGTCTCTAGAGGTATTTAAATATATATAGTATAACGACAGTTTTGAAGGTCGAGACATACATTATAGCTAGTATCGCAGCAAGTCTGACAGGACGAGCTGTGATACTAGTGATAATGTATGTAGAGATCTTCAAAACTGATGTTATTGTTTTTATCTGTGATGTCAAAAAGAGTTTTAAGTCACACTGACCTATTATTTTCAATATCAGTCAGTTCTTGCACATGTGAGTTACAAATAGACCTAATATTTTTGTGGATCAAGGTCAGTTCATTGATCCAGACTTTATCAGCAGCAAACTTCAAAGGGAAAAATGTCCAATTTGCCGATATATTATTTTCTTGTGTCCAAAATACGTACATTACCCGTTTCTATCCAGGTATTTAAATATATTTTCTTATTGAGCTTCAAATACACTACCCGTTTCTGTTATATGCAGTTTGTTTTGTGTTAATTGTAATTTGCACAAAGTGTTGGTATAAAATAACCAACTCACATCTAGCTTTTATTAGAATAATAAATCATGATAGATAGCTAATGTTCTCTGAAACAAAAATAATATGTTTGTCTGAATCACTCATGAAGTTGTCTTGTATTAAAGGTAGTCCAAATTCTAGTCCAGACATTCGATTTACCAATGTTGAATTTGACGATGGAGATTCTGGGAAGATTCCTCTAGATCACATACGACAGCTACCATCAGATTTCCCTCTAGTTTGTAAGTATTTTATTATAATGCAATTCAGCAAGATCATATGTTGCCTACCAAAAATTGATTATAGACGTATTATAAATACTATTTAGCTAGATAATACATGATGGCAATTGACAGATTTCACTCTTTCAATATATGCTATCGGTGAAATTGACTGATAATTATTACAAAAACAAAACTTACAACCTATCATTATATGTCTGCAGGGTTGATCGAACAAAAACAAAACTTACAACCTATCATTATATGTCTGCAGGGTTGATCGAACAAAAATAGAACTGGTTCATGGGATGTTTTATAATAAATATAATATAACTAATCATAGATTTTGAATATCAAAATAAGACCACGAGTGACCGAAGTATGCATAAGGATTAAACGAGTGGGCAGAACTTGTTCGGCTGACGAATTTAATCCTTAATGCGTATTTGGTCACGAGTGGTTTTATTTTTATATTCAAAATGCATGATTTAGTTATATTGTTTATTATATAGAATTCCAAAATTTCTTATATATATTTATTTTTTATTTGTATATTTCATTTCACGCATATGAATCTAGGAGCAATGATAGTGTAAAATTTTCATTCTACAAATCATAACTAAGGGGTTTAGTTGGAAGGATCCGCCATCTTGAAAATGTGAAATCCTACATGTCATATTTACATATAAAATGTAAAATGCCTACCTTGCAAACTTATTTTATTTAAATTTGATCAAAATTGAAGCGTACCTCCGGTACACTAAACCAAATAGTGTCTAATCTTTACATTTCAAATTGGAAGTCTTACGTCAATGACGTCATGTTGTTTATGTGCAAATGTCGTCAATAACATTTCACGGAATTGTTTCAGTTTACAATTGTGTGTGTATTCACTGTAACACAACAAGGGACATAACCACCACACTTATAGTTGTGTAAAAATAGTTCTGCGGGAATAAACTGATATCTCACATGTGAGATACCGAAATTTATTTCACGGATAAATACCCATAAATCACACCTATCTTTATAATAATATTTACTACAATTTCTTTGCAGCATATGACCCAAATCCACTGTTGCTGATTGGCAAACGACGACGTCATACAACGTCTGAAATTTCAGAACCACGTAAATCCGAAACTTCATCCATTTCGGACTCTCATCCTCCTCCTAAAGTGAAACGTGGTCCCGGTCGACCACCGAAAATTAAGCAGGAAGATACAAATTTAACCGAAGTGACGTCGGAGGATGAACAGGATATCGACGTGTGTGGTTTTGACGACAGTGAAACTGACACTGACAAAGATGGTGCCGCTGACAATGTATTCAGTTCACAACATTATTCACAAAAACATAAACATCACAGTACAAAGCGGAAACATAAATCTGATAATGAGAAAGATGAAAAAGTGAAAAAGAAAAAAGTGAATACAGAAGACAAGAAAAAGGACAGAAATGTTTTTGATGATCAAGGTAAATTTTTGATGTGTAATCATTCAGACATACCTCATTTGTCATTTATTCATCATTATCATTTTGGAAATCATCATGAAGGGATCTCTATCTTGGCACAAAGTCGGATGTTTTCCCATTTCACTACAAGTGCTGGAAGTGATGACATTGCCAGGAATAATTTGTGTTTCAAGAGGCTTTCATTAAATCTGGAACCTAAAAGCAGAACGACACCAGGTACTAATTTCAGTATTTGTGTTGTACTGCCTTCATCATGCTTTAGTTTTTTATTTTTGTTTAAAGAAAGAATTGCATCTGCATTGCTTCACCTATTTATGCAAATTATTTTGCTTACATCAATAAATTGAACTCGTCGTAGTGTTATAATTACTGACCATTTAATATCATACTGCCACCAATATGTAAAATTTTCAAATTGTGATTATTATATGTTCCCACAAGTAAAGCCAATTTTTTTCAATTTATGTGAATCTGGTATGACAAGAACTCTTACACGAGAGTGTCTTTTCGTTGGCGGAAGCTCAGCTTAATGAATCTATTTAATTTTCTTATTTTTCTTGTTTGTGTTCATTAGTTTCAATGTGAAACCAGACCGTCACATATTGTTTTTTTTTATCAATGTGAAACCAGACCTTCACATGTTTTTTTTATCAATGTGAAACTAGACCTTCACATGTTTTTTTTATCAATGTGAAACCAGACTTTCACATGTCTTTTTTCATCAATGTGAAACCAGACCTTTACATATTTTTGTTATCAATGTGAAACCAGACTTTCACATATTTTTTCATCAATTTGAAACCTGACCCTTCACATATTATTTTTCTTCAAAATTGACCCTCTGCCATGATATAACTGAAATATTGTTGAAAGTGGCATTAAACACCATAAACCAACCATTCCAATCAAAATTGACTCATATGAGATAAACTGAAGTAGACAATAATATTTGTTTTTTGGGCTTTTCATGGTTATTCAAATAATTCTTCTGACTGTATATGCTTTATGCTTTTAATTTATTTTCTCTTCGTTTTATTCTTTTAAAAATATTTTTATTCATTGCAAAACAATTTCCACAATGTTTTATTCGTACTTTATTCCATATTACATCAACAAGGCATTCGGTGGTATGCCTGACAATAGCATCATCAGGTGTTGTTATGCATGACATCTGGTTTACTCTGTATCAGGTGTTTTATCCTGTAGAGATATATCTTTGACTGGCTTAGGATTTTTATATCTAGTGCAGATCAATGAGTGAGACACTACGAAATCTCATCTTGGTTTAATTTTTCTTTCCAATAGCTTTATCTCAACATTGAAATTATCAACAATCCTAACATTTACATTATTAAGCTAAGAAATTAATGTGCATCTCTGCATAGACACATTCTGTGAGATTTCAGAGTCTCGTGCAATCCTCGTTCTAGATGTATTGCCATTCTTTTATTTTGTCGTTTCGTGATTTTATGTGGTATCCTATAAAATTTTTCATAGTTTACATCTGCTAAAAAAAAACATAATTTCTTGCAAAATGACTTGTTTTTTAATTATTAAGATTACCCTCAACATTGAATATTTCTGAATGAAGCTTGCGATTAGATGGAGAAAAGGAATCGGTTCATGTGTTATGACAGGTACCATTTTTTCAGTCGTAAGGGAAATAACTCTGATGCAAAATGCATAATTTAGAATAAAATCTGGAATGTGGAAATGTCAATTGACCCTGACTAATGTAGTGCTTGGTATCTATTACCGGTAAATAAGGAAAACACAGTATTCTTGAATTTGTACCAAACATTTGTTATTTAAAGCATACCTATTTATGTATTTCTAAAACATATTTATTTCAGAGTTGTCAAAGTTACATGCTTCTTCACACATGATGATGACATGTTAAAAGGGATATTTATAGTTACAGTCCTCGAAATGAAAATTTGAATTTACTGGTCTGAATCAAATTATTGAATTTATTTTTATATAGTTCTTCATAAAAAAATGAAAAATTTACTGATCCGAACAAAGTTTTATTGATCTTGTAGATGTGGGTGTCTGTTGATCCATGGTCGTTCGGATGATAAAACCTGGATGAAAAGTTTCAAATGAGAATATATATTGGTATCCCCCTTTTAAGATTTGGATTTTCCATTTCATCTTTGTAGACATATGTCATATTGTTATATATTGAACAATAGTGCGTAACAATCTGAAACAAATTCTTCTGCATTTCTTTTTCCAGTTGATATTGCAGTTTTAGAAAAATAACCCTTACATTTCAGGATTTCATTAAATATGCCATGTATATGCATGTCTATATATGCTTCTGAACATTGAACCCAACAGCAGTTGAATTAGATTTTTAAACTGACAATATTTTTGTTCTACCCTCAATTGAATTTGATCCCACACCTTTGATATACTACAGCATCAACTGCATAGCCTTATACACAGCAGCGTGGCACATCCCACACCTTTAATATACTACAGCATCAACTGCATAGCCTTATACACAGCAGCGTGGCACATCCCACACCTTTGATATACTACAGCATCAACTGCATAGCCTTATACACAGCAGCGTGGCACATCCCACACCTTTGATATACTACAGCATCAACTGCATAGCCTTATACACAGCAGCGTGGCACATCCCACACCTTTGATATACTACAGCATCAACTGCATAGCCTTATACACAGCAGCGTGGCACATCCCACACCTTTGATATACTACAGCCTCAACTGCATAGCCTTATACACAGCAGCGTGGCACATCCCACACCTTTGATATACTACAGCATCAACTGCATAGCCTTATACACAGCAGCGTGGCACATTCCACACCTTTGATATACTACAGCATCAACTGCATAAGCCTTATACACAGCAGCGTGGCACATTCGGTCGGATCCACTAAATAAAAATATAGCTTCAACAATCAGACTGTTATCTTGTCCTGCAAGTCGAATCAAGGGATAAACATGAGACATGTGTTTTAATATTTAATTTGACAGCAATCAAACTCAGCAATTTCAATATAGAACGAGGAAGAATTCCTAATGCAAAGAAAATAAAATATATCATACAAACTTTTAAGCACCTGACATAGCTCTTCCCACTGGATTTCAAAGTTACTTGAGATACTGGTGCAATACTAATTATTCTTAAGCGTCTGAAAATTGAATCCAACAGTGTTAGAATTAGATTATTCAGCTGGCAAATGTCATTTCAACCTTCAAGGGATCTGAACCCACACTTTATTCTTAATTGCAAAATGCAGCTGCATAATTGGAATTGTCTGTCATACTCTATCACATAGGCTTAAATATTATTTTTTTTAAAATACAAAATGTACTTCAATATTTCTGTAATCGTTTTACAGCTTTTATGCCCCCAAGGCAGTGGTGGCGATGGCATGGGAAGAGTACCAAAAGACCTGGAATGAAAGGAAAGGCGAAAAAAGAATTCTACAAAGAGATTATACGGGGAAAGGAGGAAATAAAAGTATGTTTTGTTAACATAATGTAGCATTTAATTTACGTACTACCGGTATATCAGTGTTTGCCCACAAAATTATAATGCAATAAATTCCCATCAACCAGTCATAGCATATTTTGATTGCCCTAATAGAGTTTGAGTGGGAATCATAATAGCTTGGTGCTTTATTGTGAGCATAGATAGATTAAATGGATTAGTGCAATATATTAATATGGGTTGATTTATTGATTTTTGGTGTTTAATGCCACTTTCAGCAATATTTCAGCTATATCATGGCGACCAGTTTTAGTGGTGGAAGAAGCCAGAGTACCCGGAGAGAACCACCGACCATGGGCAAGCAACTGGTAAACTTTATCACTTGCGCCTGCGAGTCGAGTGCACCCTTTATATTGTAATTTACAAAGCCGGGTGCGAACCCACATCGTATTGGTGATAGGCTTGTATGAGTTGTTTGGTAATCCAACTGCCTAACTCATTGAGCCACCCAGGCCCCTATATTAATAAAAAAATAATATGGGAGTGGAAAGAATAAAGGGAATGGTGTAATATATTGTGGGATTTGAAAGAATAAAGACACTGGTGTAATGTATTGTGGAAGTAGAAATGCCCAATTGACTGCTAAAAATGTGGTATATGGAACAACTTTACAGAACAGATATTTTCCTTATTAAAAAACCTTACATAAATACTGTTTGCCTTAATTAAATTATGTATAACAAAATATAGCACCATCCATATGATACAAGAGTTTGCTGAAATCCATAAATTTAAAATCTTTTTTTCACAGGTTGGAGATTGTGCTGTTTTTGTATCTACTGGTCGCCCACATTTACCGTACATCGGTCGTATAGACAGTATGTGGGAATCGTGGGGAGGACAAATGACCGTCAAGGTCAAATGGTTCTATCATCCAGAGGAAACACGTGGTGGTAAAAAGTTACAGGACATGAAGGTTCGTATTTGTTTTCATGTATTCCATTTGCATTATAAGTGTAGATTTCAATATTTATGCAAAAAATGTAACACTGAATTACAATACATGAAAATGGTGTTATTTATCTTCAAAGACTATTGCTTTCTTCAGTATTCTTAATATTTGTTAAAATATTACACTAAATGTATATAGTATAACTAATCGTAGATTTTGAATATCAAAATAAGACCACGAGTGACCGAAGTACGCATAAGGATTAAACGAGTGGGCGGAACTTGTTCCGTCCACGAGTTTAATCGATAATGCGTATTCGGTCACGAGTGGTCTTATTTTGATATTCAAAATGTATGATTTAGTTATACTGTTTACTATATAGACTTTCAAAATTTCTTATATATTATTTTTTTTATTTGTATATTTGATTGCACGCGTGTGAATCTACGAGCAATGATACTACAGGGTTCAGTTGGAAGGATCTGCCATCTTGAAAATGTGAAATCCTATTTTTCATATTTACAACAATGTACAAAAATAATTAAAATGCTTACCTTGAAAGCTTATTGTAGTTAAATTAAATCACAATTGAAGCGTATACGAAACCAAATAGTGTCTAATATTTACGTTTCAAACTGCAAGTCTTCATATGACGTCAGTGACGTCATCTTGGTTATGTGCCAAAGTCATCAATAACATTTCGCGGAATTTGTTCAGCTTACAATCGTATGTGTATTCACCGTTGCACAACAAGGGACGTAACCACCACACTTATAGCTTTGCAAAAGTAGTTCCGGCGGGAAAAAACTGATATTTCACATGTGAAATACCGGAATTTATTTCACGGATAAATCCCCATAATTCACACCTATCTATATAATAAACACATTTATTCATCGAGACACCATGAATTCAGTGAATAAATGACTCATAAAGATGCAATTGAGACTCCATTTAATATTTGTTTTATTGAGTGACATCAGAATTTTGTCTGTGTCGTTAACATTCCCCTTTTCATGGACTTTTCCACCTATGCATTTACACTAGTTTATATTTTTTCTTGTATTTCTTGATTGATTCTCCGAGATATCTGTCTTTGTTGCTTTCAAAGTAGATATATTCTCTCAATCTTAATTGCTTAATGTGATACCAGGACGCATGACTGCACTTTATCATAATGGAATTATTGATGTGTAAATTTTTAATAATTTGCTGTTTTATACAACGAAATGCAGAAAATATAGCAATATGCAAATTAAAATGGAATTATGCAAATATATAGTATTTGTATTGAAATAAACATAGTCTGATTCAGGCACAAGTACAAATTTTAGTAGACCAGAAGTTACCACCATGTTTTTACATTGTCTGTGTTACTGATTTCCATAAGACTTCTATATTTTGATATATGTGTAACTAATCATACTATTAACATATCATTTCAGAGAGCACTGTTCCAGTCTCCACATTTCGATGAAAACGATGTACAAACAATTTCACATAAATGTGAAGTTATTTCCTACACAGATTACAGACGTGGGAATTTTGATAAATTAGACAGTTCTGATGTGTACTATTTAGCAGGTACATATGAACCGACCATTGGACTACTCAAATTTGAACAAGATATCATGTGACAATGTTCATTATTATGTGACAATGTTCATTAATTCCTTTCATTGTGATATTATTACATAGTGCTTTGTGTTCAGAGAAGAGGTTGATAAATTACAGAAATCCCGACCTTGCATTTTAGAAAGATTTTTTTCTCTCGGAGAATCTTGTATGCATGGAGGTTTCAGCTGTGATATGTTTTGTGTTCGGAACAAGCTTTGTTGAGTCCCGAAACATTGTTAAGAATTGTTTTTTTTTATATATAACACATTGTTAAATTATTGTTATTCCTGTATGTTGTTCACTTCAATAGACCCTTTCACGAGAACTGTGGTTTTGCTTTCATTGGGGACATTTGTAAGTGATAATGATACCCTTCCCATAAAATGATGTTGTAGAATGATTAAATGCGTCTATGACGTCACAATTTTTCCATGAAATCGTCATTTGTCTACTTAACGATTTTTCCATGAAATCGTCATTTTTCCACTCACAAATGTTCCGGATGAATGTAGGACTGCAGTTATCATGAAAGGGTCAGTAATGTTTTTGTTGATTTTATCATATTTTAAATGAAGATAAGTGCTATGTTTTAAACAAGCAGTGCTAAAGGTTGTTCATCATGTGAAGTTGTTTGTATTTAATAATGATATACGGTGCTTTCATGTGTATACTTTTTAACTTGTCTCTTATCTATATTTCTTAAGAAGAGTATATAGGGATTCATTTCTCTTTTGTAACTTTACAAATGCAGCATAATGTTTATATTATATATATTATGTGTACATTTTCTATAAAATTTGCTTTTTAGAGACCTGTATATGTGCAATAGAAACGCTTATTTGTATTGTACCAGCAATAGCAAGGGTGTGTTCGATTAAGCATTGTTTGAATACAAATTTGTCTGGATTTGTTTATTTATTTTTGCAAATTATCATGATAATGATTACACTAACATTAATTTAGAAGACAAACTTATAGTTAAAATATATTTTATGTCTTTGAAAAACAACGGATGGGAGAATACAATATCAGAGTCTGTGAATCTCACCGAGATAACTGACTACTGGTTGTTTACCATTAATCTTTGGATGTAAAATTAAACAAACATTATTTATGAATATATTCAGAATACGTGATGGAACAATTTAAGCATTTCCTTTCATATTTGCAATATTTCCCTAAATTTATCACCAAAAACTTCACATTTATCACAATTTACATACTATTTACTTATTTTTTATTAACTAGGTCATTAAAATTACTGAAAAACGTTATTTTATTTCAGCAATTCTAGAATGAAGTTATAAAATTTGTCAAAAAAAGCATTATTATGGCAAATTCAAAAGTATAGTTGTAATAAAATTAAAAGTACAACACTGTTAACACCTATATCTGTACTTCAATTATTCATGTGACTTCATCAACAAATATTTTAATTTTGCTATATACTTAAATACAATTGCAACAATTAAGGCACAGAAAATAAAATGATATAAACAGAAATTTCACACAGTTGAAACATTTCCAAAATTCAATAAAAAATCGTAGAAAGAGGCAAAATGGATACCCCTAACACACAAATACATGACCTCTGACCCCTAACACACAAATACATGACCGCTGACTTTCCTGGCTTGGTACAGCCACTTGAAGAAAAATTGGTGGAGTTGAGCTAGTTTTATTGGTGGAGTTAAGCTAGTTTTATTGGTGGAGTTAAGCTAGTTTTATTGGTGGAGTTAAGCTAGTTTTATTGGTAGAGTTAAGCTAGTTTTATTGGTAGAGTTAAGCTAGTTTTATTGGTAGAGTTAAGCTAGTTTTATTGGTTGAAGCCTCCCCTCTTAGTGAAATGATGCCATCATTCGAGTGTTTTCCACATGTGACTTCATGAAAATATTATTATTTTATTTCAGTTTTGCTTTTTACTTACTATATAATTACAACTGGTGTACAGAAAATACAATTAATGGTGAACAAAGTGCTACATTTTGGGTTTCCACCTTATTTATCTTAATATTAGTGGGTTATCTCCCCTTTTACAGCAACTATTTCTAGTGAGTTATCTCCCCTTTAACAGCGACTAGTTCTATAAATAATATACATGTATGTAACATCATAATATTATCCATTTCAAGAATACATGTTTGTTTTATGAACAATTACAGCAATTCGTTGATTTCAATTTACACACTGCAATTTTAAGATATTTGGCGGGTTCTTTCTTTTAAAGAACACACCCTTTGTTTATTTTTGAAAAGTCTTTCATGAATTTTGTGTCTGAAAGGTTGTGATGATTGGGTGATTTGGTGCTATATGTGTATTATGAATGCTGTATGTACAGTATATATATATATATACAGTTTTTATTGATGCATGTAAGACATTCAACGATGTCGCAATGAGACGTGTGTGAGAGGTATAAATCTATGCTTATGAAACATGAAACTTGCATTTTGTCAATAAATATGTCTCAAATGGCTTGATGTGTTGTTTAACTATCAAAAGTTGTATCCCACCATCGTTATTTATGATAACATTGAATATTAAAAACGGGAATTGAGAGCAAATGTTTGAAATTGTAAGCGTTTTCGAAGAAATAACCACAGGAGCCCCAGGATATAGAAATAGTAATAGTTCCTATGCTGCTATCTAAAACCCATCAGTACAGCATTGTTCATTTTTAAGACAAAGACATGAATTCTCTTATATATTTGCTCTACATGAATTTCCCATGCCATTGTCCAAATATAGACTAAAACAAACTTTCCAAACAATATAGAGGACTAGCGTGTATGCGATCGTTAGATTTACATTTACCTATGCATTCAGTGCTTGTCACCATTGAAGTTGTGTGTTCAATTCCTGCAAAAAATTACTCAATACGGCCTATGTAATAATGTTTGTCGGTGACTTGCAACAGGTCGTAGAATTTTCACTGGCGACTCTGGTTTCCTCTACCAATATCTGAAATATTGTTGAAAGTTGTGTTAAACAACCATAAACTATCACGCACAGTTGACTATTGTTACAAACACAATTGGCCATTGCTATATAGCAAGGCAAACTCCAAACAACTGTCCATTGCTATGGAGCAACGCGAACTCCAAACACAACTGTCCATTGCTATGGAGCAACGCGAACTCCAAACACAACTGTCCATTGCTATGGAG
>MJUT01045181.1:587868-604505 GCA_002080005.1 Gigantidas platifrons | reverse complement strand
CTCCAAACACAACTGTCCATTGCTATGGAGCAACACGAACTCCAAACACAACTGACCATTGCTATGGAGCAACACGAACTCCAAACACAACTGACCATTGTTATGGAGCAACACGAACTCCAAACACAACTGACCATTGTCATAGAGCAACATGAACTTTTCCAAACACAACTGTCCATTGCTATAGAGCAACACAAACTCCACACACAATACGACGATTCCGAGATAAGACGTTCTTCTGACTTGGAGGAAGAATTCGTACCACCGATCACGTGACTTCATAAAAAATCTAGGCATTTTTAGCAGTAGACACTGCATGTAGAAATGCATTGGGGAAAACGATCTCAAAAGTCATCCAACAAATATTGGTGCGTGGTTCCGGGGTGTACATCTGACAGCAGGAAGAAACCCAATCTGGAAAAATATGTAACATTTATCCCATTTCCGACAAAGTTGAAAGACCACAAGCCATTTTGAACTACAGATGCCTAGATTTTAGTCACGTGGTGATGGAAGTCACATGACGGTATTATCTGAATACCAGTATCCCGGAACCAACGTATTGCTCCTATAAAGCAACACGAGCTTCACATACAATTGTTCATTGTTATAGAGTAACACGAACTCCAAACACAATTGATCATAGCTATATAGCAACATGAACTCCAAACACAACTGTCCATTGCTATGGAGCAACACGAACTCCAAACACAACTGACCATTGCTATGGAGCAACACGAACTCCAAACACAACTGACCATACGTCGGTTCCGGGATACTGGTATTCAGATAATACTGTCATGTGACTTCCATCACCACGTGACTAAAATCTAGGCATCTGTAGTTCAAAATGGCCTGTGGTCTTTCAACTTTGTCGGAAATGGGATAAATGTTACATATTTTTCCAGATTGGGTTTCTTCCTGCTGTCAGATGTACACCCCGGAACCACGCACCAATATTTGCTGGATGACTTTTGAGATCGTTTTCCTCGATCCATTTCTACCTGCAGTGTCTACTGCTAAAAATGCCTAGATTTTTTATGAAGTCACGTGATCGGTGGTACGAATTCTTTCTCCAAGTCAGGAGAACGTCTTATCACGGAATCGTCGTATTGTCATAGAGCAACATGAACTTTTCCAAACACAACTGTCCATTGCTATAGAGCAACACAAACTCCACACACAATTGCTCCTATAAAGCAACACGAGCTTCACATACAATTGTTCATTGTTATAGAGTAACACGAACTCCAAACACAATTGATCATAGCTATATAGCAACATGAACTCCAAACACAATATTGATCATAGCTATATAACAACATGAACTCCAAACACAATTGACCATTGCTATAGAGCAACACGAACTTCAAACACATTGTTCATTGTTATAGGGCCAGAGTAATTCCAGACATAATTGCATATTGCTATAGAGCGCAACAAGAACTCCAAACACAACTGTCCATTGCCATAGAGCAATTTTCCATTGTTCAATATAATGTGCAAGTAGAGTAAAGAAAATTAAAGTATATACATATATATACATTTTTGTATATAGCAAAACAAATCACGGCAATAAAAATATGGATAAATAAAGTAGTGTGCAAAAAAAGCCAGACCGATCGTATTTAAGGAGAATGAGTGCCACGGGACGAGTTACACGCTCGGAATAGGAGAGGCCAACTTGGGGAAACAAACACTTCAAATGTTATCATTTTGCAATAACCAATAACTTTCATTATACCAATGGTACTCTTATAGGTATATATACCCTACATATGAAACAAAATTAAAATTAAAAGAAAAATTGTAAAATAAATTTGGAAACATTTTACCAGGCATGCGCCGGAAAGTAAACATCAGTACGTTGATGGTTTTCTGTAACAGAAGAAGAAGAAGAGAAGAACTCCTGAAACTGAAGAAATTCAAATGAGCACTTTCAATGTGCAGGTTGTTTGTTCTCGAACAAATATGTTGTTCACATGTTGACAAAATTTTGATCTTCATGCATTTTGTCAAATTGTATAAAGATGTCACATGATACAGTATTCGTACAGCATCCACGTGACAGCATCTCCCTCTAAATATATATTTTAGGATGGTTTGTGTTACTCGATCTTTAGTTTTATATGTATGTTTTGTAGATCGTTGTTTGTCCTTATGTCCCTTTTCTTTTGGTCATTGTGTCTATATAAATCCTTGGATTTACGGATTGTGATTACCCCTTTGGTATCTTCAAACTCTTCATATAATACGATATTGACAAATAACTACAAGGCGAATACATTTTTTGTATTTTTGTTGTCATAAAAAAATCTATTTTTAGTTTGCTGGAGGTTCGGTCTAGAGAAAGACTCTGACAGTATGACTCTAGAGAAAGACTCTGACAGTATGACTCTATAGAAAGACTCTGACAGTATGACTCTAGAGAAAGACTCTGACAGTATGACTCTAGAGAAAGACTCTGACAGTATGACTCTAGAGAAAGACTCTGACAGTGTGACTCTAGAGAAAGACTCTGACAGTATGACTCTAGAGAAAGACTCTGACAGTATGACTCTAGAGAAAGACTCTAACAGTATGACTCTAGAAAAAGACTCTGACAGTATGACTCTAGAGAAAGACTCTGACAGTATGACTCTAGAGAAAGACTCTGACAGTATGACTCTAGAGAAAGACTCTGACAGTATGACTCCATTGATTACGATTATCTAAGCTAAACATCAACACTGTATGGCGTTAATGCAATATTTCTTTAAATTGGTTAGTTTCCGATAATAAAACGAAAAGTTGATATTTTCGCCTCATTTAACATTATAATAATACAAAATTACTCTCATCATTTTTATTTACTGGATCAATATGGGCATGAAGAACTTTTAATAATTGATGAAGACGACAATAAAATTATAATTGCAATGATTAGATATAAAGTTTTACATCAATCGTGGTTGCCATCATATAATACGTTTCCAGTGAATGTTTATACGTTGGTAAGTTTTCATATTTTTAAAACAAAACAACAACAAAATATCATATGAATCAACATGAAGTCGGCGTACTCGAGTCTTATACCATATTTGGAATGAGGTACGCTGCGGTACAAAAGTACAATTTCATATGCAAAGCATCACAAACTTCCATCAGACTAAAAATAATGCACGTATTATAAATGTAGTAGTACATGTATATATACAGGCGCGGATCCAGGGGGATCCTAAAATTGGAAAAATATGATTTTTTTGCGTCGGCGCGACTTTTTAAAGTCCGCCACCTAACTTGAAATCCTGCATCCGCGCCTGATATATACATCAAGACATCAATTATTCATAATAACCACTATTGTGGCAAAAACTTGAGATCTGTCGTAACATTTCTAAATGGCCACAGCTGTAGTAAAATGAAGTGAACAAGATACCACATTGTAGAAAAACCTTACGAGTTTTGTGTATCATTTCTAAATAGCATCTCCTATATAGTAGTATAGGGATTATCTACAAATAGTATGTAAACTTAATATTCGAAAAGGAAACACTTAATCACTCGCTGACATTTATCCAATTGTTTTCTTATCAATCACTGTCTTCTTATCTCCTTGTTAATTACTTTTATGTCGGCGAATATTATATCTCTTATTTATCTGTAGACAGCGCTTTAGTTCAATCCGCAACTTTTAAAAACATTTTAAACACCAATCCAAATGATTGTTTTGATTGAAATATTAATTTGCTTCAACGAAAAATCCTTTGGATTCCATCCGTTTTAACCGCAGACGATTTGCTTCATTAAATAATACCATGACCTCTGATTGGTCAATATGAAGAGTTTGAAGACACCAAATGTGTAATCAGAAGCCGTAAATCGAAGAAGGACAGTCAACACAATCTCCAAAAGAAAAAGGACAAACAACGATCTACAGAACATACACATAAAACTAAAGATCGAGAAACACGAACTCCACTAAAAAACGGGGGTTCACTACTGAAGGTGCTCCGGAAGGGTGGGCAGTTCCTGCTTCACTATGCTGTATCATGTGAGTGATGATGCTTGCAGAAAACCTGCGATTGCATGTTGGTAATGTTCTCTTTGATTCCACTGAATAAACATGGGTTAATTTTAGTACAACAATCACATTGGTTCTGTCTCAATTCTAAAACATACTGTCACTGTGTGATTATATGAGTGTATGGACACTAACACTTTAAATAAAGGAAAAAGAGATAAAATAATGCATAACTTTTGTCGAAAATAAATATGTAAACAAAAAATATAAAGGAATGGAGTTATTCCATACCATAAGTGTCTGTGGATACAACATATTCTTAAATGTCTATCGTTGTGTATAAAATATTACATAATTGAGTCAATCTACATAAATATGTGGTTTAAAATCTTTGTAATCCTATCATTGGGGGTTTTAAATTGTATTTCTTGCTTGAAATATTTTTCTTACGTATTTTAATTTTTGAACAGAAAATCGTTTGAATGTCGCGATAAAGAACTTATTTTAAGACATAACTGACAGTAATGACCAGCTGTTTTACAATAGATGCCTAATGGTTGAATAAGAGCTTATGTTTTTTTTTATATAATCAAAAGTCTTAGCAAAAACAAAGACGATGTTTTCCTTGGAAGTACTTCGAACGTGTATTCTAAATGTAATACTAAGTATAGTGATTCATCCAACTGTTGGGGTATTTGAACATGGAGGAACGAGAAGTGGCTTCTGATGTTGATAAAGTTATTTAATTAACAGCTCCGAGGTAAGGAGAACTGTATGTTTGAAGAGATGTATTTCCGACCGGCATACCAATGTTTCAATCTAATAGTAATGTTTTCAGAGTGGTATTTGAAGACTTTTCCATGTTTCAATGTTTCAAGTGCTTAAAGACATTTGCCTCCTTTGGGCTAGGATTTTAGTGTGTTTTACAGCATTTCAACAACACTATATCAGTTCTGCCATAGCCGTCAGGTATATATGACCGAGAATATCCACTGACAAATTATCGTCGGAAAGCATGGAAAGCTGTTCAATTGTTCCAATGATGGTTGTCAGTTTTACTGATACATACTATAAATGGCATTTGTGTTTTCCCAATATGATATTCATTAAGTGACACCGATATAACCAGTTCTTTCGGAAATCGTGATTAATAACACCTCGATATTTAAGCCATGCGAATAATATATTTTGGGGCTTTGTCTGCTGGAACGGCACCATATTTTTCACACATGTTAGAACAAAAGATTGGCCTTTCAAATTTGATTACATTGAGTATAATCACATTCATAATATGTTCGAGTATAAACGATCCGACTGCGTTAATCCACCACCTGATCTTTTTTTTCTCGTTTGTCCATTACCGTGCTAAATTCGATAAAGAGTGCTGTTTTTATACATTCGTTTGTTTAAATAATGACTCAATGAGTCAACTGATAAATGTCCATTGTCCTGGGTGGTCAGGTAGTGAGTGTTATCACTCGTCAGCTTCTGACAACTTTCATACGCGATATAGTTGAAAGTCTGAAAGTGGCACTATACACAAGAACTAACTAATTAATTGCCCAATACAAACTAAACTAGATACCTACGATTTTAGCAATAATATATTATCGATGACAGAATTTATGATAAATTAATGCCGACTTGAAATTGTCATTGTGAATCACGTGTTTGTATTTAATCGGCAATAACAATAAAAGGATCAAAGTTTTAAAATAAAAAGTGGCGGGCATCATAAGGCCATCCTAAAAAAATTCTACGTTTAACATCACCCGCGCGCGTAGGTTTTGAAAATTTACCAAAAATAAAAAACAAACACACATTGTTTGAAATGTTATTTTATACTGAAATCTCATGAAGTTATTAGAAAAACCTGACATTTCATACCCATGGACTGTTAATTTCTCATGTTTAATTAATAAAACTATTAATTACAGTTCTAAATCATCTTTATTGATGATAAACACTGTGCTTTGCACATCTTCAGGCTATCAATTGAGCACTACAAAAAAATACTGAAAGTATTCTTAGGTTGTTTGATTTTTTTGTTTGTTTTTTATTTTCTTCCCTCCCTCCCAGGTTTTGGTACCCTACCTTGATGTTAAACGTAGAATTAATTTAGGAAAGCCTAAAGCTTAAACAAACATTATATAATCAACTACGCAGTCTGGATTTTTGAACCTTGAATACCACACCACAGTGACAATGTAATCAAATTAAACATGTATACATACAAATTAAAGTAAAATTTATATACAAATCTGTTTATACAAATGCGATTTGTTTAATCAGGACAGTCACCGTGTATAGTTACTGGTATTGAAAGAAAAAGTAAATATTGGTATCTGCAGGAAAATAAAATCTCTGTACAATGAAAACCAACATTTGATGTATTTATTGTTGAAAAATAAAATGATTATTATAAAAGGACCTGTAACGATCGTATCAGTAAGTGTAAAAGTTTAATTTTAAGTTTTTCTCCATTATATATGTACACAAATATATATTGTACCAAAATATATGCCTCAGACTATAAGTAGTTCTTGATTGTTCTTTAACACCAAATGAGAAAATGTTCAGTTGTATTATGGTGATACAGTTAGCGATGATTAGGATCATGAAGCCTGCTTTGTACTGAATCAACATGCCGAGAGGGATTTCTACAGTGCTAATTCACTAAAACACGATCCATGTGTACCCATGACAGTTCATTCAGACGAATTCCAGCAGACACATTCGATGTAATGGTCAGTGTGCTCGTTTGAAGTGCGGTAGATCGTGGGTTCGAGCATGCAGCACCAAGTAGAAAGTGCTAAGACTGGTTGGCTCGGAATCAGAATAATGTGTCAGAGTGGAGCGACATGTCTACCCGCGGTATTTGTTTCAATGATCTAGCATTATAAAATTCCAACTTAGCTTATTGATCTACTGCACAGCGGACATACTTGTTCTTGTCATGATATAGAGCTGAAAAACTGCTCACTTGGTTTTAAACCATTATCACTTACTCACTTATTTCAATGTTTTAGACAACATTAACTTCCTACGTTGGTTTTCAACGTGTGGTGTGTTATTTTAACGTTGAAATGACGCTGTGTGCCTGTCTCGCACTCCTACATTTTCGTCCTAAGCAGACAAGCTGCAAATATCATTATATATTTTGATATGACACAATCTTAGATGAAAGTGAAGGAGCAAGCTTAGTTGATATAAATCAAATGTTCTGTTGGGAAGATTCAACAATTGGTTTGTTTTTTTCGTCAAATTAGAATATAATTTGAACATGCATTTTTTGTTTTAGCTACTTAGGTTATCTAGTCCTATTGTTTGACTTGTATTAACTAGCATATTCAGCAAAAATTTTCAATTTAGATACCGGTATCTTGTTTAATCTAAATCGCCATCTTGTATTGTAATAAACTAATATATTTCTTTACTGAATAATAGAATAGAATAGAATACGTATTACCAAAGTGTAGTCAAAGATATACCACATACCGGAATACAAAAACAAAATAAATAAAAACAATATTTAAAATCATTATTTCCAATATGCCGAGCAACCAAGTAAAAGGATACAGTTTTTTACTAGACAATGTCACGTTCGTTAAGACGTAGATTAGATGCCATTATTTCAGTGCAATCTGAATATTTATTATTTTATTAGAACAACTTCTAGATCGGCTTAAACAGTGTGGTAAACCATACAGAAGATGGCACACATAAAACTACCACCTGACCTTGACAAACATAAGTCAAAAATGGAGAATGAACTACTAATAAAACTTGGTGTCAAGAAAGAGGAGGTAAGACTTTATTGCATCAAAATTGTAAACATTAGGAATTGTTTTCTTCTGCCTTGTAAAGCGAAGCATTACAAACAAAACAATTGTTTTCTCTCATTTGTTTATAAATGTGTTGCCGTAGAAGATCCAGTTATCAAGAAGGGATGGTTGAGATCCTATTTACCGGTTTTATCTTGCCCCATTTTTGTCANTGTTCAATGTGTAGAATGTTTGACCATCATTGTTTATGCACTCTTTTCATAACACAAAGAGACTAAGATAAGGTTTTATAGAACGGTGTGCATCATCATAATTCAATTTGTAGCAACCAGCTGACATCTACATCGATTCTACATTTTTCTGATGTCGAAACAAATGTGATAGCACCTTATTAGCTCACTTGACAGACCCAAAGGATCATGCGATGTATAACCATGACTTGGCGTCCGTCGTCGTCCGTATAGTTTTACATTTTAATTTTCTTCTCTGAAAACACCACGCCAATTGGAACCAACTTGGTAGGAATCTCCAATAGATGGTCCCCTACATAGATGATCAGAAGTACACAAAAGAAACAAGGCCCAAAGAGTATAACTTATTTTTTGTTCATTTATTTTTTATGAGGATTTTTTATCCATTCCTTTCAGAAACACGTTAACGTCATATAATTAATGCCGTTTTTTATATAAAAGGGGGAATTAAAATAAAATTGAACTTTTTAAATTTGAATCCAATTTTAATGCATATTTTTTTGCAAAGTGTTCATCTTTATGAGTTATTGATGGACTATAATTTTTGTTTAACTATTAAATTTCAAAAAGAGGTCTAAAAGGATCTCAAAGTCAGAGGTCCAGTCCATGTTTTAGATTATACCGATCCCTTTCATAAGTCCAGTCCGTCTTTTAGATTATACCGATCCTTTTCAGAAGTCAAGTCCGTCTTTTAGATTATGCCGATCCTTTTCAGAAGTCCAGCCCGTGTTTAATATTGTACCGATCCCTTTCAGAAGTCCAGTCCGTCTTTTAGATTATGTCGTTCCATGTCAGAAGTCCAGTGCGTCTTCTAGATTATGTTGTTCCATGTCAGAAGCCCAGTCCGTCTTTTAGATTATACCGATCCTTTTCAGAAGTCCAGTCCGTCTTTTAGATTATATTGATCCTTTTCAGAAGTCCAGTCCGTCTTTTAGATTATACTGATTCTTTTCATAAGTCCATTCCGTTTTTTTTAGACTATACCGATCCATTTCAGAAGTCCAGTCCGTCTTTTAGATTATATCGACCTTTTCAGAAGTCCAGTACATCTTTTAGATTATACTGATCCTTTTCATAAATCCATTCCGTTTTTTAGACTATGCCGATCATTTTCAGAAGTCCAGTCCATCTTTTATATTATACCGATCCTTTTATAAGTCCAGTCCATCTTTTAGATTATATCGATCCTTTTTAGAAGTCCAGTCCGTCTTTTAGATTATACCGATCCTTTTCAGAAGTCCAGTCCGTCTATTAGATTATACCGATCCTTTTCATAAGCCCATTCCGTCCTTTAGATTATACCGATCCTTTCAGAAGTCCAGTCCATCTTTTAGATTATGTCGTTCCATGTCAGAAGTCCAGTCCGTCTTTTAGATTATACCGATCCTTTTCAAAAGTCCAGTCCGTCTTTTAGATTATACCGATCCTTTTCAGAAGTCCAGTCCGTCTTTTAGATTATACTGATCCTTTTCATAAGTCCATTCCGTTTTTTAGACTATAACGATCCTTTTCAGAAATCCAGTCTATCTTTTAGATTATACCGATCCTTTTTAGAAGTCCAGTCCGTACTTGAGAATTAATAGAATCTAACACCGGGGGGACAGGTCAAGATCGAGAAATCTCAGACACCCAGGGGTACGATTTCAATCGTTCTAAAAGAGTTTTAAAATATAGATTAGACGTTGGCTACCGTTATATTTTGTAAAGCATATTTTATTTTAATCACATATACAAACAATATTAACAAAGGATCACAAGCAGAATTATAAATAACACTGAAAAATCTTGAAGCGAGGATACTTTTGGCGGGTAACAAGGCGTGTAGCTTGTAAACACCCCCATGTGTAAGACAGAAAAGTCTTTTCCCGTGAAAATTCAGAACTATTTTATCCTCTGTGTAAGAAATACCGATCCTTTCCAGAAGTCTTGTCCGTCTTTTAGATTATTCCGTTCCTTTTCAGAAGTCCAGTCCGTCTTTTAGATTATACCGTTCCATGTCATAAGTCCAGTCTTTTAGATTATAGTGCAGTTTGTGACTGATTGAAATGACTATAAGGTGACAATTCTTTGACAATTTATCGATGGGAGTTAAGCTTTTATCTATTTATTTTTGTTCAACGCCCGAGTTATTTTTGTCGTCAAGTTACAGATGCGAGCTGTGTATCCTCCACATTCTTTGTTCTAGTTGTAGTTCGTTTCACGAGAGGAACTGATATATAATCGCTACTGGATTATATTTATAAAGCGATTATCTACAATCTTTATCAGTTTGTGTGGAACACATTGGTTGTTTAGTTTGTTAAAATATGTCAATTCCTGCAAGCGATAGACGTTGCGTATATCATCTTTTTCATTATCTCCATTTTTTCATTAGTCTTGTATTATTTTATGACAGATGACTAACAATAGATTTTTCCCCCGGGTATCACGAAAACCGTTTATGTAAACATCTACGAAGTGAATTTTTTCCTACATATATAATGATGAACAAAATGTTAATGTTTCGCTGTGATAAAATGTGTATCTTCGTCAATAATTATCATTCGAGTTGCCCTTCTTTCTATTACGGTACATATACAGCTTATCAGCAATGTTAAATAATCAGGACATTGTTTATAACGTCGATATACATGTATACAGTGTATGTATATAGTTCATCAAAGTACATGTATACAGTGTATGTATATAGTTCATCAAAGTACATGTATACCAATACATTTAATAGTGCATAACATTATATACTTAGTATATCAAAATAAAATGTCTGTTTATCATTACAGTTTAACTGGCATCCCGATATCATAGGACGTAAAACAGATCGTCCTAATTCAAGAATACATATACAGTACCCTGTAGACGTTAAACTTGGACGTCCTAAATGTAATTCTACTGTCCAAAATCGTAAGTTTTAATATATATATAAAAATATTAAAATCTGTATTAAGAAGTCACATTTAGGACAAAGAAAAAGTGGTGTTTTAAGACAAATGACCTATAATAATATGTTAAATTCATATTAAATTTTCTATAACAGGACAAGAAAACACTAACCTTTTGATACACGTGGCTGCTTAATAAAGCAATTTCTACTGACATAACAAAACAGGGAGAAATTAAAGATATAATTTTTATTAGATTGCTTAATAAAGGTGACTACATTGACAGGTTATGTGTCAGAACAAATCAGTACGATTATTGATAACATTGTGTAATGTATCTATTGTCCTTCGATTGCTAGTTAAATCTATGGATCTAGCGCTCTGACGTCCCACGGCTCCAGCAAGTCGAACAAAAAGCCGTCGGGCGGCAGAGGAATCTCGGACTACTAAGCATTATCCCTAGATTTTTTACAAGGTTCAAATTATAGACAAATTACGAGAATATTATACTCAATTTCGTTGTTCTTTGCTAGAATACCATCTTCCCGTCGTAAGGGGAATAACTCGTATGAAAAAGGTATTATTTAATTTTAGAATTAAATCGGGAATGATTGATTTGATTGATTGGTGTTTAACGTCCAGCGAGCAATTTTTCAGCTATATTCAGGACGAGAACATTTAAAAATTTAAACGCCACGGGACTCGAAACAAGGAAAGGGGATGGGTAGGGACGGATAATTTAGCCAGTGCAACAAGTCTCCTATGGACCACTCATCATGAGCTGTTACACTGGGTTCTTTAACGTGCGAAGAGGGTGACAATCTCTCAACAAGGGACCTCGGTTTTATTGACGTCTCATCCGAAGGACGGGTTGGTTGTGAATTTATACATCCCGCACAAGCCGAAGAAGCTCTCGGTCCCATTTCCCGCGGGGTTGACCCCTTTTGAGGATAAGTGCCTCTAGGGCGGAGAAACCTGGTGCCTATTCAACCCCCGGCACACCCACTGGGAGGGGGACAAATCGGGAATGTACAAGAGGTCTATCAGACGAAAATATATTGTTCTATAAAACAGACACCAAGGATGCCAATGTTAATTTGGTCTAGCAAATGCATGCACATTTTTGTATTTTATCTGCAGTTGAACATCTGCACCGTAATTGAAATTGATGTGAAAGAAGTATATGATGTAGATTTAAAAATCAATAATATAGCTTCACTAAAATAGTTAAAAATAAATTAAATGAAAATTATGGAAATTAGTTTTTTCATAAATTAGTATGCTGTAACATGCTGCTTTAAAGTAGATATAGCAATTCTTATGTATTTTATCTATAGGTAATCCATGGTCCTGCAGTAATCAAGCTCTAAGACAAATGACTATGGTACGTATTCTAGAATAAAACAAACACAGGACATTATTAAACCGCATCGGTGGTGTAATGGTTAGCGTGCTCGCATCGAGTGCGGTAGATCGTGAGGTTGAGTCCCTCTCGTGTCAAACCAAAGAGTTATAAAATTGGTATTTGTTGTTTCTCCGCTAAGCATGCAGCATTAATGAGAAAGAGCAAAAACTGGTTGGCTCGGAATCAGGATAATGTGTCCGAGTGGAGCATCATGTCTACCCGTTGACGGTTATTTCAGTGAACTGGAACTATAAAAATCTAAGTAAGCATGTTGATCTTGTACAAACAGTACTTCATCATCATCACGTTATCTGAAAAATTTACCATTGGGCTGTAATCAACAACCACCAACTCACTCATTACATTATTGTTATAGTTTCGTACAAGGGCTAACGAATAGGGACCAGCCGGCATGATCGAAATAGTATGGTAGGATTTACAACTACATGAGCAATCAGTGCATATCTCCAATTTTGGAGTTCGAATCCCTCTCATGGCTAGGTGTACTCGATGGTTCAACAGATTTCTGTTTAATCGTCACAATCGTCTATATGTTAGGACTGTTATCATCATTTAGAAGGTATATTTATCATTTACTATCTTTCTTTTTTTTTTTTTCATATAAAGATTTTAATTTTTAATTTCAGATATCAAGACATGGTCCAAGAGTTTTGTATTTTAACAAGAAACAGTCCATTACCAATGCCGTCAATATTTTAAAACTTGAAAAATCTTCTGTATAATATAAAGTTCTCCATGTTATATTTTAGTTGTATAATGTTAAATCCTAGTGTACGTCGTGGATTGTCTCCCCTGCTATTCGTGAGGTCGTCGGGGATTAAGGGATATACCCTTCCAAGAGCGAAAACGAATAATGCATATGAACTTATATCTTCTTTAAAGGTTTTTTTTCACGCAAGGCAGTCAGAATCTGGCACAGAAAACAGTTACACGTGATGCTGTCTTCAGTCAGATCGTTTGTCCAATGAAATGTTGGAAATATGAAAACTTACAGTTAAAATTATGTAGAAAATGGCATCAACTATACTGCATTTAAAAAAAAATTATAGTAATTTTTCCATTTTTATTACAAGTAATAAATTGGTCCATTCGGGTGTCATGGGATGTTACCTAGCTTGTTTTCATGGATAACCTGATAACTATGCAACATTTATGAAAGATGTAATGTACCACAGGGATGCAAGTGTGTGATTCATGTAATGGAATGTTATTCATGAAAATAAACTGTTTTAGGTCTCTTCATTGAATGATATACTAGTAATAAGTCTCAGAAGATTGTCCATGATAATAAGCTACCTAATATATATCTCCCCAAGTTTGTGATTATGGTATGAAAGGGTATACATGAACAGATGCAAGGTAGCTTATTTTCATGGAAAACATTATGATTCATACACCATGTAATAAAGGAATGTTATGTAGCTAAATTTCACACACAGGACTGATGCAAGGTAGTTTATTTTCATGAATAACATTACCGTTAGGTTCATGTACCATTTGCTCGTTTAAGAAACCCCAAACATTGTGTAGGTGTCTGTTATCATTGCTACTTGATATGGGATTCAAGGTGTAAACTCAGGTCAGTGGCGTTCTGCTTGTGGCCAAATGTTGATGACTGTAACCACTCTGGGACCCAGACCCCTTACTTATATGGTGCTTTTTTCAAATGAACCCAGAGTATCCATGTAAGAGGGTATATTAATATACTAGAGGCTCTCAAGAGCCTGTATCGTTCACCTGGTTATAAAAAGAACCAATTGGTCCTATGTAAAAACTATGTCCTGCAGTGGTAGTCATCTTGGAATTCCGATCAACATAAAAAACACAAAGTTTGTAAAGGACCTTCCAATGATTGATGCACAGTTTAGGTTCAATCAGTGCAATATCTTCAGAGAAGAAAATATTTCTGTATTTTCCCATAAATGCTATGACCTGTGGTGGTGGCCATCTTGGATTTCAGATCATCACAGAAAAAACAAACTTAATAAGACCATTCAATGATCATTCATGCACAGAATGGGTTCATTCAGCTCAGTAGTTTTTAAGAAAAAGATGTTTTCTATATTTTCCAATATGGTACTGTGTTAAAACTATGTCCTGCATAGGCAGCCATCTTGAATTTCAGATTCTACAATGTAATTTTAACACACCGATTACAGTTAGGTATACTTATGCTCTAGTACTTCAATAAGAATAAAAATTATTAGTTTTGCCTAGCTAGGCAACTATACAGATGTTATTGTATTTCAATAACAACAACAAATAAAAACTGTCTAAATTTAATACACTGACTATAGTTTGTCAGGTAAACTATGTTCTTGTATTTTAAAAAGAACCAGAGGCTCTCAAGAGCCTGTATTGCTCATGTGAGGTACCAAAAACATTCCTGCTAAGTTTGGTTTCAATTGGTTCTGTGGTTTTTAAAAGATTTCCAACTGGGTCCCACATAAATCTATGACTTGAGATGGTGGCTAGCTTGGATTTCCAATCAGCATAAAAAACCTAAATTTGTAGAGGCCCATCAAATGGACATTCCTGTAAAGTTTGGTTTCAATTTTCCAAGTGGTTTCAGAAAGGAAGTGTTTTAAAACATTTTCCCATAAGGTCCAATGTTAAACTAAGTTCTGCCATAGCTGCCATCTTGAATCTTATATCAGAACAAAGAACCTAAACTTTGTAGAGGACCATCCAATGAACATTCATGTACAGTCAGGCTTCAATCAGATTTGCGTTTTGAAAAATTTTTCCCATGGGGTCCAATGTTAAACTAAGTCCTGCCGTAGCCACCATCTTGGATTCCATATCAGAACAAAAAACCTAAACTTTGTAGAGGACTATCCAGTGAACATTCCTGTGTAGTTTAGATTGAGTCTGATTTATAGTTTCTGAGAAGAAGACATTTCTGATGCAGTTTGACTTTGGGGTTGTTATCTCATTGACATTTACCCCATATCTCATTATATTCATATTTGAACATTTTTCCATAGGGTCCAATGTTAATCTATGTCCTGTGGTGGCAGCCATCTTGGATTTCGGATCGGCATAAAAAACCCAAACTTTTAAAGGACCTTCAAATGATTATTCCTGAGCAGTTTGGTTTCAATTGTCCAAGTGGTTTCAGAGAAGAAGCATTTTGAAACATTTTTCCCATAGGGTCCAATGTTAAACTAAGTCCTGCCGTAGCCGCCATTTTGAATTTCATATCGGAACAAAAAACCTAAAATTTGTAGAGGACCATCCAATGAATATTCATGTACAGTTTGGCTTTAATCATATTTGTAGTTTCTGAGAAGAAGGCATTTGAACATTTTCTCATAGGGTCCAACGTTAATCTATGTCCTGCGGTGGTGGTCATCTTGGATTTCCAATCTACATAAAAAACAGAAACTTGGTAAAGGACATTTCAATGATCATTCTTTTACAGTTTGGGTTCAGTCAGTTCATTAGTTTCAGAGAAGAGGATCTTTGAAATTTCAGCCAATCAGAGCATATTATTGGCCCTGGCTGCCATGTTGAATATCCGACTGAAACGAAAAACAGAAACTTTGTAGAGGACCATCCAAGGAACATTCCTGCTAAGTTTGGTTCCAATTGGCCCAGTGGTTTCGGAGAAGAAGCTTGAAATGTGAAAAGTTTACAGACGACGGACGCCAAGTAATTACAATAGTTCCCATGGACCTTTGGTCCAGGTGAACTAATAAAAGGAGTATTCAGATACAAACATGGAGGTAAGAAAAAACCACAAACATCCACAAAACAGAAGTGATACAAGGTGCCCTAGAAGGGTTGGCATTTCTACTGCATTTTTAATGGCACTCGCAATTCTAAAATCCAGATCAGAAATTTCTAGATCATATTGGAAACAATATCTGTAACCAGTTGAGATATTGGAACTCCATATGGATCAATGAACTAACCATCTCATTATAGGGTTATGGTTATGGTGTTTAATGCCACTGTCATCACTATTTTATTATATTGTGGCGGTCAGTTTTATTGGTGGGGGAAACCACAATACCCGGAGAAAACCACCGACCTGCCACAGGTCACTGTCAAACTTGATCACATAATGTTGTATCGAGTACAACTCGGATGAGCAGAATTCGAACGCACAACATTAGTGCTGATAGGCACTAATTGCATAGATATTTATAAATCAAACTACCATACGATCACGGCGGCCACCTTCTCATTATAGCTACCATACGATCACGGTGGCCACCTTCTCATTATAGCTACCATACGATCACGGTGGCTACTTTCTCATTATAGCTACCATACGATCATGACCAC
>MJUT01045181.1:535753-580036 GCA_002080005.1 Gigantidas platifrons | reverse complement strand
ACAGTAGATATTATAAGACATCATGGTAACAGCAGCTGCTGGCACTCTACTCTAACAGTAGATATTATAAGACATCATGGCAACAACAGCTGCTGGCACTCTACTCTTACTCTTACTACTCTATTATAAGACATTGATTATCAATTTATATACCTAAAGAATATGAAAGCTTAAGGTGAAAAATAATTTTATTCTGTGAGACAAATTTTAAATTTGTGATTCTATGTTTGACATTTAATTTATTTTCTTTAAAAAAATGTATACTACATGTACATATTATAAAAACTAGTCAATACTTCTTTGATTGTGTGAATTCAAATATGTTATTAACAAAGTAGTTTAATACCAGGACCAGGAAATACAGTGCAGTGAGAGGTCATACTGTCATAAATCAGTGTGATATAAGCATCACTCTCCTTGAGGACATGAACATATCTTTTAGTCTGTTTGATCTAGTGTCTTAATATTTTTGCACTTTTATTGCAGTTCTACATTTCTCAGTCTAAGTAGGGTCTTCAATAATGAGCAAAACTCATATCCTAAAATGATAGTAAATCTAAAGTATCTCATTTTTCACTTTTTATGACAATTTTGATCATTTTTTTTTTATAAGAGTGACAGGTTTAACACTAATTTTCATATCACCATCAGAATAAAAAATGTAATTGAACTGAAGGATAATTTCATTATGAGGGGCTTTTGTGTAAGTAAGTGTGCTGGCTTTCCTCATGTTCCTGTACATTGTATATGTCCAGCAGAAAAAAAGTTATACCCATCTTTCACTAATTAGGAGAGTGGTATATCTATCACAGTGATTAATCCCTGTATGTCATTGTATCTCTTTTTATTGTAGCCGAGTGGCTAAAAGTCATTCATTTCTGATCACAAACCTACCACTTAAAAAGTGACTGATATGGATTAGGGACTGGATATAAACCCAGTTCAAGTGTTCACTGATAAGTTTGTAATAGGTGTCCAGGCTTCCCTTGCAGAATAATTCTATTAGCTAAAACATTTCTGAAAGTGGAGATAAATTAAGGTATCGCACTGATAATTAAAAAGTATCTTAAGGAAAATAATAAATATTGTAATTGAAATCAAAGAAGTAACGATATAGAAAAGTATTAATTAAAAAAATAAGCTTTTGTTTAAGAAATTATAAGCATTTATTAGATATATTGTTTGAAACTTTTAGGGCGAATGGATCCAGGGCGAATATGAATTAGGGCAAACGGATCCTGTCGTAAGATTTTTAGCTACCTCATGAAAATTAGCTACCGGTAGCTAATTTTCATACGGGGGAGCTATAAAAATTAGCTTCTTGTAGCATAAACTTATAGGATTTATCTCCCTTAATATGAGTAGGCCTTGCACGGCCTATATAGAGAGGAGGGAAGTATTTGAAATTAATGACAAAAATACCTTTATATCCCCTATGCCATCCACTGGACAGTTATATGAAGTAGAATAGAAAATTATGAGAAAAAAGTATGGATTCTTTTATTGTTGGACTAGGAACAGTGCAAACATTGAAGGCTAACTATTACAGTAATGTGGGTGGTATCAACCATTATAAGTATAAGTATAAGTTTATTGATTCACCAATCAAGGGCCCACAGGGGGCATATCCATAGACAATATGAACATTTATTACAATTGTTTTATAGCATAACAAAAAAGATGGAAAAAAAACAGCACTAATGTTTTCACCACTAGTTTAGAGCCATAGTCTTAGGTGTGCAGGGGCAGATCCAGTGGTGGGGGGTGCGCACCCGGACCGCGCCCCTCTAAAATTGGAAAAAATATGATTTTTTTGCACAAAATCGTGATTTTTCACACGAAATACCCCAAAAATTTTCGCACTGAGCGGAGCGAGTCGCGATTATTTTAAGTCCCCCCCCTAACTTGAAATCCTGGATCCGCCCCTGGTGTGTATTGATCCCTCTCTAACAATTGAGGAGGAAATAAAATGTATCTTAAAATAAAGATATAGTATGACTACTTGAAGCACCAAGGGTCCGTGCCATTAGGATGAACTTGTGGGCCACGCCAATTTTGTGACTATAGTAACAGTATCAGAAAAGCCAACAATAAATAATATTTAAAAGGGAGTAGTAGACGCCAGTGTCTGTAAAATGAAAGTATGGTCTTTTAAGTAATAAAAAAAGAATTTTATTACGAAAATATCAATTAATACAACCAGCATACATAAGCAATATTGGTCTATACCATGCTATGTACAGCCGATACATGTTATTGAAGTGTAAATTTATGATGAATGACGTACGGTCAGGGCCATCTTTTCAGCAATATAGGCCACGGTCAACGCAGTGCACTGAAACCCCTATCTATACAAACACTCACAGAAATAAAACTGTAAATGGTCGATAAAATTTAACATATATTTCTTGTATTGGTACTTCCAACAAAATCAGCGTTTAAACATTAAAAATCATGCCGTATATAACATACATAGATTAGGATGGGGTTCATTTTGGATCGTGGGACCACCGAGCAACTGCCGTTTGTGCCCATACTTCAGACCTCACTGCGTACGGTTACAGTAAAACTGATAATCTTCATTTCGACATTTTGAAGTATGTGTATTTCGGCCAATATTATGTTAGATCGAAGTGAACAAAATAGTTTTTAATTTAAAAAAAATGATATAGGCACCGCTTCTATCAGATATGTCTCCGCTTTCACTAGTCCGAGATTCCTCGGACTACGCTTTCACATACAAAATATTTACATTGTATATATATTAAGGCAATATTCACTATCTAAATCATACTCTTTAAAATTATCTGTGACAAAATTATACAGAGAATATATTCCTTCTTGTTGATTGATTGTATTTTTTGTGTTTTAACGCCACTTTCAACAATAGTTCAGCTATAGCATGGCTACCAATTTTAGTGGTGGAGGAAGCCGGAGTACCGGGAAAGAACCACCGACCATAGGAAAGCAACTGGTAAACTTTATCATTTGCGGCTGCTAGTCGAGTGCACCCTTTTTGTAATTTACAAAGTCGGGCGCGAACCCACGCCGTATTGGTGAAAGGCTTGTATGAGTTGTTAGATCCAACGACCTAACTCATTGAGCCACCCGGGCCCCGGCGTCCCGACGAGCATAGGGGTTACATGCTAATCTAGGTATGTTGTGTATGGCATGTTATTTAATGTTTAACTTAAGCAATAAACTATTGGACGTACCAATACAATAAATATACGATTAATTTTATCAACCATTTATATTTTTATTCCTGTGAGTGGTTGTGTAGGTAGGGTCCCAGTGCACTGTTTTGCCTGGGGTCTATAGTGCTGTTAAGACGACATTGCACAGCTTTGATGTGGATGAAGTCCTACATGTATTTGAATCACCGAACTCAAGTGTCGCTGTTGGTTCAGTAGTGTCAAATACAATGCATCTTCAATGCAGCGTGTCGCAAAGTTCTGTCTTAGCTAGGGCCCTGTAAGTGTATTTTTGCAAAACCAATCAGAGAAAGTTACAGACGCCATAATTTTAGTCATCAGAGTTATGCCGATGAAACCCAAGTGTAGCTTGTAATTAACCCACTTGATAACTGGGAAAATATATCCAGACGCCTGGAGACTTGTTTGTCAGACGTAACTAGTGTGTGGATGAGCTTAACTATGTTCAGATTAAACCAGAACAAAACATAACTTTTGTATTTGCACAAAACACCGTGAGAAAATTTTTTCAGAATGTTGTCTCTCTTTCGACGGAACTATAGTATCATAGTAATCAATGCTCCCTTTGTCATCGGCATATTTCTCGACAGGACATTATGCATGCAAAAACAAGCAAGTGCAATTACAAAGTCATGCTACTTTCAAATTCGCAATATCGGACGTAATCGATCGTACATCACAGAAGATGCGTGCAAAACATTAGTTTGCTCACTTACAGCGTCACGTTTGGACTATGACAACGCTTTGTTGTATAGAGTAAATACTCAACATAATCTCGAAGCTACAGCGTGATCAAAATACAGCAGCTAGATTGATCACCCGTGCCAAGAAACATGATCACATTACATCAGTTATCATGTCTCTTCACTGGCTTTCGGTGCAGTATGGTCTCCAATACAAATTATTGTATATATCTTAGGGAACTTGTCAGTTTTTATCTACCATATAGGTCGCTACCGTAAGAGAACGCCACAATGATTCAACAACCACATGTAAGGACAAAAAATTATGGTGATAAACGATTTGACAAGACAGCTTCCACACTTTGGAATATCCTGCCTAGTGAAACCCGAAATGAACATTCCAGTGAAATTCTCAGGAAAGATGCTAAAACTTATCTTTTTAGAATTGCTTATTATGATTTTTCAAGTAACCAATCAAACAGACCCGAGTATAAAAAAAAACCCTGGGACATATATAGCAGCACGTGTTGTTAGTTATTGTATCAATATGACATTATTTCGGAAAAAGTAAGTACTTTTAGTTCACTTTATGTATTATAATATTGTATTAAAGATGAGTTCTCCATTATCGCATACTGTTGTAAACAAAAAGAAAAAAGAAAATAAAGAACAATAGAAATAAGCTTTCGAGGTCAGTCGCGAACGGTAAACAATTAAAACATCAAAACACATTATCAAACAGTAGTCAATTTAAGGTGAAACGACCTGTGTCTTGAATGAAGTTTAGAAGCTGCAAAAACATTGTTTATTTTTTTCATCGTTGAGAATTTCATTGTCAAGTGATAAAGTAAGCTCATCTATTGGTAAATCATTGTTAATTTATCGAATTCCTATAAGAAAAATATTTCTCTTTTAGTTAATTATTTTGTTGTTATACATGTATTCTATGTTCAGTTTTATTGTACGATTTTTTTTTTATCATATTAAGCGCTTAGAGTAATTTTAATTAGAGAATGCGCTATATAAATATCGTAAATAATAATAATAATTTATAACATTTCACACTATCGTAATGTGATGATAGGTCCATGTAATTTGTAATCACATCTTCCATGTGACAATTCGACCATCTTTACTTGGTGTAGAGAATAACTATGAGTGGTGACTGGTGTTAGACCAATACTAGAGAATAACTATATATCTGATGTCAGACCAGTACTTGGTGTAGAGAATAACTACAATTGGTATCAGACCAATGCTTGGTGTTACTGTAGAGAATAACTATAAGTGGTATCAGACCAATACTTGGCTTAGAGAATAACTATAATTAGTGCCAGACCAATACTTGGTGTAGAGAATAACTACAGTTGGTATCGGACCAATACTTAGCTTAGAGAATAACTATAATTGGTATCAGACCAATACTTGGTGTAGAGAATAACTATAACTGGTGTCAGACCAATGCCTGTTTTAGAGAATGACTATAACTAGTGTCATACCAATACTTGGTGTAGAGAATAACTATAGCTGATGTAGGACCAATACTTGGCTTAGAGAATAACTATAACTGGGGAAAGAATAATACTTGGTATAGAGAATAACTATAATTGGTGTCAGTAGGTACTTGGCCTATAGTTAATTGTATGTGTTCACTTGCTATAAAGAAAACAAATGACATGACATAGTTGTGAATTCTAAAAATAAATCATTTACTCATTTGCATACATTTTTATAATGCATCAAACTTTTTTTTAAATTGTTTTCATCTTTTTAGTCAGTTAATTGATTATTTTCCTTTTAAAATTAACCTGCATGAAAGGGGGTGACTAATTCACTTATGACAAAATAATGGATACTGTGAATCAAAAAGATCATGTAAGTGTTAGTATAAAAGTGAAAAAGTTCTAGACCTGAAGATCTTATTTATGATTCTCTACAGTCGGTACAGAATGAAAGAAATCTGACCTAATTAATATCACCAGCTGATTGTGCTTCTGGACATTGTCATTATTAATTTACACTATTAAAATTTACATCTTAGTATCATTTGTCTTTAACCAACAATGTGTACCTTTTTCCATTTTTTCGTGAATGTCCGCTAAATAAGTATCAAATTAATGATAAACGTGCTTGTATCAATCTCGCACTTGGCTCCATTCAAGAAAAGTATATCAATTTACACATTGAGAATGATTTTATTCAGAAAATTACACAAGTTAAGTAGATAAATTCTTTATGTTCGTTTGAACATCGATAATTAGAACATAATTTAATTTATGTTATTATCAAGTGAGTATAAATTAACTAACTGTATAAATGCCCTACAGCAAAGAAAAGACAGTACATGTACATGATTGTATACTCTATTAATAAAATAATTACTGCCCTTACTTAGAAACAGTATTTCGAACATTCTAGTTTAGCAATTTTTCAAGAAATATTTGTCAAAAGTTGAAATATGAACAAAATCTATAATGACAACCTAAACATATTAAACAAATTTCCGTTTTAATGGCCTTTTAAATAATAGGTTCTTTGCTAATATGGTTTGCCACGTTTACCTCTTCTTTTCAAATATCATGAATTTTATAATATTATGTATTACATTTATTCCTCAGCGCAGTACCATATAGCCAATGAGGATTATCCGAGGCAGGGTATTTGCAATAATTCCAGTTCCTCATAGATGTTATGGGGACCGTTGCAAAACGGCCCGTATAGCACTCTGTGTGCATCTGGTGCCTTGAATAAGGGAACATCCCTAGAATTGGGATAAAGGGAGGAAAAGGGAAAAGGGTGGTATAGACAAAAAGGGAGGTTTAAAAGTTTGATAGAAAAGGAGGATGGAAAGGGAAGGGTTAAGGGGGGATGGAAAAGGGNTTTGGGGGAGGGAAGGGTTGGTTGGAGGGGAGGGAAGGGAAGAAAAGGAAAGAAAAGGAAGGGTTTGGGTGGGTAAGGGAAGGGTTAAGGGGGGATGGAAAAAGGGAAGTGTCAAGGGAGAAAGGAAGGGTGAAGGGGAAGGAGAAAGGTATGACAAGGATAGGACAGGGAAAGGTTAAGGGTAGGATAAGTAAGGATTAGGGGTATTGGGAATAGTTAAGGGGGATGGGGGAAGGCAGAAATTAATGATGGGATAAAAGTAGGAAGGTTAAGTGATCTGGACATGTGTGAAAAAAGTGCTGTGTTTCTTTATGATATTAATGCAGTTGCAAATGAAATAGATGTAGTTTTGAAATTTGTTGACTTGGGAATGACAATACAAGCTTTAATTTCACAAAAACAAAACAAAGTAGCTATTATTTAAATCTTTTTCATGAAAGTATTTACTTTCGTATCTATGTTGGCTTTCCGGGTTTAAATGTCAGCCCCAACACTCTTAGTCTCGCGCCGTGAGACCGACACGAGTAATAGTCCATCAGTATGTGGTGATTTACCTATGTGGTCTACCGTAATGAGGACTACCATCCTCTATCATGTTTACCAAAATACAAATTGTGTATTTTCAATGGAGGGACAAAATGAAAACCTGCATGTACATAAACAGGAAAAGAGTAACTGATTGACAAAGAGAGATATATAGATCTACACAATATAAAATAAAGTAAACAATAAATATTGTGATTAAGTTACAAACTATCTTTATTCAATTGACTAATGCGATGTATCATTTTTATGGCTATTAAAAACAGATTGGTGGACTATTTATGGTAGAATATTTATTTGATGTTCAAACTATACAAATTATTCTTTAACTTAATAAGATCACATCTGATAATGGAAATTCATTTGTTCCAAGTCGGAATTTAAATTTCATGAAAAAACACATTTTAATTGTATTATACTTCTTGTATATATTAATTATTAATCACAATTTCATTATTTCTAACTGTGTTACTTTGTTGATTTTTTTTGGGGGGATTGATTGATATATTGTTTAATGCCACTTTCAGCAATATTTCAGCTATATCATGGTGACCAGTTTTAGTGGTGGAAGAAGCCGGAGTACCCGGAGTGAACCACCGACCACGGCAAGCAACTGGTAAACTTTATCACATGCGGTTGCAGTCGAGTGCACCTTTTTGTAATGTACAAAGCGAACCCACACCATATTGGTGATAGGCTTCTGATGCTTATGCTTATGTTTGAATGGCGCAAGGTAGTTTATTGTCATGGATAACACTTTGAAACCTGTACCATACATTGAACAGATGTAAGGTACATATGTAGCTTATTTTCATGGAAAATGTCATGCGAGGTAGCTAATTTTCATGGACAAGCTTCTGATGCTTATGCTTATGTTTGAATGGTGGAAGGTAGTTTATTTTTATGGATAACACTTTGAAACCTGTGTCATACATTGAACAGATGTAAGGCAGAGATGCAGCTAATCATCGGCCCTGTCAGACCTAGGGGGCAGAATTTTAGAGGGTCCAGCAAATGACATTTTTGTGTCAGACCTAATGACCGGCAAACCTTTTTACTGCTGGGGCTGTCAAAAAATAATTTTTTGTCGGTCCTGGTTACCTCTTAGACCCCTGAGACGAAGGATCTTTGATTATCGTTAATAAAGTCAAAAGTCGTAAACAAATCGGTAAAAGTTTGTTCCTAAATTATGCTAAATTTCGGGAACCAGTTCCCATTCCGGATTTTATTTTGTATCCTATCGGTAATCATAAATTGTAATTCGATCATTTCCGCTATGGCTGCATGGCCACTATTAAGTTTACGGAGGGGTCTAAATCTGGAAAAAAAAAGCACCCACTATCTATCGATTTATCTACAGACAATAAAAAAGCCAAAAGGTCGGCATAAGAGAAGGAGAGGCGACCGGGGTGGTCCTTTAATCAAAAATGGAAGGATAAAATAAACAAACAAATGACTACTTAATTGATATCAAAATACTCATTACTAATTAGAGGAATAATAAAATCTTAATAATATGAAGTATTGATTATTTGACGTTGCAGGGCTATCTAAATGGAATGTGGTCTCAGTCACTACCCCTCTTTTTGGCAATATCCTTAATCTGATTTTGGTCGTAGTAGTTGTTAACTGTGTCAAGGCTTTAAGATGTCCCTTCTACTTCTACCAGTTTGCGGCCTGTAACAATCGCTGATAATACTGCCACTTTGGTGCGCATGCCAATTTTAAACTTAATTTTTTTAAACTGAAACAATAAGTGCTGTACAAAATAGATGTGCAAGTAAAAACAACTTGATTAATCTAATCAAGTTTGAAATAAGTGAGCCTTGAAGGATTCAAGACTCTTGGCAGTGTCAGTGGGCAGATCATTCCAATCCCTAATGGTTCTTGGGTAGAATGACTCCTGTTACATGATGGTATCTGAAAGGAGTGTTGGCCCATGTTTCAACTCATTCGTGATGGTTGTACGAGTCTTGTCAGTGGCATCAATTTTAACTAGACCATTTACGATCTGTATTGAAAGTGAACTATTAAAAAATTTCTAAAAAAAATAGGTCTGGCAAAACTCTCTTACTTGCATGACCCAATGTCTGACAGGAAAAAAAATTTATCTACAACTCTGGTAAGGTAGCTTATTTTCATGGAAAACATCATGACTCCTATCCCATGTAATGAAGAAAGGTTAAGTAGCTAATTTTCATGGACCATGAAATGAAAGAATGCGAGGTAGCTAATTTTCATCGGCAAACTTCAGATGCTTATGCTTATGTTTGAACGGTGCAAGGTAGTTTATTTTCATGGATAACACTTTGAAACCTGTGTCATACATTGAACAGATGTAAGGTAGCTTATTTTCATGGAAAACGTCATGACTCCTATCCCATGCAATGAAGGAATTATGCTGACTACGATTCAACTAGTCTTTGCCTTTATTCTTTTACGCCATGTGCCAATATTAATTTTATAGTCTTTGGTTTGATCAGATCGTTGATCAAAACCATCCATGATCTACCGCACATTATGCAGGTACTCTTGTTATAACTAAACATCTTATTTCTTTGGAATAGATATACACATTTTTGTATATATGCAAAGTAGAAAATGCATTATGTACAGATAAATAATATGGTGATTGATATATAGAAACTTGTTCATGTCATATAAATATTCTTTTAAAAATATTATTGGATTTGAATTATTTATATTTTATATCGAAATAACTTATTTTCATCCAGATTTTGCTCCATGCAAACAAGGTTTTATATATATAAATCCTTGATGTAAATGAATGAATAGGAGTTTGCTATCCATTTCTGGGATAAATCTATCTAATAAAATAAATTTCCTCGCCTACATCCACCCCCCCCCCCCTCTTTTTTGTTCAAAAATACTAATTACCCAGAATCTATCAAAACATGGTAAAAGGGGAATAACTGGAATAGTATTTTTAATGTATTAAGGTAGCTAATTTTCATGGCTATCATTTGGAACACCTTTGGGGTTTACCTAAATCTCATTCCGAACGTCAAAAAGTAGCTAATATTCATAGGACATCGGGAATACATAGAAAGATAGATAGAAAACTTTATTTTGATTCGGCATGTCAACAACATAACAACATAAGTTCTAGAGGGAACCATAAATTAACATCGTATTATGGGAGATAACTCCAAGTATCCTCTAGTCCGTTGAAATCGGTCACCATTTTGGAATGCGCTGTCACGTGAGTTCAGATGTCGATGACGTCATTTATCCCGCAAACTGCGTCCAGAAATAGGTAATGAATTTACTTTTACTTTGATCACGACAACAATGAGATTTAAACAGATAGGAAAAGACATCTATAGGTTTTGGTGCCAAAATGGTGCCATATTACTATTACCATTTTGACTTAATAATCGAAGTCAAATATTTCCAGAAAAACACAGTCCGTAGTGGATAATTTGCATATCCTGTGTTTGTTTACATTCCACTGCGCATTTTGACCTATATTTACAACTCCATTAGGCAACGGAAATGACATTGCTTTCGTTTTGAAATTAAGTAATTCCTTAGACAATTTTCAGATTTTTAGCGAGAATTTGTGGGTAATAAAAATATGATTTAATATGAATTACACGGAATTGGACATGGATAAAATTGTACGTGAAAACAGAGATATTATCTGCTGAAAACAAGCAATTTAATGAAAAAATGGCGAAATATAGAAAAAGCCAATTAAAAAATATTGTAAAATACAATCTCCTAGGCCTATTTGTGTTCCACGCGACTATTTTATGGTTGACCGATTTCAGGTAACGTGACTTGGGTGCCATTACAAAACATATGCAAACAAAAAAGATCAGCAAGCCGACATTTCTTCATCAAATTAAATGATATTTTGGTATTTTATTTGGCTTAAGTGCCCATGTAAACATGGCATTTATCTTTGATATGAATACCAATTTGTGTGAGAATTATAAGGAAATGTCTTAACTGACCGATTTATGGTCACATGTGCCGATGATGTGGATACAAACTATCACTGCCACTGTGTCGTTTTAAATACTACTTAAAATACATCACCTATCATGGTGGGGATTTATATTGGGAGAAGAAACCGTGTAGAAAATTCAATCAATTGTGACTTAATTCACAGTTTCAATAAAACATGTGATTGCGTAAGACAATAGACACGCTGCACTAGACGCTAGGTTTAGCGTTTATTTTATTTTGTTCGAGAATGATTGAATAGTCAATCAATTAGGAATTTTAACAACCCCTTTCAAATCATCATTACTTTTGTGCTTCCGTCGGATGCTTTCATCCAAGTTTCAATGTCAACGCATGTTCTGCATGGCTTTTTATCGGGATCGACGAACTTTTCTCTGTAAGATGACATTTTGGGTACGTTCGGGTTATGTAAAGAATTCAACAAAACATGTCGTTCGATCCCTCTCTATTTGTTAATGTTAATCATTTATGTAATTAGATAAATTGAAGATAGGATAACAGATCCTATCAAAAAATGTAAGAATCTCAACAAAAAGGAGGATTAAGCTATTCCATTAATTCTATTCCAGTTTCATAAAAATACCAAAATATTTTAAAACCGGGCCTCGAGAAAAAAAATGGAGGGAGCTCATATAGTTGAAATAGTTTTATTTGTAAGCAGAGCTCCAGATAAGCTGTGTTTTTGCGTGATTACGCATATAAAATTAACAAAAACCCAATTTTTCTATTTCCTTTGCGTTGTTGAACCCAATTCCATCCAGATATAACCCTATTCTTTGTTTAATGAGTGCTTACTTCACTCATTCATTTTTAGGTAGTTGCATAATTAAAGCATATATCGTATGATTTCTGTTGCGTGACATTTTACGTTCTCTTTCACTCGTCAACACTCGTAAGATTACAAATCTCCTGAGGTCTGCCGTACGAAATAAATTTTGGTTCCCTGCTAGAATTTAGTCTTGTTTGCCTTGAAATTAATTTTGTAGCGGTTTCAGTCTATTATTATGAATCGTCGAGGGAGGAATAAAGCTCATTTACGGGCGAATTATTCTATCGCTAATAGACAGATTCAAAAGTCATGGTTACACGAATTTTAGATACACTGATTGAAAATGCTGTAAATCATAGCAAAGTTGTTACAACAGAAATCATTGACGATATCTTCCCCATATCTTTTCATTAAGAACTTTAAGAGTTCATGATTTGAAAGATTTTAAGGCAACTGGATTCACACTATATATACAGGTATGAATGTTCAGACCAAGTCTTAAACTGTGAATGTTCAGTTTTCGTGAACTATGAAAATATAATACTCCAATGGCGAACATACAATCAATGCAGTAACCAGCAGCAATATTTAAAGAATACAATGTACATCAGGAGAATAAAACTGGATGTATACATTTTCAATTCCTGATATACCTGCAACAAAAAAGCAATGCATGTCATGTACAGAGAGTAAAATACCCAATTCAATTTATTCATGGTGGGTAAAAAACCCAATTCAAATCAAATCAAATAAGCTTTATTTACAGTCGGCAAGACATAACAACAATATAACATAAGCTCTGAAGAGCTTTTGAACCGACTAACATACAAGCATACAACTCAGTAGCATTTAAAACAAAAATATTGAATCTTATTCTGGTGAGTGAAAAATTTGAAGTAAAACAGTTAAAAAGTAGATCACCCAATGGAAATGCTAAACAGGTGAGTTAAAAACCCAATTTAAGAAACCTTATCTGGAGCTCTGTGTAAGTATTGGATTATTTTAGCTGTAAATACATTAGAAAGCTTGCTCTGTTGCCCGACATGCACAAAGTTTTCGCGGAACCACATACATTCATTAATGAATCGGATTTCTACACTGGAAGAAGTAGAAGAAATAGACAAATTATTTCTTTCGATCATTATTTTAATTTTATCATGATAATTTTTAATATTCCATAGCAGAATATTTAGATCTATATTTTCCTGTTGTCTTTCAAAACAAGGATCAGCTATTACACATCTGATTTCGCTAGAAAGATATCGGATAAAAACATATTTTTACATTTTCTTTTTATAGCCTGTTCCGAATATTGAAGTCGATTTTTGAACGCAGTCAACCAAGGGAAGTAAGCGGATTTATAAAGGGACATTTTGACATTGAGAAAATGAGGATTCCCCATTTTCCGAAATATGTTATTACTGGGTATCCTAAAAAGGGATGGAAGTGTAAGATTTATAGATTAATACTTTTTTTTCTTCAATTTCTTCTCTGGTTTTAATCAGAGAACCTGACATTTGATTGAGCCATGAGTGCTTTAAAACTTTGCACAGCCACAGACTGACAATATTTCAATAATAGTGACATAGGGATGTCAAGCAAATAAAAAAATAAAAAAAATCAAGCATGTGTTGTATATCACGAGAAAAGTATTTTTATTAGAAACACAATGATGTAATTATTTTTTCAATGCTTGGAGTCATTCAAAAGTTACAGCTCTGAGTAGGACCACCGTCAGCAAAAGTGTCTGTCAAAATCTGCCGTTTTTTTTATTTTTCAGGTGGTCTTTCAAAAATTAAGAATGTCACTAGAAAACATACACTTAACTATGATTTCATAAGTATTTTGGCTTATGCTTCCGTCAAAGTTGCATCAGGCAGACGAGTTTTGTAATCAGTTGATTTAATCGGTTTATTTTTAGCGAAGGTTTTGTTTCTTTTTGCTAATCGAGGTCACTTGCAAGCGTTAAAAGTACGTGATTTAAAACTTTTATGTCCGAGTCAATTGCACGATTTAAAAAACCGGAAAATCAAAGTCATAATTTAAATTAAAAAAATATATCGGTGAGGAAATGAGAATGTTGCGGAAATATCAACTCGCTGTCTGGCTATCAATACAGAATTAGTTATCGCAAAGATTCGCTTAGGACTATTAACATTTTGTTGTTTTTTAATTATACTGAGATGGTTAAATTCTTTTAAAAATATGGTCCTGGGAGGTCCCATTCAATCTGAAGTAAATTATTCGTTACTAAACATTAGTGATTTTAAATTACGATGAAAGCAATTAAATTACCAATAAATTACATGGAAAAATATATCATCCCCTTTAAGGACCTCAAATGATTACAAAAGGGCATTGTTTTCAAATATTTTAATGAAAATAACGTGATCCGAGCTAAATTTGCAGCAGCCATGTGATGCGTTTCTCTCAAGATGGCGTCGATTTTTCAGTCAGAAGCAAACAAACAACAAGAAATAAATCGTTCGTAAAGAAATATTATGCAGAGAAATATGAATTTTTTAATATTGTTTGTAAGATTGATATTATTGGATTTAATAATTCTAGTTTTTTGCCTTTCTAATAAATTCTGGGCTGTTTTAATGCAGTTTGTAACATCAAAGGTTAACATGGTGACAGATAGGCGAGTGCCCAGCTGACGATACCTTTAACATCCCTAACTGACGGAGATATTTTTGTTTTATTTCCGATTTGTTTACAAAATACATTTCCTCGATTTTGGCATGAGAAGCTTTCTCTTTTTCCCATCATTAACACTAGTAAGCATAGCTAAAACGCAAGTTTTAGCAATGTTCAAATTATAATATGAAACAGGCACGGCCTTGAATGCTTGCGAATCTGAAAATGATCTGGCAATTTCACACTCATCCAGTCCATCAAAAAGTGTCGAGATTTTTTGGGCCGAGATATATCGGGGCCGGGACGACTTTTTTAAGTCTCGTTCAATCGAGTTGTTGTTCCTAACGAAATCTCAAAAGTTAACTTCCGCGTAGAAACAAAAATTCTTGTCAGTATGTCAGAAGAAATTTAATCAATTATAAAATATCAATATAAGTAAAACAAGCTACCAAAATAACTTTTATTACACACGGGTTCCGGGTTTCAGTAATATCGGACGTACAAGACTTAGGATCACCTTTGCGCTTTATGTTACGAAGATCTTCATTAGTTGAGTGTGTTAGTGTGTTACAGTGAACGTGTTTACAAATGCGCAGAATTTTTTTTTTATCTGTCAGTATGTGAGGCAAATTCTAAGTACACATTTTATACCATAAAGAGCTCGCTTACACTCGCCTAATAGCAATTCCAAAACAAGTTCCCAATAATAATCAGTTTGTTTAAGATCAAATGGTAAAAACACAAATTAATTTCTAATTTAAAAAATAAATAAGAATTTAAATTAAAATAAAAAAATTAATCAAAACGCCAAATGAAATAACCAAAATTTGGCATCAGTGTTTCTGTTCCATAGTGGCTGACTGATTTATGAAATTTCTTTTCAATTCATACTAATATCTTAAAATCCTCAGATGAACATGCGATACAAGAATTACTTTAAGGCACAGGCAACGAATACGACGGAAACGTATTCGTAGCCTGGGTTCTACAAGTACGACTGGTGGAAATTGTGACTAAATGATTAGTCCGAGATTCCTCTGCCGTTCGACGACCATTTACATCTTGCTGTTGTCGCTCTCCATAATGAAAACAGCGGATTTTCCTGCCCATCTCAGCCGTGGCACATTTCCACGTTTTGTGACTATCAGACAGAGTTCCAGATAATTTTGAAGTCCAAAGGGTAATTACCCCCTATTTTTGAAAATGATGGGTATTTGTCCCCCGACGCTTCGTCGAAGGGGACTATAGAAATGGGTATCGTCCGTCTGTCCGTCCGTGTGCTTTTTGGTTTCCAGATGATAACTTGTGAATGAAAAGTCAGATTGAAGCTAGGTTTGGTATGTAAGTGTATCTCATGAATATATAGGTCAAGTGCGATAGTGATAATTTTTCGACAAATCTTACCAGAGTTACATCCCTTTTTATACTTCAAAATTGCTAATATTTTGGTTTCCAAATTATAACTTGTGAACAAAAAGTCAGATTGAAACTAGGTTTGGTATGTAAGTGTATCTCATGAATATCTAGGTCAAGTTCGATAATGATGATTTTTCGACAAATCTAACCAGAGTTACTCCCCTTTTTTTACTTCAAAATGGTCCTTGGATGGTCCCCTTTCAGAATTATGAGTGATACAGGCTCACCTGACCCTCTAGTTTACAGTAGTTTCAAAATTTAATCTTACGATATAACCTTGGCGTCGGGGGACCAGTGGCCAACGGCCTTTTATTGTATATTTCCTTTGCTTTGTTGTACTCTCTACTTCAGAAAAGATTGCTTACATGTACACTTTTATTTAACACAAGTGTTATTCAATAAATGCAGGATGCAAGTGAAATGCATATATCTCTGTTTAATTTGACACGATTGTGTCATGTTTATTAATAAAATGTTGTAAATATTTCGTTTTTTGCTCGTCAACTTCGACAATATTCACAGCTGTTTTGATAATGTCATCAATGATTCCTTTTAACTATACTGTCACTAGACACAGATGAAACTGTCAGGAACTTAAGTATATAATTTTCCGGAGCGCTCTTGCACTTAGTAGCGCACTAAATTCATGTTCTTGCTCATTTTCAAGAACAACATGTTCCCAAATCTACTTTCGTTTTAGTTCTTACTTATTACGTAAACCACTCCTTATAAGGAACACCGCATTGATTTGTAATATTGACCGCGATTTGATGATTTATCATAAACATCCAATCGGATCTCTTTTGACATCGATGCTTAGATAGGCAAACATTCGGTACCCCTCGGATGTATATGCTCTCTCCTTCGAAAAATATAAAGTGAAGTAATTACGGGGAATCTCAAAGACAAAAATGTATTTTTTATTATCGTTAAGCGTACAAGTACGCTCCGAATTTGGAAAGTTTGCTTACACAGCAATATGTATGCGTAATGTGTACACTCTGATCTGATAATACATGCGTTTTTACTCGTTTTTATAGCGTAAAAAACGCAAATACGCAGCTTATCTGGAGCTCTGATCAGATTTTATTTTCTATCCAAAACCCTTATATAAATCGCTTCACCAATCATTTTTCTATTCATTCATAACCATCTTACCCTCAGAAATTGGTGTTACACTCCATTACAGCACAATTTCCCCAGACCATATGATTTCGTCATTTTGAACACTGACATTTTGAAATATTTGTCACGTGACTTCGAGAGAACTACGATTACCGCAATGTATCATGGGAGATGATTTGCATATATGATCTGACCTTGTCCAAAATAGGGGAAGCGTAAGACATGCTCTTTCCGAAGCCCGCGGATAACACAGCCAAATGAATCTTTTCTATCCAATATATTTTGTATTATTTCCTTCTGCTCTGATTTGAGCTGTAGATGGAACTGTTTGTCCTGCAGAATACGCTTTATATCGTCTTGTATGTTTGTTTACGTATGCTAATTTGGCGCACTGCATTTAGTATCTCCCATCATGCAATGCATTGCTGTCATCTTTCAGTTAGTATCGTGAGATCACGTTAAAAAAATAGCAGTGAAATGACCAAATCATCGGGTGTAAGGAAAATACGTGCTGTAATCGAGTGTAACACCACTCTCTGAGGGTAAGATGGTTATGAATGAATAGAAAAAAGATTGGTGAAGATATTAGGGTTTTGGATAGAAAATAAAATCTGATGGCCACAAAACGTGGAAATGTGCTACAGTTGAGATGCAGAGGAAAATCTGCTGTTTTCATTATGGAGAGCACTCTGACGTTCAACGACAACAGCAAGATGTAACAAGTCGTCGAACGGCAGAGGAATCTCGGACTACTAAATGATTAACCGGTTTCCAGACATGGACACCTATTTTACGGAAATTAATCACGTATTGCTACATGTAGCATCTAGAGGCTACAAATACAACAGATTTCTCGATTTTCTTAATTCTATTGTTTTTATTTCATTAAATGACAATACGGTTGTTTCGAATCATGTCAATTCCGACCACATTGTCTTTTTCGTTTCTTACGTCTGAACAAATCAGCAGGTGACTTCCGGTGTTTACACATATCATAGTCGTAGATGCGGTAGATTATAATTAATTGTAATATGGAGATGCCAAGGAAACCGCTGAATAAATACTGGTGTTCGGTACCCTACTAACTGTCTAATATCAGAAATATACACATGTATACATAAAGGCAGATCGTTTTCCTTTGATGATGCTGACAGCCGAAAATAAAGAATGAAAACAAATTTAATTTTAAAGAAGTATTTGTCTCTGCATTGAAGTCTTTGATACAAATAAAATAATTTGATTTAATTTAATTTAATTTAAATTAATTGATATCTGTCTTTTACAGAAAGTTGTTAAGATTTTTTTAAAGTTGAGGATCGAACGTTAAAACAGCACATATCGATTGGAGTTTTTGTTGTGTACATTGACAACGGAAGCTCAGTGCCAGGCATTCCATCGAAATCACGTGATCTGGTGGACGAAAATAACAAAATTTTGACGGAATGGAAATGATTCGAAACAACCATATATATGAATTTTTTATAAAATTTTCTGTTTGTAGTTTATTTTTATTCCAATAAAATCTGATGCATTGAAAAACTAGTCTTACAATACATGATTAAGCCCATAGATTTCATTGGTATGAGTACTTCTCATAGTAGCATTGTGGATAGTGTCTGATGAAGGAAGACATACGGTCACGGAAATGATCAAAATCTTTATAATGAAAACGGGTAAAAAAAACGTTGTATAATGTCAGACAAAGACTTTGGTGATCGTAATATTCTAACTGAACATATACCAGGTGTCCCCCTGCTGATCTGTCTATTCCATGTTTTAAAGGCATTTAGGTGTGAGGTTACTACTTAAAACTTGGTATTACCTCGAAAGAATTATTGTCAGTTGATGCATTATTGAACATAGTGGATGTTTCTATTAAAGTCATTGATGAAAATGTTAATTTGACTCGTATTAAAAAGTACTTTTCAAAGGAGGCATGGAATCACCTTAAAGACATCATTAGGACTAAAAAAGAAACGCGGTTTACATTGTATGACTGTTGCGTGTGCCAAACTGATCTGCATTCTGAAGATTGTATTGGACTACGTTTTGTGCCGAAAAAACCTACTGGTGTTGCCGAAATTGCTTAAAATAACTTTAAGCATTATTAATTTAAGATTGTAGTCCTAGGGTATGGTAGATAACTCTATTTTCAGTATCTTCTCAAATATATGGTCATCTGTGCATTTGAAAATTCACCCTCAATTCCAAGCTTCTTGGTGACAAAGATTGTTTACATTGGATATGGCCAATTAAAAAAATGACTCCTTTTCCTTTTACCTTTCCATAGCTGTGCTTGTTGTATTTTTATATCTTATTGCTGCTTATGCCAGTGTCAGGCAGTGTGTTATTATTATATGCCGATGCCCACAAAATATCATTGAAATATCTCTTTTCAGAAAAAATGTTCATTGAAATATGTTGTCAAAAATGCCAGAAATGTAACACAATTTGTGTGGCAACCTTTTTTTTTATTGAATTTCAAGGTTTGTCAAAAAAAAAAAAAAAAATTAAACATATACACCAGAATCTTAAATATTATGAAACTATAGAGCAAATTCATTTTATGGTAGTAAAAAGATAGAAAGCTATGGTGTGGTAAAAAATTGTAATATATTTCATTTTTTTCTGGGTGCCATCCATTAAAAACATAAATTTAAATATTTTAAGAATCTGACGGTAAAAGGTTGTAGAATTTGATGCAATGATGTCTATATGTCTATTCTTCAGTGTGACATTTTTTGGTGGAAATAATTGACAGAAATTTTTTTAATCCGATTTTTAATACCAAAATGGTCCTGAGGGCATCCCCCTTTTTTGCAGTTTCCACTGTTTTGCACGTGATTATCTCCAAACAGGATATTCAGATATGCTAGATATTTCATATTTATTCAACAACAACACTCTCAAGTGTCTTAAAGCCAAAATATTTCCTTTCAATCAGAAATAAATGTGCATATCTATTACAATCTTCCGAAACTAGTATTACCATCTGGCGTCAAGAATACCCCCAAAATTGCTATATTTAGGATGAGCTATGGAGAAAACGGCACGGTGAAATTTTTTGAAACTTTATAATGATAATGTATTTAGACATAACTATTCCAGGATGCAAATTTTAAAAAAATTGAATGATGGGAAAATTTTAGGGTAACCCAGGTCTACACCCTTAATACATTGTATTTACCTATTGTCTTACTTGAAATTTTAAATTGTATATGATAATTCTTAAATTAAAAATATCTATGTATATTTTTTTTCTTTAAACTTTATAGTATCACAGTAATACATGTCGTATTCGTAGCCTCTAGATGCTTGCAATACTTGATTAATTTCCATAAAATAGGTGTCCATGTCCGGAAACCGGTTGATCATTTAGTCATAACTTTCGCCCGTCGTACTTGTAGAACCCAGGCTACGAATATGTTTCTGTCGTATTCGTAGCCTGTGCCTTACTTTAATTAACATAAATAAAATATACCGGTGACATCTGTCAGATCTAAATGATTTCAATGGAAACAGCTTACTTTTTGGAATATTATTAATTAACAATCAAAGCAATTAAATTTATTAGCAATTGCTGAAATGACTTGTGTTCTTAATCATATCAAAAACTTATCATCATAAATAATCCAAACAGTTGTCTTGGTCCGAGTTCTCATGTATTCATTGGGGCTTATCCATGTTTAAGAACTTTGACATATTTTGTACATGCATATGCTATATATAGCTTAAAGCCTAAAGGGTTACAAAAATATTCTACACAGCTGTTTATGTTTTTTGCTCACATGACTAAAATTCAGAATGGGCTTTTGCCATTACTTTGCATCCGACCACATCTGCTGTGTAATCGTTGGCATGCTTGCCTTGAGTGCTGTAGATTGTGGGTTTGTGCCCCGGTCAGATGAAACAAAAGACTATGCAACTGATATTTGCCATTTCTCCACTAAACAAGCAGCATTAAGGAGAAAGAACAAAAACTGGTTGACTCGGAATCAGGATATGTGTTTGAGTGTAGCGACATATTTACTATGACTGTTCTTTCAATGAGACAGCAGCATAAAAATCCCACTAAGCATGTTGGTCTAGTTGAATGTAACTTGTTGAAGATACATGTATACACAGTATTTCATTTCATATAATTTTGTGTTCTTTTTTCTTCTATGAATTGATTGATGAAAAAAAGAACACAAAATTATATGAAATGAAATATTGTGTATACATGTATCTTCGACAAGTTACATGTATACACAATATTTCATTTCATATAATTTTGTGTTCTTTTTTCTTCTATGAATTGATTGTGAATAGGGCTTCAGATTGTTTACTTGCTGATTTCCTCTACCACTTTAATATATTGTTGTCGAATTTAACTTGATTGCAGTAAAATTGGTGCAGAAGGAAGTCTGTGTCCACTTGCTGTGATTGTATCATGTTGCCCTTTATTTACTTAAGAGATTATACTTCAAGGGAGAAAATATTTTCCATAATATTTATTTTCTTTTCTTTCAGTAATTCCCGAGATTAAAAGAGGATTCAATGAAGCACCAGATGTGATGTGGACATGGATTTTCCTGGGAATTGGTAGGCAAACAAATAAGATTTAGTTTATTTCAGAAATTTAAAATGACTGCTAACTAGGCCATATTTGCTTTCTGATATTGGGTTGAAATTTCAAAAGTCTTCTTTTCAACTAAACTTGAACCCTGGTCATGGCGAAGTGTTCTCGATACAACATTATGTAATAAAGTTTGTCAGTGACTTGCGACAGGTCGGTGGTTTTCTCCGGGTACTCTGGTTTCCTCCACCAATAAAACTGACTGCCACTGAAATATTGTTGAAATTGGCATTAAACACCATAAACCATCAAACCAATCTTCTTTTCATCTTCTCAGAAACAATATTTGTTATGGAATTGTTGAATGATAGGAATGTTCAGACATTACCATCTAACATATTTTTTCGTTGATCAGAAATTCATTGCTGCAGACAAAGTTTTAACATGCGAAACTTGAGGGGAAATTATTTACCAGTAATAATATTCTTCTCTGAAACCACTGGCACTGAACTATTTGAAAGCAGACATGTTTGAGCCTCAACAAAACTGACATAATTTGTGCTCAGCTGATTGGTATTCCAAAATGGCCACCAACTTAACATAGTTTTTATATACATAGAACCATATGGGAAAATGTCTTGAAAGTAAAAGTGTTTTTCTCAGGAACTTACAAATGTAACTACAAACTTGATTGAATCCAAACTGTAATGTGTATGAGAGAAGAGACATGACTACCTGTGGATTATTGTTTCAGTTCAGCTAACAATATAAAGATCCAACTCAGCATGTTGGTCGAGTACAAAATAGATAATATCATCATCATCTCATCAAAACCAATTAATTGTTCTTGCAACAAAAAAAAAAATTGTTTTCTATAAATATCTCTTTACTGGTAAAACAGCTTTTATAATATGATACATTCCCCCTAACATCTAACAGGACCCGATTAGAGGTCATATCTAGATGAACTTTCTTATGTGCATATTTATAAAAAAAATCAACAACAAAAAAATCAACCAATTAAAGAGCTTTACATTTGAAAAAAAAGAGTGAAAGGTGATGTTAAGAATTTGCTATTTGGGTTTTCATTGGCTAATCATGAGTTCATCATGACATGACCTCTAATCAGACCCTATTAGTTATTGTAGGGTGGGGGTAGCATATACTAGTAGCTGATATTAATGAGATTGTCACAGAAATATCCACAGAATTAAAACGTGGTTTCAGAAAGACATAAATCAATCCTACTGAAATTTTTTTATAGCATGAATACATTGGTTAATTGTAATATGTCCCAAAGGATCATACATGTACATTATGATAGGGTTTTACAGGTAAATGACTTTTTGAACAGTATATAAATGATTTTTATTAACCGAGTTGCGATGAAGTCGAACTCGGGTTATAATATGATGAATGTTGTCTGGGCGTCAACTTTTTCGTTTCCGCACGATATCTTAAGAATGAAATGTCTGATCTAAATGAAACTTGGTACACACATGCCTGGTGGTGAGAGGAGGAAGCCTATCGATATTGAGGATCGTAGGACAAAGGTCAAGGTCACAACTTCTAAAATTAGAACAACAATTTGCTACTTTTTTTGTTTCCACACGATATCTTAAGAACAAAATGTAGGATCTAAATGAAACTTGGTACACATATGCATCTTTAACCAACTAAAACATGCAATACATAAAACCGGGAGGCTGGGCGTCAACTTTTTCGTTTCCGCACAATATCTTAAGAATGAAATGTCTGATCTAAATGAAACTTGGTACACACATGCCTGGTGGTGAGAGGAGGAAGCCTATTGATATTGAGGATCGTAGGACAAAGGTCAAGGTCACAACTTCTAAAAATAGAACAAAAATTTGCTACTTTTTTCGTTTCCACACGATATCTTAAGAACAAAATGTAGGATCTAAATGAAACTTGGTACACATATGCATCTTTAACCGACTAAAACATGCAATACATAATACATAATACAAAGACATACATAAGCAAACAATCAAAGCAGAAGCATGCAATAAAATAAGCATTAAAACATAGCTGGCAACAAAACTCAAGCACATACAAATAAAAGAAACAGACTTGCAAATAAAAAGCTCTAGAAAGCAAACAAGCAGCTTCTAGCACTAAACAAAATAAATAAATATCACAGCAAATACTAAGGTTCAGAATTATATAACTAGGCATTGTCCATCCATATGTTCGCAACTTGGCTTTCGCACCTTTGGTGCGTTACTGATTTTTGTACATGTTTTATCTTCTTAAGGTAACTGACTTTTTGAACAGTATATAAATCATTGTTCTTAGTCCCCTACCGTCGAAGGGGACTTTAGGTTTTCACTCCGTCCGTCAGTCCGGCAGATCAGTTTTCCGCACTTTTTTTCGTCGTGCTTACAGATATTGATTTGATATTTGGTATATAGCTTAACCATGACAAGTTACAGATCAAGTTCGAATTTTGTTTTGGTCTGTTGATTTTTTGCTGAGTTATGGCCCTTGGATTTAGAAAATTCACGCAAATAATTAGTTTTCCACACTTTTTTTGGTCCTGTTTGCAGATATTGATATGATATTTGGTATATAGTTTTACCATGATAGGTTACAGGTCAAGTTCGAATATTCTTCTGGTACGATGATTTTAAAGGCTTTCAACGACTTTTGCTATTGCGTTTAGATCTTTTTCTCAACAACTAGACATGGTACAGCAATGATACCTGGCCAGTAGATAGATCTTAGATAGTACTACAGGGTTCACTGTTAATTAGGTCAATTTGACCTACATTTTATGCATGAGCGACTCTGGTTAAGTTTTGCATTTAGGTCAGTTTGAATAAGGATCAGCGCATCTCGTGTCTCAAAGACACAGTTTTTAGTGTAAGTGCACCAGGATATATTTGGACTTAGGGGTATTTATATTTAGTTTATACCAAATTTGGAAGGAAGTTCAGCATTCTATTCTCGTATTACTCAGTCGGTAAGGGACTATGTATTGCCATGCAATACTCTCAGAATCCTTGTTGGACATGTTTTATCTTTTACAGGTATGTTGATTTTACCTCCAGACTTTTTGTACAGTATATAATTTGTTGTTACTGTTTATTGTACATGTTTTATCTTTTACAGGTATGTTGATTTTACCTCCAGACTTTTTGTACAGTATATAATTTGTTGTTACTGTTTATTGTACATGTTTGATCTTTTACAGGTATGTTGATTTTACCTCCAGACTTTTTGTACAGTATATAATTTGTTGTTACTGTTTATTGTATATGTTTTATCTTTTACAGGTACGTTGATTTTACCTCCAGACTTTTTGTACAGTATATAATTTGTTGTTACTGTTTTATCTTTTACAGGTTCCTTCGTTTTACCTCCTATAGCATATAGAAAAATTGTGAATGGTAGAGCATACAATTATCAATTTAAAGATGACTATACAGGTAATATGATTACAACAATATGCAACCAATGATGTAGGATTAGGGTTATGGTGTTTAACACCACTTTCAACAATATTTCAGTTATATCATGGCAGTCAGTTTTATTGGTGGAGATACCGGAGTACCTGATGAAACCTACAGACCTGCCGGAAGTCACTGACAAACTTTATTACATAAAGTTTTATCGAGTATAGCACACATTTAATTTCCACAAATTTTAAAATCTTTTAAACAGAAAGTGCACTGCATGTATTTACAAATTGGTATGAATGGAAAACTGTTATCTTATGGACTTTATGTACGATACTGTGTTAGCAATAAGACTAGGTCTCACATGAAAACTTCTTGTGTAGATATGTATATTATAGGCAAGCTGGTATAAAAGACAGTCAATCTTTTTGCTCTGCAGTCCCAACTTCACAGCATCTCATTTCTACATAGATTGTTGTTTGGATCTTTATTATTTAATTTGCGGAGATAAAATGTCAGTTATATCGGGATATGAAACCTTGAATTTTTCCACACAAAAAAAAATTGCAGAGATGAAATGTGCTCAGATTATACAGAATATGTAAAACAGCATTTGATAGATTAGTAATCTCAGTTTATGTTTTATAATGGTAGATACCTATTTGTATTTCAGTGATAAGAGACACAGAAGTAAATGTTAAGACACTTCCGTCATACAACCAAGACGAATTAGAGGCAGCAAGAAACAGAACTGGTTTATACCAGTGAAGATTATAAAATGTGTAGAACTTTTTTGTAAATATGTAATGAATAATAATAAATAGTTTCTTTAAATAAGATGATCATTTATTATAATTGTCAATGTATTTTTCACCCAAAGAATGCAAGTTGTATATTATAAAACTTGTGTAGCTTTTTATTATTTTTTTTGTGACCAGAGAACTATGGAGCTGACCGTATATAAATCGTTTCATTAAATATTTTTCTACAAGCTTCCATAGTGAATTACCATTATTTTTGCATATTTATATTTACGTCTTTATATGAGATAAACGTTTATTGCGCTTAATTCAACCTCTATATTCCACATTTTAACTATGAGAAAAATATAGAAACATGCTAATCTGGAAATTATGTCAGGTTTTGCAAAGTTGTCCAAGGGTAAGGGTTATGGTGTTTAATGCCACTTTCAACAATACTTCAGCTATATCGTGGTGGTTAGTTTTATTAATGTTGGAAACTGGAATATTCAGAGAAAACCACTGACAAACATTATCACATAATGTTGTATCAAGTACACCCTCACCGTGAGCGTGTTGGTCAAGGTCATACATTTTGAAATAAGATGGCGTAACAGCTGAGCAGGATGTTTTTACCATCAAAAGTATATTAGGAGATTATGAATAGGATAGGAAATGTTTCCCTTGATGCAGATACTAACAAACATTCTTATTAACAAGTTGCTGTTGCTGATTATAAGAAGCAGCTTCGGTTTGTTATTTTTTGTGTGAAATACTGTAAATATGTTTATACCCCGTCCTTAGATGTGTAGATGGTTAATTTTAATGGAATGGATTAATTTTACTCAGAGCAACATGGGCAGATTCAACAATGAGAGCAACATGGGAATACACATGTACAACACTCTGAGGATCATGGGCAGATATGACAAGCACCTTATTTTCATAGTTGGGTTAGGGTTATGGTGTTTAATGCCACTTTCAAAAATAGTTCAGTTATATCCTGGTGGTTCTTCATAGTTGGTAGAAGAAAGTTGTGCAGATTGAAAGCATAAAAGACAGTTCAGCATAATTCAGAACACAAGATGTATGCAACTATCCAGCTTGTGCTTTTGGTTATTGTTTCATAGATTTTAGATAACCCTTTTTATTTCATATACCAGATCCAGCTTTCTATGTGTGTATGTCTCAAAATCATAATAATATAAAAATCGAAGTTTTCACATGACAAGTATTATGAAGAAAAGTTTATACAGATATATTCTCCCTCACTTTGTTCGTCCGAATATACCAGTAAAGTAATTCTATTCTAATGGCAAATATATAACTAAAGAATATATAGGAGTGATACTCACTATAACCTTTTATTCAACATAAATCTATATATAGATATATTTTATAAAGTCACTTGAGATTTTTAACAATATATCTATCATATAATAAATTCATATTTATTTCAAAATACACAGAATAAACTGGTCTCTCTTGGTTATTCAAGATAATTCAAATTAATTAGCACAGGATATATATGTGTGAAATTATGTCACATGATTACAGGTAACCCCCAGGTATACTTATGAATATTCATTAGAAGACCACAACGAAATGTATTTTATTGATGGTCAACAATTCCACCAATATCAACAAAAGGAACAATCGCCTCTCACCTTCACTCACTGAACACAAATAAGACCAGATCGTATGTCATGGGAAATCCAGGTTCTGGCTTGGGACAGGTACAAAAATGTGGCAGGGTCAAACTGGTTAATGGGATCCAAACCCTTCCTTTTTGATAAACTGGATCTCCAACAGCAATACATATATAAACAAACAATAAAAAAAAAAACTGCTTCAACTCAAAATGACAACATAAACATTGACAGTACAATAGCAGGGTCAGTTAATGCTGGTAGTTAACAGACTACTAGCTAGGAATGTAGAATCTGTTGGTAGCATGGACAGTACAATAGCAGGGTCAATGAATGCTCATAGTTAACAGACTACTAGCTAGGAAGGTAGAATCTGTTGGTTAAAGACCATTGCTCTTTAGACAAAAATATCATAACTGAGACTTCTTCTAATAGATTTAATATCAATTAGTTCATGAACATCTAAAGAAATGCTTGGGAGACCAGAATAAATAGGTAATCAAACTGTTGGAATCAATATTAAACAAAAAATAATAATATAATATGGAATGAAATATAAATGCATTGATTTAATTGCTAGTTGTACTAGCAGATTCTATATTTTTAGCAAAGTAAACCTGCCTCAAAGAGTAAACTATAGTTGCTAAGTTATAACCTTTACCAATACAGTTTTTCAAGGATTTTACAAGTTTATATTGTCAGATTTTAATTGTGTAGCTTTGTTCATTACATCCCCATAAGAACATGGATGAGAAATACCTTTGTTGATCAGATCTCTGCATGTAGAATTGTATTTACATGTATATACAAGATCTTTATAGTGGTAATAAAACTTGTCTTGGATTTATTTCATTACTGACCGCGTATAACCGTCATGTATATATATGGATATGATGTTTTACACAAGGAACGTCAACTGTTTTAAACTTTATAGTGTTTTAGCAGAGACTTTTTATCTTGGATTTATTATATTTAATGCGTGTGCACTGCTTATATATCGTAGACTTTTTACGATTATTATTAATATTTTATGCTACACCTGTAAATACTTCACATAGTTTTATTGGATATGGGATGTTCTACATGCCGAATAGCATGGTTATCCTTAGAAGGATGTAAAGATACAGAGGTAAGTAGGATGATAGGGAAAGAAAAATCATTTCTTGTCATAAACGTGTGTGTTAAAGTTACCTTGAAAAAGAGGTATGTCTAAATCCAAAAATTAACACAAGTCACTAGTAATGATAACCATATTCAACGTAATTAAGTTCCTTGGGATAGACGTGTTTAACAAACACAAGAAAATTAGAATTGTTTACAGTTAAGATATCTAAGTAACTACAGTTATTATTGAATAAACTAATAAGTGAGTGCTTTGACAGGTCTTTTTGGAGTTTAGCCATACATTAAGATTCATAACAGTATAAAAACAAATCAGCAATGAGAGGAGCACAATTCATTCCCATTGGAATTCCAACAGTTTGACGAAACACTTTATTGTCAAAACAAGCAAAAATGTTGTCTAGAAAAAACAAATTGATAGCACAAATCATGTCCTCACAAGTCCAGTTACATTATTTATATCCTTTATCATCACTGAAAAATTATTTATATTCCTTACACCATAAATGTAATCACAACCTGATTTACCCAATGGCCATTTAATAAAATACGAAAACTTGTCTTTGTTAACTAAGTTTATGTGGTAGAGTGGTATGAAAGGTAGAAAAGTCATAACTGAATGATTTGGATTTGTACTCATTTATCATTTATATATACGTCGTAGAAATCTACAAGAATAATCAACATATGAACAATTCACCATAATTTTTTCACATTTACTTTTGTTTTTTTAATCGGTAGGAAAACATCTAAAAATCGGTAAACGGTAGAAGACTTAAACATTCGGTAGACTACCACGTAAATCGCCGGTAGGGTTGGCATGTATCTAAAACAAATAATTATGGAGTTTAACGCCACCTTAAACAATATTTCTGTTATATGGTGGAGGAAATTGGACTATCCGTAGAAACCACCGAACTGTCCGCGCAAATCACTGACAAATTTTATCACATTATGTTGCATCGAGTACACCTCGCCATGAGCGAGATTCGAACTCACAACTCGAGCTTAGTGTCCGTGATAGGCACTGATTAAATAGGTAGTTGTAAATCAAATTACCATGATACCATCACAACGAAGGTCCCTAAAAATGTTATCCGAACAATCATATTCTAATCTTGATATGATAATATGATAATTATTATATTTTTTTTTAATAATGTCTATCTAACACGTAAAAACTTTGAATGTAAATGTATGAAAATTCATGAATACACAGATAAAATCAAGATGAAAAAAGGAATCGAGTCTTAATGTCCTCTTTATGTTAGAATTTACCGGCTGAGAAATCTCAATACCCCCCCCCCCCCCCACACACACACCCAATTAAAACTTATTCTTGCAGATTTAGTTCCTAACGTAGTCGTATATAATGAATGTACCCACAACAATCAATGTTCATGCATGCTACGTAGACTCGTTGATAATTTGTGGCGAATTGACAGAAATAATTGCTTGCGTCACTAGATGATTTATTCTCTGTAAATATGAATACCGGTTTCCTTTCTCTTATAACTATTCTCAATAACAATTATTTAATGTTGCTGTGGATCTATTGTAAGAGGTGCTAGTTTTGTAGAGATCGATACAACTATTGTATGAAATTATATTTCTTTAAACAGAATATGAACTTTGTTGGAATAGTAATAGTAATTCTGTGTATTAAACGTCCTGAACAAATAATTTAAAATTCAAACGAACGCTTAAATATGTTTGATTAATATTTTGAAAAGTCAACATTTGTTCAGAAAGTAAATTTGGGTGAAAATCACTACTGATTTATATAGATACACATGCTCTTTTGATAGGTAAGTCCATGTTAATTTGTTTCATATTATGTAGATTTTACTCGTCAGTGATCCGTCATTTGTGCATCCGTGTACATGTACTTTACTTTAAATACATTTTTTTTTATTGTCAAGCAAATACAGACAATGGATCAGACACAGGTTATAAACTTACAAGGTATTCTACCGTATAGACTTACGAGGTCTTCTCCATGTACATGTCCTACCAAAGCCGATAGAAAACACAAGCATGTAAAATAAGAAAATTGTGTGGGTAAATGTTTTAATTATGCACCCCCCCCCAAATTGTAATCAAAAAGACAACTAAGGAACAACGCTCTGATTGTTACTTCTTATCCCAAAATGTCTTCATTGATCAGTGGTAGCTCACGAGTGAGACTTTCTCTGGGTTGTAGATGAATCTTTTAACAGACAACGCTATTATTAATATATACTGGACTATAAAGCACAAAAAAAGGATTTTAAGAAATTACGACTAGGGCTCTCCTCAATATATTTGTAAGTTAAACAAGGGCGTAAAATGGGCAAGGTGAATTTGTTTAATTTGCACATTTCGATAAAAATTAGAAGTAAAATTCTGCTAAATGATGAAATTTCCAATTAAGACTAACTCATGATTGTAATGTCATCGTTGTCGTCACTAACGGTTAATCGGTACACAAATCCATGTAGATTCTATATAAACTTTAAAAAAAAATATAAAGATCTATCCCTCTTTACTTCACTGCACGGGCACACTCGTACCACTATACCAGTAAATCCCTCATACAGCCAATGAGTAGGTATGAAAAGAGTTTTTACACATTGACTGAATAAGCTGAATGGCTTTCATGGGCTATCCTTGGTGAGAAAGTTCTCAGCAGCTACAATTGGTGGATTGAAGTTTCAGTTAAAGATGGCAGTTTTGTTTTATTTTTAACATAACGAGAAATTTTTAAACACTTGTGTATGATGTTGAAATGTTTAAACCTAAATATATTTTACCTTTACCTTTACCTTTGACATTTTTTTTAATCATTACCTTTATGGATTTTTTTAATTGTCATCGATTGTCAGCAATGATTTCTTAGTTGCATGTTAATTACCAATATACTTGACCAAAAGAACTTGCTAGGTACAGTTTTTCTTAAAAAGTAATAATTCAAAAGAATGGTCGGTTTACTTTGTATCCCAAGCCTTTATGGCTGCATTATGTTAAAATTGGTATTTCCCGCTAAAATCACTTATCGATCTAGTTGGCATAACGACGTCCATGTGACATGTCAGCTTCAGCAGCATAATAATGGATGCCAATCAAGTGTGACGTAAATCGTATTGACAGGTGATAAAAACAAAAACACACTCAACAGGTATATCAAAAATCCACAATAAAATATATTAGCATACTTGAGAAGATTTTCTTTAGATATTGAATGTAAATGTACGTTGTGAAAAATGCAACTTCCGGCAGTTGAAAATACGATTTTTTTTTCTCGAAAATTGTGTTTGATTAATTTGATGTTTATGGCTATAACATGTTTTTATATATCATGCCAAATTCATATAAATTTTACTTATACTTTGGTGTACTAGCCTAAAAGCATTCCTTCAAGCTAGGCATTTTAATAGAAGTGGACACACTATTATAGTGTGTCCACTTCTATTAAAACAAAAGTCAAACACCTGTTAAAAAATGCTGTTTCGTGTTTGTTGTTGAAATACAGAACATCGTAAATTTTATCACTAATAATCTCAGTTGCTGTAAGTTTACTATCCACCTATCTTCACTATCAATGCATACATTGACGGTGGGACCACTGCAATTTTCTGACTGAATAAAAAAATCATACATTTTATGAGAGTTATTTCCCTTTGCTTTGTCCCCTTTCATGAACACTATAAAAAGGAAAATAACATATATTTCCCCCATAATCTGTTCAAAATTTTTATAATGTGTGACAGGTACACTCTTCCTAAGGTTATAGGAACCGTACTCGTAACCATCCTCCACTAATTGGGTTAGTGGATATCTTTAGCTCAGTTGGTAGAGTGATGGCCTGCAATGCAAGAGTTCTCGGGATCAGAATCCATCGCATTCTGTGACATTATATTTTTTTTATTAATAATATATGCTCTACTGTTGCTGTTGTAACAAATTGTGAATTTTCTATTTGCTATGGAAATTTTCCTTGATTTTTTAAACTTTTGTTTATTTTTCAGAAATGGAGACATTCCTGATGTGAAATTTAAAAGTTAACTGTAAAGTATAGGCAATATGACAAAAGACCTTGATGTAGACAATATTATTTCACAGTTACTGTCGGTGAAGGAGGCACCAAACAAACAGGTATAGTTTTAATTAGTAATGATCAACACTCACAATCTCTTAAGGTCTAAGGATCCGTTGTTGTCGTGATCGTATGGTAGTTGGATTTATAACTACCTATGCAATCAGTGCTTATCACCACTAACATTGTGAGTTCGAATACCGCTCAGGTGAGGTGTACTCGATACAGCATTGAACATTATGTGATAAAGTTTGTCAGTGACTTGCGACATATATGGGGTTTTCTCCGGGAACTCCAGTTTCCTACACCAATAAAACGGAGTGCCACGATATACTGAAATATTGTTGAAATTGGTGTTAAGCACCAAATCGCTAACCATAGGTCTGTCATCTGTTCGTAAACTTTTAAGTGTTCACAACTTTTAAGTGTTCACAACATTTAAGTGTTCACAACCTTTAAAACAAATTTGAATTGATACAACATTGATCATGTTGATGAAATGATAATTTCTTTCTTACCCTACAACCACATCTGTGGTTTTATGTTGGCATGCCCGCCTCAAGTGCAGTAGATCGTTGGTTCGAACCCTGGCCTGGCTAAATCAATGACTTAAAATTGGTATTTGCGGCTTCTCTGCTAACCATGCAGCATTAAGGTGTAACAGCAAAGACTGGTTAGATCAGAATCAGGATAATGTGTCAGAGTGGACAGTGGAGAGACATGTCTACCCACAGACTGTTGTTACAGTGAGCTAACACTATATCCAACTTAACATGTTGGTCGAGTACAAATGGAACATAATCTTCTGATCAAAATGTAACTTGTTCATGCAATCATATAGGTGAATAATTGCTCACACTGTCTTAAACAACAATCACTCACTCGCTCTAATGTTCAAGTATAACGGTCACATAATCCATCAAGTCAACAAGTGTCACTAAAAGATTATTACAATATTAAAGTTACATGAACTATGACTGAAGAAAGGATCTGATCATATGCCTAGGTCGGATAGTGCAGATGGCGAGCAATCAGTTTGTTTGCAAAATCTTATGAAAAGTAAGAATTATATATGGCAGTTGAATCTTGTTATTTCGAACTTGGATAAGTCATTTCCTCCGATAACTTGAAATATAAAAAAATTTCGTTTGTTGTTGTTTTCAGCTTTATTTGTTCCTGATAAATCAAATAGTTGGTTACTTCAAAGTAAAATGAGCAAACCATTCGACTTCAACACTAGTTTCGATTGTACCGTAGTTGATTTTTTTTAGGTTCAGCTGCCAGAGACACAAATTAGACAGTTATGTCAGTTGTCAAGGGAACTATTTCTGGAACAACCAATGATTGTGGAGGTTGCTTCTCCAATAAATATTGTAGGTGACATTCATGGACAGTATGAAGATATGTTACGACATTTTGATAGTTGTGGATACCCTCCCGATGCCAATTATTTATTTTTAGGAGATTATGTAGATAGGTAAGGACAATGTTATAAATTATTTTATTACATAGATGCCTATATGAAATACAAATGTACCGAGATTTCCGAGTGAAGGAAATACTGATTTTTCACCTTGAGTAAGATAATTTGTTTATTTCACTGTGTGACTACACCATGGTCATAGTATCAGCATCTTCAAAATCAATTATATCAGTTACCGTCCGATAATGAAAAGCAAGTTCCTTTTCAAAACGTCTTATGACGCAAACCTAAATGTGAAATATATGTAATAAACAGTATGACTACTCTTGAGTTCCGAATATCGAAAATAAACCACTCGTAATCAAACAATGATAATAATTCACTGATGTGCTAACGCATATTCATGAATTACTGCATTGTTCAGTTACTTGTGATTTAGTTTTTGATATGGGCAGTTTAAAAAAAATGGCTAAAAAATTGAGGAAATATGCCAAAATTAGACCTACTAAAAAAAACAAATTTTCTGATTAGTTTCTGGTTGTATATACATTCAAGTTTATAAATCTAGTTGGATTAAGCATATTGAACAAAATAATTTTTTTAAAACATTTTTTTGCAAGCAAAGTGTTATAAAATTTTAATGCATACAGAGTAATGTATATGCTTGGTTACTTCAGTTGTGTAACAAAGATATGATATTTTTTGTTTTCAAGTAATAAGTTATGTATGATATTTCATTTTTAAGTCATAAGTTCCAAGTGATATAGATTAAATTTGTTAAAAAGCTAGATTTTCTTATTTTTTGCCTTGGTTTTTATCAATATGATGTCTAATAGTTTTTGTAGTGCTAAAGAAAACCAAGTTTCCAAAAAAATTACCTAATAATCTTAGTTTAATGAATAAGGAACACCATACACAAAAAATTACATGAATATGTTGCCTAGTGACAGAGAAATAGAAGCCTAAAGTTAAGATATATTTTGCTTACAAGTGTTGCACTCCTGACAATTGTCTTTTACTTTAAAAAAAAAACCAATGCTGTTAGCAAAATACATTTATTTTGTCCCAAAATTGTTCATCAGGAAAATGTGAAGAAGCTTTTATATGAAATACAGCATATTCTTTTTATTTTGTTGAAAAATCTCTTTAAAAAAAAATCTTTTTGTGCGTATTCATATTTTTAAGCAATAATCAACTGTTGAGTGAAGATTAAGTACAAAAATTAACTGCAGCTTAAAAATTATGTATTTATTTTGTGCCTTCATCTAATGGAAACTAATTAATACTTTATTTTCGAGAAATCAATCATTTTGGAACCTGAAAGTACACAAATTTCAATGTTCCCAATATGGTTAGAATGTTGCACTCCTGACATAACTATATAGAGGGTTAGAAAAAGCATCTAAAGTCAGATAATGTTATGAAATGGAATTTTATTTCAATTTATAACTAAAACAAATGATGTACATTCTCTCTAGTGTAATATTTCTACCAAATTCAACTTTACAGCCTACTTAATCTTAGATAATTGGAATCATAACTTATAAAAATGAAACTATCAGACAGGAGAATGAATAATTACTCACCAAAAACATTTTCCAATGACCAGTTACCATATCTGATCATAATTTGATATTACAGTCACATTGAAATAAGATTATAACTGATTTGTTTCATACATAAAACATATTTTCATACAGTTCATTATGTTGCACTCCTGACACTGAGTATTCTTAGACAAATATGAGTTACTAAATTCAAATAAAAGGAGTATTTCTTATTGCTTAATATCATAACCCTTTTTTACAACTTTGTTACCTTCTTTCATCACAAAGCAATAATAAATACAAGTGAGAAAAAAATATTTGTTATGATATTTTCTTTTATTCTAAATTTTCTGAAATTCTGATTTGCGGTAAAGGCAGTAGCCAGGCCTAGAAATTGATTTACCATAAATGCACTTCACAGCAAAAAGCAAAAGAAAATAGTCTTTTGTAATAAAACTTAAACTTGTTTTTAATATTAAGCCACTTTACAACATATATATTGGCTACCTTTTGAGATTAAATTTGTTGCACTCCTGACCTTAAAACATTTGAAATACATTCTGTAGAGAAAAAAAATTACAAATCGTTGTTTTGTTATGTAATAAACTCTGACTTTACACATTCAATGTAAAAAGCAAAGCATATAATTATAAAAACTGAATGCATCTTTATTAATCTGAAATGAGAATCATGATTCAAATGAAGGTGAAATGATTGAAAGTTTAACATTAAGCATTTACCAAGCACTGAATGATGAGTGAAACACTTATGGGTTTCTTTATTAATGTGTCATAACTTATTTGATATTGTTTTTGTAAAGATTACTTTAATCAGAGGCCAAAAAAAATGTCTTAAAGTGAACATGGTGGAAATGTATCAAAATTAGTTGCACTCCTGACATGAATTAAATGCTCCCAGTGGAAACATTAATACAGTATTGGACAAAGTAGTGACTGTCAACTATTCTTTGGACTGGGGTTTCTTGAAAAATAAAACAAAATAATATATTTTATTCATTTCTACAGAACTGTGATAATTTAAACATCAAATGTTGCACTCCTGACATTTTATATTACCTCAATAAATCTTTCATATAATTAATACTTTACACTTTGGTGCAATATATGCTATTTATTTTAAAGACAATATACAATAAATATATCTGATGAAGCAATTGTCCATTAGAAAAGAGTTATTTAAAAGCTGTAGATAAGTATTTATTCAAAACCACAAAATATTTTGTTGCACTCCTGACAGAGTAGGTACTTTATTTAATTGAACATTTAAATACATGAACATATCGGAAAACACTTAATCTTATGCTTAAAAGAAAGCTTATACAGTCAAAAGTTATTTTCTATAATTTTTAATAATACAATATGCATATGTTATTTTTAAAAGTGTCCCAAAAAAGTGTTGCACTCCTGACTTTTTTGGCATCTTTTTCTGTCATAACTTTCTTGTTATTAAAGATAAATAAAAGATTTTTTGCAGAATTATTCTTGATACAGGGACACATATTTTGAAGTAATTAAAAACAACATTGATAATCATAGGAACCACTTAGGCTGGTAAATATGACATTAGCCTTTTTTTTTTAAACTGCCCATATTCGGAATACATAGAGTAGTTATGTAAAGTAAGATTATGTCCTCCAGGACAATATTTCATGATTATATTGTCATGGAATTTTGTCTTATCTATGATATTTTGTCCTTTATCTGGACAGTGTAATGTCATGTTATGGACAATATATCATAGTGAAACTGTGTCCTAACAAAGGGAGATCATTCTAATTCAAAACTTGGACATTATTTCATGACTGATTGTTATGAAATTTTGTACAATAAAGGGAAATAATGAAACAGTCTTTCAAGTGTTTTTTTAATGATTGATAATAATATAAACATAAGATGTATAGCGAATCTGATAATTTATTGAAAGAAAACTTTCTATTGAATAAAAGTAACAATAGTTTACTTAGTGAAATTGAAGTTTTAGAATCTGACATACCAGTTACACCACTCCCTCCGAAACGTGCACGAAAATAAAAAAAAAAATTCGCCAATCTAGTATTTATGAATATTGTTATATTAAATTTTCTGTTTTTGTAGAAATTTATGTATTTCTGGAATATATATGTATTTGTCTTGGGTTGAGCAATTTGACAATGGTTGTTAATATATTTCAAATTGAATCAAATATTAGTGTAATAAATATCATTTCTATGACAAAGAAATCTCTTTTCTCCCATTATGACGTCGTTTTAACCCCGCTGAACCAGTGGTGGAAAAATCTGTAATCCTCTAGAGGATTAAAATGTCTCGTGCATTTCCCCGCATTTTACTCGTTTGGCTCGTTTGACAGCTTTTGAAATAAAAGTTCGTGTTAAATAATGGGAGAAACAAATTCTCCTTCAGTTGCCCATGTGGGCTATGATATTTCTCCACTCTCGAGAGTTAAATTAAAAATTTTAACCACTCGCCTTACGGCTCGTGGTTAAAATTTTTAATTTAACTCTCTCACATGGAGAAATATCGTAACCCACGGGCAACTGAAGGAGAATCTATATATATTTTGAAATAAAGTATAGTATAAATATGTGAAGCATAAAAATATCATATCAAGTTGATATCAGACATTATTTCACAGTTAAATAATGTCCAGTAAGAATGGACAATATCTCATGATGGAGGACACAATTTCATTATGAAATAATGTCCAGGACACTATTTCATCATGAAATAATGTCCATGGACAATATTTCATATGATATTTTGTCTGGAGGACATTATTTCATGGAGGACACTATTTTATTAATAATAATAAAATACACTTATATAGCGCCCTATCTAAAAATACTCTAAAGCGCTTTACACTATACTAAAATTAACACAAGTATTAAAAAGTAATACAAAAATACAAAGCAATCGATAAGAAATAACCCTAATTATTACACAATAAAATGATAAAAGCAAGTTAACTCAACGAAAGACTATATGTACACAGAATCACACATTAAAAGCTTTACGAAAGAGGTGCGTTTTCAAATCTTTTTTAAAACACTAAAGTTTATGACCATTTCTAAGCTGAGATGGCAGACTGTTCCATAGCGTCACTGCTGCTTTGTCGAACCTTCGTTCTCCATATGTTTTTGTCCAGGTTGAAGGCACAGTTACCAGACACGCTGTTTCCGATCGCAGAGATCTCGCTGGGGTGTATGGTGTAACAAGTTCTGACAAATATCCAGGAGCAAGTTCGTGAAGACACTTGAACACATACAAAAGAATCTTGTACTGAATACGGTATTCAACTGGAAGCCAGTGTAGTTGGATCAGAACAGGCGTTATGTATTCGTATTTTTTAGTCCGTGTTATAAGCCTGGCCGCAGTGTTCTGTACACGCTGGAGTTTGTTCGTGTATTGTTTGTTCACGCCATATAGTAGGGCATTGCCATAATCTAATCTCGATGTTACTAGAGAGTTCACCAGGATCTTGCATGCGTCCTCGGAAATAAACGGACGAATGCTACCTATCCGACGTATATGCATATAGCATGATCTTGAAACGGAAGTGCATTGTTTTTCCATGATAAGGGATTTGTCAAGGTACATCCCAAGATTTTTCACAAATTCTACATCATATATGATGTTTCCTCCGAACGAAATGTTAGAATCATGATTTTCTGATTTATTCCGTTTTGGGACGAATACCATTAGCTCTGTTTTATCCTGGTTGAGCTTTAATAGGTTTGAACTCATCCATTTGCGGATATCTGAGAGACATGCCATTAACCGTGCCGAAATATCATCCCAGTTGTCGCGCGGTTCAACCACAATATAAATCTGACTGTCATCAGCATAACAATGATAATGCATATCGTGAAGATCGCATATTCGACCAATGGGTTTACTGAACAGACAATAGAGTCGAGGTCCTAAAACCGAACCTTGCGGAACCCCGATCTTAATTTCCTGGGATTCAGATAATTCGGAGCCGACAGCTACACACTGACGTCTATCACACAGATACGATTTGATCCAAGCTAAAGCCGATCCAGTTATACCATAATCTTTGAAATAGTATCTGATGGTCGATTTCCAGATGATAACTTGTGAATGAAAAGTCAGATTTAAGCTAGGTTTGGTATGTAAGTGTATCTTATGAATATCTAGGTCAAGTTCGATAATGACAATTTTTCGACNTACCATAACTATGCCCCTTTTAATCTTTGAAATAGTATCTGATGGTCGATCACATCAAAGGCGCTGGAAAGATCCAACATTACAAGAATACAGCAACAGTTCTTATCAAGTGATGTTACTACGCCGTGGTGGACTTTCAATAACGCTGTCTCTGTCGAATGACAAGACTGGTATGCGGACTGTTTGCTATCCATTAGATTGTTTGCATTTAGATGGTTTTCAATTCTCGCCGAAACTACTTTTTCAACTATTTTTGACACAAATGGGAGATTTGAGACCGGACGGTAGTTCTTCAGGTTTTCCTTATCTAGTCCAGGTTTCTTTAATAGTGGCCTGACAGTTGCTTGTTTAAAGATTGTTGGAACCGACGAGTCGCAAAGAGATTTGTTTACTAAAGATGTCACAATCGGTATAAAGCTTTCGATACATTGTTTTATCAGATATGTTGGAATGGGATCCAGATCGCAAGACTTAGAAGGTGAATTCATAATCAATTTTTTAATTTCATCAGAAGATGTCGGAGAAAATTCAATCAACGGATCACCAGTATATTGTACATCAGCCCATAAAACATCTGAATAATTTCCAGTTTTATCATTTTGAGATTGTAGAGTTTCTCTGATAGTTTGAATTTTTCCAAGAAAATACTTTCCAAATTCATTTGATAAATCCCGGTCATTATCGGACGTCGGTAAAATGACTTCGTTGTTATCACCAAGTAGCTTGTTTGTGAGTTTAAACAGTCTTTTTGTATCGTTTCCACATTCCATTATGCTTGTTGAATAATAATCCTGTTTGCTTTGGAATAGTAGTCTACTGCTTAAGGGACACTTTTCTCGGTAAATTTGACGATGGATTTCTAAGTTTGGAGAACTCTCTCTGCTTTTCGTTTCTCCCTTTTAGCGGTATGTAACTCCTCGGAGTACTATTGTGTGTTTGGCCGTAAAGTTATTGTTTTGCTTTGCATCGGTGTGTGTTTTTGCACAGTCGATAGGACACCCTCGTAGTACAAGTCAACAAGATCATCAAGATACGGACTGTCTGAACTAGTTGTGAGCGAAGCCGCTATGTCCAGCTCAAATTCACAAATATCGATTTTTCGAAATTTTCTGAATGTCACTGTTTTACGTTGTTTCGGTGGTTTACTTAAATGTATCAAAGATGTTATACCTTTATGATCGCCAGATGAAACGCCTCTAGAATCACAAATAAAGTGATCGTCAACAGTTGGCATTGATTGTAGAATACGGCCATTATCTCGTGTAACTACCACATCGAGAATATGTTCGCGAACATGGGTCGGTTTGTTAATTAGTTGCTTCAGACCATGTTCATGTAATGATTGCAGAAACTGTTGAGAATTTTGATCATGCTGTATATCCAAATGAAAATTCATATCTCCTGTAATTATAAGTTCTTCTGGTGAGATAGCATGGTGACTTAAGTACTGTGACTATTCATCGAAAAATGCGGACACCTTTAGCTTGTTAGATTTTGACGGAGGCGGACGATAAACAATGCAGACGCGTAAATTGGAGTTTTGTGAGGAGATAACACATTCAAGATGTTCGAACTGCGTAAAATTCAACTCAGATGTCAGGGACTTGACACAAATGCTACTGTTGTAAATCAGAGCTACACCTCCACCTCGTTGCTTTCTTGGTATCTGATGAATGTCATAACCTTCAGGAACAAGATCGCCAAGTACTATTTTATCTATGTCGGTTCCTAGCCAAGTTTCGGTTAGAGCAATAAGGTCAATGTTGTTTGAGATTATGAGATCGGAGATCGATAATGCCTTGTTTTTGACAGATCTGCAATTTAGTGTATACAACTTCAGAGGATTGATCTTTCTTTCATGTTGTATCGTAGGCACTATTGTTAAATTATTAGGTTTAGATGTACAAACATGGTATCGATGTTCCTGCAGAAGATGTGTTATTCTCGTTGGAATTGTGTTATCAAATGCTGGAAATTGATCGTTGCATGGAATAGTGACAATATTACAAAAGTCAACTCCATTTTGAGCACGATGGTAAAAATTTTCATGCGATCCGATAACTGTCTGAATGTTACGAATAAACCTTCGACCGGCTTTAGTTCCTCACCTTATTAACCGTCTAATGGGACCATTATACAACGAGTTCACTAATTGACTGATTGGCCTTGAAGCGATATGTGTACTACATGTATGTAGTGTACTAGTTAAAGTCGTAAACATGGTTCATCGAACACAGGTGAACAGAGAATAATCAATTATATCCAAAAAACACAAAATATGATAAATCGATCCAATTTTCACAGATAATATCTGTAATGTTATAACTAAGCACTATACAGATTTGTTAGTATGACAATTATGTCCATCAACGAGATAATAAAGAAAAACATCAGAGCGGGAGCTGCCATGTCATAGCGCTAACCACTGTTCACCAATATGTGTATTTTTCCTGACATGTTTCAATTTGTTCAACTTGGATGGATATTTTAAATCAAATATTTTACTTTTCTTCCTGACAATTTATACTTTCTTTTTTTTAAATCTAATAGACTTTATTTTTTTTTAATTAATAGACTATCTTTTATGAAAATTAATATACTTTCTTTTTTTTGAAAACTTATATCATTTCCTTTATGAAAATATTTATACTTACATTTTTTTTAAAATGCTTACACCTTTCTTTATACTGTTTATGTTACAGTTATACTAATTGTGTTTTGTGAAGGAACTTTAATTTCTTGATACCAATATTTGTGGATTACTCATAGTCATAGCAATAAATATGTATAATATATGTGGGTACTTGTGTTAAAAAAAAATTTGATGTTTGGAAAATTTGCACACTAATCTAAAAAAAAGTTACTCAAATCATCTTATATGCTTAAGAAAACAAAAATTGTAATTTGTCACTGTTGGTATAATTCAGGCATTTCACTAACAAGCTTACACACAGGCTAATAATTGACATGCGTTACATGAACTTAAATGTATTTCAAAATTAAATAAGCAAATTTCTGACAGCATTTGGTACAGGTTTTATGTTTGTGTATTTAATTTTCTCCCATTATGACGTCGTTTTAACCCCGCTGAACCAGTGGTGGAAAAATCTGTAATCCTCTAGAGGATTAAAATGTCTCGTGCCTTTCCCCACATTTGACTCGTTAAACGGCTTTTGAAATAAAGTTCGTGTTTAATAATGGGAGAAACAAATTCTCCTTCAGTTGCCCATGTGGGTTACGCTATTTCTCCACTCTCGAGAGTTAAATTAAAAAATTTAACCACTCGCCTTACGGCTCGTGGTTAAAATGTTTAATTTAACTCTCTCGCGTGGAGAAATAGCGTAACCCACGGGCAACTGAAGGAGAATCTATATTTATTGAAAGAGTTTCAGACTTTCTCTTTCATCTTGATACAAGATAATATCTATTTTCAAGCAACAAGCATGATACAGACATATTATTGTTGATTTCTATGTGATGCTATATTATATTGATGTTGCCTTGACAAATCCTCGATAAGCATGCTATCTTTGATATGTTTTTGCTCTAAATGTACCTATCATTACAACTGGCATCTCAGACTTTACCTTTGATGTTATTTTGCTCTGGTAAATCCATTCTTCCAAAACAAATCATTGATAGCATATATTTATCAATGTACATGCAAGAGGAACAGCAAAGAAGAATATTTTTTCTTCCCTCAGAAAATAAATTCTTCATCATTAGATACTTATATAATTTAATAATAATAATAATAATAATATGTTTATTAGCAAAGCACATAAATGCTATAGCAGTTACATAGATAATATAAACAGAAAACAGCAAGACATAATGCATAACAGGAAAACATAGCAGAGGTCAAACATTATCTATATATACATATTTATGTTTATATATCATTTGCAAATTACAAAAACATATGAAATTATTTATCTTTCAATATAAAATTCCTCAGGTTCCAACTGTCTCTCAAAAAACAAACTAATTTATAAATGACTGATTTTCTATTATTTTTCATCAATGACAAAGATTAATATATATTATATATGTAGTGTCTTGCTTAGACTATGGAATCACCTTCAGGGCTTTCAATATTTTTGTCCCCCGACGCTTCGTCGAAGGGGACTATAGAAATGGGTGTCGTCCGTATGTCCGTCCGTCCGTGTGCTTTTTGGTTTCCAGATGATAACTTGTGAATGAAAAGTCAGATTTAAGCTAGGTTTGGTATGTAAGTGTATCTTATGAATATCTAGGTCAAGTTCGATAATGACAATT
>MJUT01045181.1:519306-535260 GCA_002080005.1 Gigantidas platifrons | reverse complement strand
TTTCCAAATTATAACTTGTGAACAAAAAGTCAGATTGAAACTAGGTTTGGTATGTAAGTGTATCTCATGAATATCTAGGTCAAGTTCGATAATGATGATTTTTCGACAAATCTAACCAGAGTTACTCCCCTTTTTTTACTTCAAAATGATCCTTGGATGGTCCCCTTTCAGAATTATGAGTGATACAGGCTCACCTGACCCTCTAGTTTACAGTAGTTTCAAAATTTAATCTTACGATATAACCTTGGCGTCGGGGGACCAGTGGCCAATGGCCTTTTATTCAAGTGTACCAGTACTTCATTATTAACAGACGGTACTTTTTCATGAAATTATAACATTTTTCATGAATATCTTATGCAACAGTCTTTGAAATTAGGAGGTACTGATTACCATTTTAAGTAGGTAAAAGTACCTGGTACCACCCCTAACTGAAGGCCTGAACACCATTTTAAGTCGGTAAACTTTTCCCTATTTCATTATCAATACCCTTGAGATTTAAGTCAAAATTGCCATAGGGTACCTAATATCCTCCTGTCAGCCTGAAACCAAATCTGATTATGATATTTTTTCAGGGGAAAGAGATCATTAGAAACTATATGCTTGTTGTTAGCTTACAAGATCAAATATCCTAAAAATTTCTTTTTGCTGAGAGGAAACCATGAATGTGCATCTATAAATAGGTAAGTACAGACAGTAGACAAAAGTATTCCCTATAATGTATTTCATATAATACAACATTTTTTTCCAAAAAAAACCCTGCCTGAAGTCACCTGTGTCCGATTTTAATAGCTTTTCTATGAAGAATAGTAGTAGAGAAGTATGCTATTTATACCCTCACTCGTAGAGAGGGGGCTATATTGCAATCACCTTGTCCGTCCGTCCGTTCACACTTTCGTAACAGATAGCTCAGCTTCTACTGGAAGAAATGATTTTATATTTGATATATGGCTTTGGCATGGTAACTTGTACCGTGTCTCCCCTTTCCAGGTTTACCGCACATCTACTTCCTGTTTACCGTGCGACTTACAAATGAACGAGTGGGGGTATTGTGAGCACGACGTAGCATACAACATCTTGTTATAGTAGTTATTTTAGGGACCATCATGGTCTTGATTTTATGGTATTTGGATTTACAACTACCTATGCAATCAGTGCCTATCACCATTAAAGTTGTGAGTTGTAATCCCGGTCATGATGAGGTGAACTTGATACAACATTATTTTTCCTACAGTATTATGATCATACTACCAGTGTAGAATGCTTTCAAATGTGAATGATGTGAAATTCTAGATAGAAAAAAAGATCTTGAAACATCTAATCTTAATTTTAATAAGATTGTGAAATATTTCATTTTATATACAGTTCAGGTACTTTACACAAATTTGATGACTATTACTACAGTTATGTAGTGCTGAACACAAATATCTTGGTGTGGTAAGGGCATTTTGAAAAGTTTTAAAAATACTTTTTAAGTACATGTATGTGTTCATCACAATTTTCTGGTTTTCAATTATACCACAAAACATGTATATAAACATCAACTTATACGAGCTACACGTCCACATCCACAGTTTGTTAAGACAAATAACTTTTCCCTAGTATCCACACTTAGCTTTTCATACACAGAATCTAGGAATGTTCAAAATCAGAACTTTTTATTTTTATGCCAATATTCAGTATCACTAGAATGTTTTATTCACCTTTGTTTGAATTATTCTCACGTAGATATTTTATTGATTGGTTATGCAATATTTTTACACTTATTATATGATTTATCATTATGTAATATATATCATGCTGAAGCCTTCATAGAAAGGTGAAACTAGTTGATTCAATAAATATACCACAACACAGAAGTTGACATTAACATTTTTACCTACTAGTAGCCGCAAGTTTTAAGTTATCCAAATACTTGTCCAAATTTTCTGATTGATGAAACTAGATGGTGATATTTAAAAAAAAAAAACATCCTCTGATTGGTATACAATAATTGAATAGGGAAAATCCACTAGGTCTTTGATGAAATTGGTCGTTAAATGTTTTAAAGCAAAATTTATAAAAGTACAACTTGCTAGCGATGAATTTGATAACATTTTATAAATTTCAGCATTTTTATTTATTTTGCTCACTTGTCCCATCGGACAAGTAACAGACAACATTCACTACCCCAAACCAAACTTTTACTTTCTCGGGCTACTAGGCTACTGCTAATGCTAAGCTTTGCAACACCACACTAAGATGTTGTCTTAAATGACCCATTTATGTATGTAAACAATATAAAGAATCAATACGAGCGAGTGAGTGATTGTTGTTTAATGCTAAAGGAGCAATTTGTAAGCTATATCATTACAAGAATAAGTTACATTCAATGAAATGAAACCCCTAGTTATTTTATTTTATTTTTTTGTTGTTGCAGAATTTATGGATTTTATGATGAATGTAAGAGAAGGTACAATATAAAACTATGGAAGACATTTACTGATTGTTTCAACTGTTTACCTATAGGTATTTATTACATATATATGTAAATATAATAGTGGTCTTGAAATCTCTGCAAGAGAAAAAAATGCAGACTCGCAAATAATCATGTGTGCTCACACAAATATCTTATGTGAAGCAGAACAACCAATTTAGGGTCAGGTTAAGAAATTGTAATCTAGGACTATTTCTGTTTTTCTGTATTTCTATTTTTCCATCTTAGACAGATATAATCAATGTTACAAGAAAAATTGTTGAAAATGACATATTAAAAGTACAGGTAAAGATTTCATCAATCACTTAATAAATAGTTTGAAATCATAAAAATTGATTGGATGTTCTCAATAATTTTCTTTGTTAGACAACTTGTTTATTTTACTTTCAGCTGCTTTAGTAGAAGACACAATATTTTGTATGCATGGAGGTCTATCACCAGATCTAAAGGAAATGTCACAAGTAAGATCTCATATTTTATACTGAATCTACATGTAACTACATTAAACCACAACATTTCCTCACAGCCCAGAATAACTTTTGGAGAAAAAAAAAAGCAAGGACTTATACAGCAGCAAATATGGTATCTTACTTTAAAAAAAACTTAATTGATGTATATTGCCTTTTGTATGTTTGTCTGTTTAAACTGTCATTCGGGTCCGTCATGGTCATGATCGAATGGTAGTTGGATTTACAACTACCTGTGCAATCTGTGCCTATTACCACTAAAGTGAGTTTGAATCCCTTTCATGGCGGGGTGTGCTTAAAACAACATTATGTGATAAAGTTTGTCAGTGACTTGCGACAGTCCGGTGGTTTTCTCACTCCGGTTTCCTCCACCAATAAAACTGACTGCTACACTATAACTGAAATATTATTGAAAGTGGAGTTAAACACCATAAACCAATCCAAGCCAAACCTTAAAGGAATACTCCAGTCAGTTGAAAAGTTGTTTTAATTCAATTCATTATCACTTTTTATTCATAAATAACTTATTATTTTTAAAAAAGCACCTTTATCAACATTAATATACCCAATTAAAAATGTGAATATTTGGAATTTCCTGTCGTAGTGTAAGCGGCCATGACACCTATTCATGTGACGTCACAGGACCGTATCATGTTAGTTGAATAAATAACATGTATCTGACTCTTCCCAATATTGTGCCCGTTTGGTTATGTTTTAATATAAGATCAACTGCAATACAATGTTAAAAATCGTATATCGTTCTAATTTTTTTTCTTAATATTCCCATCCAATGTTACATTTTCATAAAACAATGAGTTTATTTGTATCGGGAGGGGGGAGGGTCTACGTATAATTTCATCTTAGAGAAGTTCATGTTTTACGTGATTGGCCGTATAGTTTAAATAACTGTAAGTTTTAACTCATTTTATGCGTACACATGCTTTTTTTTTCTTTTTTGTCCCCAATGCAGTCGTACTTTCCCGTGTTTTTCGAGGTCACTGGTCGATGTGTTGACAAGGGTAATTACACAAAAAAATTCTTCTCACATATTCCCTTTTAATTTCGTTAGTGCAATAAAATGCTTAACATGAAGTCGTAATGATTTTGTAAATATCAAAAGATAAATATATGACGTTATTTTACGATTTACATAATTTTTAATGATAAAATTGCAACTGATCAATGCTGATATAATATAAGATACCGGCACTAATACGTCACAGCTCTTTCGGAAGAGCTTTAATTTTAGGTATAATCCGAGAATGGATTATGTCCCTTGTCTTCTCACATTGTAGAGTGTTGAAAAATGGCGACCCCATTGTTTGGTGCAACAGGCAACTTCAATCACCAAATTCTACCTTACGGTATATTATTTTTAACATTCATTAACACAAATGTCTTTTAGTTAATGTCATTTAAATATTCACGCTAACTTGTTAAGACCATGGAGTTTTCCTTTAAGCTGTCATTCACAGTCACAATATAATAGACTGCCTATTTTGGAAAAGGAATAAGAATATCTACTGAAGTATCATGGAGATAATAAAAAATCAGTGCTTTTGAAAAGTGTACCAATACTTTGTCAATGTGATATGAATAAGAATTAAGCCGGATTGAAAATATTGAAGCTGTGTCTCGAGATGTTATTACTCAACATGAAATGTGAATTTTATAAAACATTTTTTTTGAACGAGCAGGAAAAACTTATATTTTAATAATGGCATTGTAATATTTTTGTTCTTATTTTAATTGATATGGTCAGTAACCTATTATCTCTATTTTACAAAGCTATGCCTGGTACACAATCAAATAGCCTCCCATAGGATCAAACTGTAACCTTATTTTCTTTGTAGGTGTGTTCACCTGAGGTCATCAATATCCAATAAAATGTCCATCCATGGTTCAAATATTCAACTATGGGTACCCAAAGGGTCACCCAATGCAACTTGAATTTTACACCAGCATTTTAAGTAGTAATAATGTTATAATGAATCTTTGGTTTGATTTTGTGAACTTGATTGTGTAGTAAAGTTCACCAGAGGCTAACAATTTTAATTAATTTTCACAATTTTACAATTGTGGAATGATTGCAACTTTTGTGACCCAAGGGTGAGTTTGGTGGTATTTCTAAAGCAGCCCATAACTTCTGTTGATGCAGGGAGATAACATACTATTTTTTTACCCTCTTGTTTGTACAATACTTCATACCTATTTTTCAGTTAAACACATTAGAAAGACCTTTAGATGTACCAGACCATGGATTGATATGTGATTTGTTGTGGGCAGATCCTGATGAGGTATTGATTGCTTCAGTTATTGACCCTACAAATTAACAAGGAAAATAGGCATTAGTAGATACATGTATCTGAAATTGTAAAGAAGATTTTTTTTACGTAAATTGTCTTGGATTAAGAAATTAATATTTATTCGTGAATTTTTTATTTATTTCACTGCTGTTACAAATCAGTGGCATTAAGTCTTACTCATGTCTGTACATCTGTTTCCGTTCAAGTTTCCTTTAAGCAAATCAATTGAAATTTATATACACAAGGTCAGGCAGGCCAAGTATGATCTCAAACTTTACATTTTTTTTTGCTCTGGAGTTATGCCAATTGATTTGCAGGAGGAAAATAAATTCTTTAATTTGGCTTGTGGACATCATTTGAAATTTATAAAACATTGTTTTTAACCACAATGTACATGCAAATACACATCTGGTTATTATTCCTATTATGATTCCTGAGGTATCTCAAATGACAAAATTATGGTATCGGTGCTTTAACTTTAGTTTCCCTTGGCTATTAAAATGCTTTTAGATTTTTTTTATCACAATACACAAGCCAAACAGATATTCATTAACATGTTTCTTTTATATCTTGTAGGATATAACAGGTTGGGGTGAAAATGATAGAGGAGTTTCCTATACATTTGGTGGAGACGTAGTGATGGATTTTCTAAAGAAACATGACATCACTCTTATAGCAAGGGCACATCAGGTAAAATACAGCACTATTAGGATGTGCATATTAAGAAAAATGAAAAGGACAATTTGAAAATAATGTTATTGTAGAGCCCTGGATCATTTTAAATTTTATATCTAAGATGGCTTCCCTGGTCTCTGATTTGCTGAGGAAAATTATTGACTTCCACCACAGAACAATGCCATGCCAAGTCACTGGACTTGGCAGAAATTTTCTCTCTGGGGGTGGGTCGTTAATCAGAGGGTTTAACTATTAAAGCAATTTTAAATCAAAGTTGGGTGCACTGCTTCATTTAAATTAAAGAATTAGATTAAGATAAAGATCCAGGTTGCAGGAATGTAAAATTGGTCAATTATTTTTTTTTTTACAAAATAATACACTCAATTTGTTATATTTCTCAAGTGAGTATTGTAACCCATGAGCTCTTATTCCAAAACTTTTAATTCTTTTTTTGGGGGATTTTTATAGTGTAAGTGTAAAATAAAATAGTGTCTCCATGAAATAATGTCCTCCAGACAAAATATCATATGAAATATTGTCCATGGACATTATTTCATGATGAAATAGTGTCCTGGACATTATTTCATAATGAAATTGTATCCTCCATCATGAGATATTGTCCATTCTTACTGGACATTATTTAACTGTGAAATAATGTCTGACATCAACTGCATATATGATATTTTTATGCTTCACATATTTATACTTTATACTGCATTCGTTCTATTTGAGCAGTCAAAATGCATTGACAGTATATTTACAAGTGATAAACAAGTGATATCCATTAATGTCACTAATGATTGCAGTATAAAGACAATAACAGTGCATTGACTTGACATAAAATTTAATATACTTATTCGGCACGAATCTGGGAAAATGCTCGGGAAACCCTCGCATTTTCCCCGATTCTAAGCCTCATCCCTATATCGATTTTATGTCAAGTCAATGCACTGTTATTGTCTATATACTTTATTTCAAAATATAAGAGATTTCTTTGTCATAGAAATGATATTTATTACACTATATTTGATTCAATTTGAAATATATTAACAAACAATGTCCAAGTTTTGAATTAGAATTAGAATTATCTTCCTTTGTTAGGACACAGTTTCACTATGATATATTGTCCTCTAAGATGATATTATACTTTATCGCTATTTTGCGGTATTTTCCTTTGATCTTGCTATCTGATAATTTTCCATCTCATGCTAGTAGATTATCGCCAGTAACTAAGCGTTGTCAAGGACGCACATAGTATTATCGCTGTTTTCTATTATGACGTTATAATGACGTCGCATTACCTAATCCTTGATAAGTGATTAACGATGTAAAATAGTCATTGTGTTTAAAAAAAATATCAGTGTCTCAACAAAATTATTCAATTATACAAAATAGCGATAAAATAATTAAAGATGTTTTTTTTTTAAACTCGAGGACTTTTCTCAGTCATCTCTCATTTAGAAAAACATCGTTAATCACTTAATCCAGATAAAGGACAAAATATCATAGATAAGACAAAATTCCACGACAATATAATCATGAAATATTGTCCTGGAGGACATAATTTCACAGGACATAATTTTGCTTTACATAAGCAACATTTGGCAAGCAAAACAGTTACAGATCAATGTACTGTTTAGACAGTAAATCACAGTAAAGCACTTCAAAATAAACAGAAAAATATAGCTACCAGAGTTTATATAATAAAATGATGAAAAAAAGAGTTTCTTGAAAAGGGAGATAAGTCAAGCAAAATAGATTTTATAGAATATTGGTTGATTGATTGGAGTTTAATGCCAACTTTAGCAATATGTCAGCTATATTGTGGCATTAGAGAATATTGAAGTTATGTCATTACTGTTTATAAACTATGAATTGAAAGCAAGTCTTACAAATTATGAACTGAAAACAAATCCAAAACTGTATTTAAGTACCTCTAGATATTTAAAAATATTGCCATGTCAGCAAATATTTAATGTTGTAACCAAGAATTTTATTGTTAAGGAAACTTTTGTCATCGTACATATTAATCAATAGTTATAGTTAAATGTAACTTGTAAACCAACATGACAATATAATATTTTCATAGTACCAGTAAATCTATAAGAAACATTTGATTACAGGTTGTAGAAGATGGATATCAATTTTTCCAGAAAAGAAGTGTAAGTTTTAATATGTTAATGTATCTTTTGCTGGAACTTGTTCATATTTGGTATGATTTCTTGATATGGTATGAACATGCACATATTCTGAGTGAGTAAGTTAGTGAAAGTTGCTTAAAGCCATGTGAGCAGTTTTTCCAGCAATATCATGGACAGATCAAGTTAAAAAATGCTTTGCAATAGACCAACATGCTGAATTGGCTTATTATAGTGGTAGCTCACTAAAACACCAGTCTGTGGGTAGACATGTCGTTTCAGTCGGACACATTATCTATCCAGATTTTAGGCCCACCAGTCTTTGCTCTTATTCCTGAATGCTGCGAAACAATAAATATCTATTTTATAGTCTTTGGTTTGGCCCGATCAGTACTCGAACCCATGAACTACTTCACTAGAGGCAAGCATGCTAACCATTACACCACTGATACGGTTCATATTATAATGACTTTTCAAACAAGCCAATGATGTAAGAGTTATACTTCCCCCTTCCCCCTTTTAGCTTTATAGCAGATATACGTACTTAGCCTTGCGTAGACAACTAGTCTTTTATCTTTAGAAGAAATTAGTTCATATTCTGCATGACATCTTTAATATGTGCATATCGTTTCGATTTCCCAAATGAACCACTTCCATGTGAGTTATGGCCCCTTTTCCAACTTTTTTGATCGTAAGTCAACCTGACAAAAGAGTAAGGGTATTCTTAGCACAACACCCTGTGCAGTTGTGTTTTGGTCTTTCATTATAATTTAACTTGATTTCATTGTTTATTTTTCAGCTGTTGACATTATTTAGTGCTCCTAACTATTGTGGAGAGTTTGATAATGCTACTGTACTTGATTTTATTGTTTATTTTTCAGCTGTTGACATTATTTAGTGCTCCTAACTATTGTGGAGAGTTTGATATTACTACTATACTTGATTTTATTGTTTATTTTTCAGCTGTTGACATTATTTAGTGCTCCTAACTATTGTGGAGAGTTTGATATTACTACTATACTTGATTTCATTGTTTATTTTTCAGCTGTTGACATTATTTAGTGCTCCTAACTATTGTGGAGAGTTTGATATTACTACTATACTTGATTTCATTGTTTATTTTTCAGCTGTTGACATTATTTAGTGCTCCTAACTATTGTGGAGAGTTTGATAATGCTGCTGCAGTATTAATGGTGACAGAAGACTTGACATGCTCTTTTCAGATAATACCAGTAAGTTGTACTGAAAAAAATGTAATGCAATCAAAAGCGTTGCCTGAATAGCATTACTGACATACAAGTGTCCCTTCTCTCTCATCTAGAGGAATTGTTTTTTTTCCTCCCCCATTGCCCTTTATTTTTATGATCACAAGTCATAGATTCAGTTGAAATAAGATTGATTTAAATGAAACATGCTGTATGTTCAACATAAAGAGGGGTTGGTTATGGTGTTGAATGCCACTTTCAACAATATTTCAGTTATATCGTGGAGGTTTTATTGGTTGTGTAAACCAGAGACAACCACAGATCTGCCGCAAGTCACTGACAAACTTAATCACATAATGTTGTATCGAGTACACCTCGCTTGAGCGGCCAACATAAAGAGATTTACAGACTGTTACAATGCATATTTCTCCCACTCAAAGGACGGAAGATGTTATTTTTAACCCCTTCATTCAGGAAATGTTGTTCATTAGTATTGAATGTCCTTCACTACTACCAATAACATTTTTATACCTTTACCTATTTAGGCACTACTATCATGATGATTATTGTATAAAGGAATCCTCTTCTATGTCCTTCCATCACACCTTTTATATAAATAAGTCATCAAGTATACAGATACATGTATATAAATTAACATATATTGTAACCAAAAAATGCAATCAAGTTCTTGTGTATCGTTATTAATACACTGAAACCTGTGTAAACTGAACCTCCTTGGGACCAGCTTTTGTGTTCAGTATAGACAGGTTAAATCATCAAAGATTTCCTACATGTACATTAGGGCTTTCTTTAAAGTTCTGCTTTTTCAAGATTTCGGTTTATTCAAGGTACAATTTAGACAGTTTTCACTCTATGCAAATCATTGTATTTAGTCAAGGAAATTGACAAATGAATTTATCTACGACTATACAACACTTCAGAATGTTAATCTGAATTCGTCAATTTGTTTTTCAGCCACATAAAGAGAAGAAGCTGATTGTGAAGAAGAAATGATGTTAAAGGTTTCATATTGATGCCAAAGAATTACAAGTCTGTTAAAAAAAAAAAACCTTCATTGTGAGAATCCCAGAAAATCCCTTCATTGTAAGAATCCCAGAAAAATGCTTCATTGTGAGAATCCCAGAAAATACCTTCATTGTGAGAATCCCAGAAAAAAGCCTTCATTGTGAGAATCCCAGAACCAGATTAGAACAGAAATACTCAATATCATTTAGTTTTAGAATAGCTTTATATGCCTACAACACAATCTACAACTGTCCGCATAAATGGGGGGAGCTATGTTTTAAGAAATAATAATTTTCTGTCGCCAAATTATATAGACGAAAATAACATGACCTGAAAGATGCAAAAAAAGAACAAATAATAATCTGACCCTGTAGTTTTCTACAAGAAATTTTGGTCAAGTTTGAAGAGAAATTACTGATTTTTAATGTAAACAAAAATTGGATGTAAAAAATTGTCTGGCTCGGGGAGAAAAAAACATAGCCCCCCCTCCTAATAGATAAATGGCAGATCCCTTGTCTGAGAAATACATTACTGAATTGGTATATTTAAGTATTAATGTTTACATTAAAAGTTGTATTACGGTGATGTCACTTTGTTATGAATTTTTATTTCACTATAAATTGGCCAAGTAGGACATATTTTTTTTTATGTGACCAATATTGTTAATGCATGAGGAAATTGTTTTATATAATATTGATATTTTATTTATTTGTTATTTTTTGTCATCATTGTTTCAATACACATGAATTACATTTACTTGTTAAGATATTGGGAGGATTTTCACTTTAATTTTACAGTTATGATTCTTCATTAATAAAATGACCTCATTATCCATTAGCTGGTTCTATTCAAATTTTTCACACATAATTACTAACAATAAGATGAAAAGCCAAGTTCAATTTTGATGGCTTTCACTAGTTGTTCAGGAGTTCTTGATCCTATGAAGTTTTTATTTTCCGAGTCTCCTTTTAACTTTCATTGAGAAATTCTTTTTCTTTTTTTAATGAATGTTACTACTATGATAAAATATAATATCAGGTCTGTATTTAATGGCTTTCACTTCAGTAATTCATGGTGGGGGTCTCTTGTTCTTTTTGAAAGTGGTTCTAGTTTCTTTTATTTTCATAAAGCTGTATATCATTTTTTTATCATATAAAATGTTAATTTCCATGTAAAATGTACATGATAAGGAATTAATATTATACAAATACAGCCTTTTTATGAAGTCGATACAAGTTTATATCGACCGAGGACGTAATCCGAGGTCGATATACAACTTGTATCGACTGAATAGAAAGGCTGTATTTTTTATATTATTAATTGATAATTTTACTGTCATTTGATTTGTTCAATGCCCATCACATATTTTTTATATTATAAATTGCCACACAAAACATGAAATAGAAAATCTATAAATGGATATTCATCCGGCACTAGGTGTACTTGCTACTGGAAACTAGAACTAAAGTAAGAAAACGGAAACAAAATGTGCACAGATGACGACGACTGCGCCATACCATAATACGACCCCAAAATTTTTGCGGTCGTATAAAAATAATATAAGACCCAAACTTTAACAACAAATAATCTATTCAGCAGGAATAACAATAAAACAAAAATGTATGTAGTGACATGAATGATAATCATTTCCTAGGGAAAATGTTATAGTTTATGGTGATATTTTGACAATTAGTAATCATTGGTACTGGAAATTGACACATCAGCTTAGAAATCTATTTTTAGTAACCGTGCAATCCGCAAAAGTCAACCTGCCAAAATATTTTCAACGACATGAAAATATTTGAATTTTTTATTTAATCTATTTTTAGTAACCGTGCAATCCGCAAACGTCAACCTGCCAAAATACAGAACACCACGTGATGGGCATTGAACAAATCAAATGACCGTAAAATTATCAATTAATAATATATAGTATTATCAGATATCTTCTAATCTTATATCTCTCTCTCAATTTATTGTATGAATTTTAATAAATGCATCGACTTTGCCAATGTTTGTCACATCATGATATGATGATATTTTTGTTTAGCAGAGTTATGTCCCTTGTAAAGTTTTTTTTTATTTATATACAAACTTGTGTGGAACATAAGTTTTTTTTCTTATTGTGTACCTTAATAGATCTTTGTATCTTATTGCATGACATAATTTCTTTCATATGCTAAAGTGACCAACTTTCCTGACCTTCAAGGTTGAATGCAATTATTTATGGTCAACAATTCCACCATCATCAGTTAAACAAACAAATACTTCTCACATCTCATTGAACATGAAAAAAAACCCACTACATATAACGTTAGAAATCCAGGTGGGGCAAAACCAGTTAATGTGATCCCAACCCTCCACTCATGATTTGTAAATTTTGTACCTATGGCATAGCTATATATATCATTCCTACTTTTGTGACCTGAATTCTAAAGGTCAAAAGCATTTTTAATCTTGTTTGGTAGACTATATTTTGCTTATAACAACTTGAGGTTTCATTTGGTTTGTTGTGTTTGGATCAAATTATAAAGCAAAAAGAGGGGAAAAAAGGAACATTTATTTATTCTGATTGGCTGGATTTTCCAAAGTCGTATTTTCAGAAACCATAAAGGAATATATTTTACATTATCCTATACAACAGAGATGGCTACTACAGAACCTATCATAGGACCTTGTGGGAAAAAAAATTGTGTAAAACATCTAAACCATTTAGAGTGAAACCATGTCTAAACCGAACTCTGAATAAGACGGAATTTTGTATGATCAGAACAAATGTATGAAATCTTTGTTAATTTCATCTGTATAAACCAAACAACAAAAACTGGTCCCAAGGAGGTTCGGTTTTGACAGGCGTCTGTCTAAACTAGCTTGATATGAATATTTCTCTCCCAAGCATGTTTATGTATTGATCAGAAGTCCAAGGATATACTTTAACATGTGACCATATGGCGATTTATTTTTTATTTATAAAAATCATAATAAAAATCTACAAAACAATAGCAGGGGAGGGAACTGAAATTGGATGAATGATCCATCATTGGATGGCCACGTACAGTTTTAGTTTATCATTGCTAATATGCAATTAAAAATGGAAAAAGCAGAATATAGCTTAATCAAGTTAATGTACATGTAGAAATCTATGTGAATAAAATTTTAATACTTTCCTACTCTGAAACTTATGAATCCATTTAAAAGCAAATTTGTTCTGATTTTTTATCAGTTTTGTACAAAGTTGTCTTTTTTACATCAAATTCAATTTGAAATTCAAGATAGCCATCACAATAGTACTTGGTTTAACACAGAAAATGTTAAAAACAATCTTTTTTTCTATGACCATTTGAAACCAGGTGAGTGATACATGCTCTTTTAATATCTGCTTGACATTTGCTATTATTGTTGTTATAAAATTGGCTCACAGATGGTCTTATTTCAAGACATGTCTTTGCTATCTGATAGTGGTGATATGCTGTCATTGTCTTATTTCAAGACATGTCTTTGCTATCTGATAGTGGTGATATGCTGTCATTGTCTTATTTCAAGACATGTCTTTGCTATCTGATAGTGGTGATATGCTGTCATTGTCATTAGCTCTTGCTGGTACTGTACAATTTGACTGGTCAGACAGGGTATACTCTTTAAAAGATATTTATTTCTAAAGGTGCTAGATGAAAAAGTATTTCTTTACATACAAATGGATTGTGCTTCATTTCTAATATGTATGTATATAATAGATTCAAGTATATTGTCTTTTATTACATGTAGTAAACATGGTATATAAACACAAATATAATTATCTGATGTTCTTGTGGCAATTAGAATTTTGATTGGCTAAAAATTTACTTCTAACACTTTATGGAAGCCGCGCTGTGTATTTCATATGGCACAGAAAATCAATAATCGCTCTCTGTGACCTTTTTCCAAAGATACATGTATTTATGTTTTTTCTATAGTAAGGACATACTTATTAATGTTAGAACATTCAGATAAAAATGTTATCAGTCTCAAGAAGTTATATATCCCGTTTTAAAGGGCAATGGTTTTGTTAAACGGTTCGGCTGATGCCTCACCGTTTAACAAAACCACTGTCCTTTAAAACGGGATAGTAAACATGGTAAATAAATATAAATATTGTCAGTTACATGAAATGGTACAACAGACCATTTGCACATTTCCGACTTTGATTCTAAAATTATACATTTTACAGGAGTTATTTCCCTTTAAAGTAAACAAAAAAGGTCCCCTTTCAATGAAAGTAAGATATAATGTTGTAACAAGTTGTGAATTTTCTATTTGCTATAAAATCATCCTCTGATTTTTTACAAGGTTTAGATATCTACAAATTCAGAGAAAATTATTTACTGATTATACACCATTATTCCATACCATATTAAATTATTGACATGTTAATGTGCTGTTTAGATTAAACCCATTGTTTTATAGTTGTTAATAAAGTGCTTACGTTGAGCTACATTCTTTCAAATATGTATTGTTATTTATAGTCAAGGGTTGACTGGTTATTGCTTAACGTCCAGCAAGCAGTATTTCAGCTATATTCAGGACGATTTGATTGAAGGTCATTTGGATTAAGGTAGTTATGGTAAATCTGCTACTTATGGAATGGGTTCTCTTTTCTTGGGGGCAGACATGGACACGATCATATGTCAGTAGGATATACATCTATTGATCCAATCAGTTCTTTCACCAACCCCACTCATGGGTGAGGTGTATGCGATACAAAATTATGTGATAAAGTTTGTCAGTGACTTGTGGCATGTCTGTGGTTTTCTCCACAATGAAACTGATTGCCACGATATACCTGAAATATTGTTGAAAGTGGCATTAAACACCATAACCATAACCCTTTCACCACTCAAGTTGTGAGTTATATTCCCACCTATGCCTATGGTGAGGTGTAATCAATACAACCTTTTATCCTGTGATTGTGTGATTTTGAGTTCATGTACTAGTAAAGAGGTCAAATAAAGTTCAATGTTATTAATTCATGGATGTAATAAATGACCCAATTCATGTATAGAGTGAACAGTGAGAAACAGTAACAGTATAAGAGCCAACATGACATAGAACACACTTGAAAACGATTAGCACAAAGTTTGTATCTGCTCTTTTTGGTACAATTTTGAAGTTTTTTTTTGACTTTTTGACATTGCAGGATAAGCACCACATACATACATTGTCGATAAAACAAGATTGCAACACGTAGCCATGTGTCCCCCGCCGTAATAGAAAGAGGTGTAATGTTATCCATGTGATATATTTATAAAATCCGAGATGCAACAGCCGAGTTGCAAGTCAAAATCTTGGGGCATTTAATTTGTCTATTCACCCTGATCATAAATATATATGGCTTAGGGGTGGGGATCTTAACCATTAAAAAGTTCACTTCAGGCAGGGGGTGGGATATGACCCCCCAGGGCCTGAGCTATAAGGCATTTAATTTGCAGTCACCTTGATCATAAATATATATGGTTTAGGGGTGGGGATCTCGACCATTAAAAAGTTCACTTCAGGTAGTGGGTGGGGTATGACCCCCCCAGGCCCTGAGATATAAGGCATTTAATTTGCCTAAGTCACCCTGATCATAAATATATATGGTTTAGTGGTGGGGATCTCAACCATTAAAAAGTTCACTTCAGGTAGGGG
>MJUT01045181.1:505220-519250 GCA_002080005.1 Gigantidas platifrons | reverse complement strand
TATAAGGCATTTGATTTGCCTAGTCACCCTGATCATAAATATATATGGTTTAGGGTGGGGATTTCGGTCACATTTTTTTATACAGATTCCCCAGAGGGATGGGGCTGAGCTGGGGGGAGGGGGGAATGTTGCATCCTCAACTTCACATTGGCATCTCCACCCATACCAAATAGTAAGTTCCTATCTTTTGTAGTTTCAGAGAAATGTGTAATTCTCAAAATATGTACTTTTTCTATAAAAAAACATGATTTTACAAGAATTTTATTTTGAATTTTGCCGTTTCGAACTTAAGCTAGAGATTCTTAATATAATGCCTGTGTGCAAGTTTGAAATCAATTGGTCAACAAATACAAATCTGAGAGCGCTTACAATATATACGGACGCCCGGCATTTCTATATCCCCCGCTCCGCTTGGGAGGTGGGCGACAATAAAATTCATTTGCACTCACTGCAAACGGGCCCATTTCTAAAGCTTGTACAAGAATATTTTTAATTTTCTGACGATAAACATATTGTATACTAGTATATGTGATGAAGTTTGTAAGCTATTTGCAGTAGGTCTGGTTTTATCCATGTATTTCAGGTTTTCTCCATCCAAAAAAAATCTGACCACTGTGCTTATTCAACCTCTCCTTTTAAATATTGTGTGTAACAAGTAATAGTGTTCTCAACTGTTTCAGCTGTCAATACATTTCAAATTAATGCCCGTCTCAAATTGATTCAAACTGAATTAATCTGACAAATACCTCCTTGACTAGAGAGCCCTGTGGTTGTACATTTAGTAAGAAAGGATATGGATGTAAATGATAATGAGAGACTATCCAGTTTTATCCAGATTACAGCTATACTTTTATTGCTGTTCTACATTTCAGTCTCAGTTGGGGTCTTCAATAACAAGCATTACTCATTCCATAAATGAGCATGAAACAGCCACTAGTCTGCAGTTGAACTTGTACTCTATTTCTGTTGATCAACGCTACATCTGGGTATCTATTTTGTTTAGAGTTTATTTGGTGTATAGAATTTCATTTTGTATTTAGTTATGCCTGGCATACTGATGACTGGGGAGAGAGAGTCTGGGTGGTAGAGTGGTTCAAGCCATTGACTGACTACAAGCCCATCAAAGGGTGGTGGCAGTTCGGAGGGCCAAGGGGTCCAAGTAATAGACTTCTAACAACAAACCCAACACCACTGGCACCGATGTGGGTTTGAGCCCCAGAATATGTTATCGACATGCAGAAATACAAATTTTTTTTAGATTAATTATATTTATGCTATGGTCATTAAATCATGGAAAAAAAACTGTTTCAAGCCAGTTCTTGGATTTCCAACAGTGAGTGAGTAATTGTTGTTTAACATGAAATGAACAATTTTTCAGCCATATCATGGCTAGAACAAGTTAAAAATTTCAATGAGATGATTACGATGTCCACTTTGTACTAGACCGACATGCATAGTTGGCCATTTCTTATAGTGCTAGCTGAAACAACATTCCACGAGTAGACATGTTGTTCCACTTCAACACATTATTCTGATTTTGAGCCAACCCATCTTTGCTTTTACTCCTTAATGCTGCATGCTTAGCCGAGTAGCAGTAACTACCAATTTCATAAGTCTTTGGTAGGACCTGACCAAGACTCCAACCAACAATCTACTGCACTCAAGGCAAGCATGCTAGCCATTACACCACCTATTGGATGGGATTCCCAACATCATATATTGTCATCTTTTTTTGTGTTTAATGATTTGATTTGATTTGATTTATTGTGTTTAATGCCAATTTCAGCTATACCATGGCGACCAGTTTTAGTGGTGGAAAAAGCTGGAGTGCCCGGAGAGAACCACTGACCATGGGCAAGCAACTGGTAAACTTTATCAATTGCGGCTGTGAGTCGAGTGCACCCTTACTTGTGATTTACAAAGCCGGGAGCGAACCCATGCTGTATTGGTGATATGCTTGTATGAGTTGTTAGGTAATCCAACTACCTAACTCGTTGAGCCATCCAGGCCTTCGTGTGTTTGATGATTTTTTTGTTTCGCTGATATTGATGGAATTGTTGATCATCACTGTTTAAACATTCTTTTCATTCATAATAATTAAACAGGTCCAACCAAGAATATAAAAAAAAAAAAACGACCTGTGCCAAATTTGGTTAGTTTATTAACGTAGTTAAACATGAGGTGATACAAGAAATGTAACATTCAGCCTTACATGCTTTTACAGGAATAACCATGCATATTTCTCAAAATCACTGAAAAGTGATGAAAATATCGGCTATATACATTGTACTAACAAGATATATAGTCAGAGCACCCATTACAAATACGGTTGGTAAATCACTTCTTCACTAAATAGCATGTTCATGTTTAAGTAACCAATGTTTGACTTTGTTTTTCTGACCACCGTGATAATTTCCAACATTTCCCGTGTGTTTTATGACACGATGGCAAGGAACGATAATGGAAATAGGATTATTTTTCATTGCCATGCCAACAGCTCTGCATGCCTGTTCATTTCCACACAGAGAAGCAAGACTCTTGTAGGAGATTGTCTGTCCAAACAAGACCTGGTCTGCCAAAACTTTCTGAGCTGTACTACAAAATGAACCTGAAAGCATATACCAGTAGGTAATCAAGTATAAACTAGATATCATTGAGATGGAATCCATCTCTGTGGGCCCCGCCATAAATAACTTGTGGTAAAAAATTTGTAAGGACAGACTGATGTTAACCTCAGTAATAAAACACTTTTGGAGATAATTGATTCATTTGAAAAGTATACAGTTCAAGATCAATAGTTGATTTTTTCCCTGTATCGTCTAGCTTTGCCCTGCTGGATTTAGTGTTGTATTTATGAAGCAAGTATTGTCAATCCATCAAGTGGTTTCAGAGAAGAAGATGAAAATGTGAAAAGTTAACAATTTGTTATGATAAAATCACTAATTTGACCATGAGGTCAAAGGTCACCAACAATGGTATGCGACACATCGTCTGGAGGAGGTCCACCTACATGCCAAATATGAAAAGCCTATCTTGAACGACAAAAAAGTTACAGCCCCGACACAATTTGAAAATTATACTAAAATTTGTTTTCAAATTCTTTCCGTTGCTCTTGATACACCGGGTACCAGTTTGTCTGTTGTAGGGGAAATAACTCATATTAAAAAGGTATAAAAACATATAATTTGAAAATCAAGTTGGGAATTTGCAAAAGTTCTATTGTAAATGACGTAATTTCTTCAGTTGTCCGATCAGATTATCAGTAACAATTTATAATAAGTGCAGGATCAGATTATCAGTAACAATTTATAATAAGTGCAGGATCAGATTATCAGTAACAATTTATAATAAGTGCAGGCCTAACTATTAACAACATATTACAATCATGAATTTTATGATTATTAAAATTTTAATTCCCCATTTCAAAACCACAAATGACTAAGCCCAAAATTTTGAATTTTCAAGTCCAATTTTGATTTCTGTGTTCACCAAACACCCTGACTTGGCACTTATGAGATAGAAGGGGTCAAAGGGAACAACACTCAAAATGAAAACTTTTGTATGAATTTTTTTTCTATTCGTTTTGAAAATTCCTGTGTGGAGTATGCCAACAAGTTAAATTCCTGTGTGGAGTATGCCAACAAGTTAAATTCCTGTGTGGAGTATGCCAACAGGTTTGGTATTGCTCTTACTGTTTCCAATATAAAAAAAGGGGCAAAATGATATTAACACCCAGAATTTTATGACAGTAGTATACAGCTGAAATAATATTAAACACATAGATTATCAACAAAACCTATTCGTTGGAGTTCCAGTTATCAAGAGGAGACATTGGAATCTCATTAACCTGTTTAACCCACATTTGTGTCTGTCCCAACACAGAACCTGGATTTCCAATGTCATATGTCATGGTCATTTTTGTGTCCAGTGAGTTCGGTTAGGATGAGAAGTGATTTTTCGTTTTGCTGATTATGGTGGAATTGATTACCATCACTGTTTAAATTTTCTTTTCATAAACTTTGTATACCGGTACCCATCAAACATCAACAATTACCATTTCTTTGTATACTGGTATTTTACATTTAAAATTTACATAAAATATATGCAGTTTTTCTAAATTTTACTACGAAATCTAGATACCTTCTTTGAAAATGGAATGGCACAGAGATGGCAGTTTCAACTGGTCAGTGGATGGTCTGAAGTAGTTTTGTAACCACTCGACACACTGTAGAGCAGGCTTGTAAGTATAACCATTGTCCTGGTAAAGTTGTGACTTTACATGAACTTTCACACTGTAATGTATCATAAACAAACTCTAAGATCAAGTGGAAAAATATTGACAAAGTATTCATTCTGTAGCTGTATTTAAAACGTAGTGCAAATATATCCATCGTCACAAATAACTTTGATCGTGGTAGATACTGGCGAAAAGTAGTACAAAATGTAATAGAATCATTGATATGAAAAATAAAGTGCATTATCTCATTTCTTGGAAAAACCAAAATAACCCAAAATAATAATGTACGATAATAATAAAGGACTAAGTAGAGTGCAGCATGATATGAACACAACAAACTGACAAGGACTTCCTCCTGCACCAGTTTTACAGGAATCAAGTTTAACTTGAAGGCCATAACTGATATAGAAAATCTGTTGGAATACTTTACTGAAGCCTTTATCACAATTAATTAAAAGAACAAAAACTGCTTCAAAATTATGATTTGATTTTTTGATTTTTGGTGTTTTAACGCCACTTTCAACAATATTTCAGCTATATCATGGCGACCAGTTTTAGTGGTGGAGGAAGCCGGAGTACCCGGAGAGATCCACCGATCATGGGCAAGCAACTGGTAAACTTTATCACTTGCGGCTGCGAGTCGAGTGCACCCTTTTTTGTAAGTTACAAAGCCGTATTGGTGATAGGCTTGTACGAGTTGTTAGATCCAACGACCTAACTCATTGAGCCACCCAGGTCCCTTCAAAATTATGAGTAGAGGAAAAATATAAATATTTGTATACATACTTTCCAAATAAAAAAGTTTGATTTCTGAGGACTTTATATCTAGAAGATTAAAATGTGATAGAAAGTTGATGATGGAGATACAAACAAGACAACAAAGGACGGCAAAATATGAATAAAATATAACAGAATCCATAAAGAATCTTGATGCTTCACAGGTAACTAGTGATGGGAATCGGTCACAATTTCGAGATTGATGAACGTTACACTAACATCAATCGATGAGCGATCAGTGACAATTACCTACTAAATGAGCGATCAGTGACAATTACCTACTAAATGAGCGATCAGTGACAATTACCTACTAAATGTATTTACTGACTATAATTACTCAAATAGTCTGAATTGTCTAACACCTGACATAAAATGAACTAGTCCAAACAGTAGACAAATAATAGACTAGTCCAAATATGTATATTGACTGAGTGTCAGAAGAATGCTGGGATAAATTGCAAGATTTTTGTCAGTATGAAGACAAATACATAGAATAAAGTTAAACATATATTTTTTTCAACACTAGGAATCAGAATCGATCATCGGATAGGATACTGATGTCTGACTGATTAGTCGATGTTTCTGATGATCGGTGCACCACTACAGGTTACATAATTAATTGGTACCTGATGTCTGGTGAAAAATATTCATCTGTATCACCAATCTGTGAAACTGAATGTAATCCTTTAGGACAGCTGACAACTTGAATATCACCTATAGGTGTAGATACTACATAGCTGTTGGTTGGTCCATAGCTACACTTTACTTTATTTGATGGCATATTTATATCTGTAATGTAATACAAATTATTGTTGATGTAAAAATGACAAAATACAAACAAATCATAGCAAAAACTCATATAAATTAATCATAGTGAGTGACTGATTGCTGTTTGATGCCAAATGAGGAAATTTTCAGCTACACATGCATATCGTGGTGGGAACAAGTTAAATGATGTCCATTTTGTACTAGACCAACATGCCAAGTTGGATTTATATAGTGCAAGCTCACTGAAACAACAATCTGTGGGGAGACATGTCGATCAACTCAGACACATTATCCTGGTTCCAAGCAAACCAGTCTGCTCTGATTACTTAATTGTGCATGCATAGCGGAGAGGCAGCAAATATCAATTTCATAGACTTTGATTTGACCCCATCTCTTTATTAATCGTTCTTTCAAAAAGACTGAAACCCTGCTAATTTGTTCTTCAGAGAACAATTATGGACTTCCCATTCAAGTGAGATAATGTTAAATTACAATTATGAATAAATTTGCCTTTGGTCAAATCTGTCAGGTAATGAAACTGCTAACAATAACATTTTTGTTCTTTTTTCACATCTTCAAGAGGAATATCTAAAATAATCATCGGCAAAAACGTTTGGTTTGTTATTCAAAGAGGGACTGTCATGATCACATGGTAGTTGGATTTACAACTACTATATGCAATCAGTGCATATCTCCACTAACTTTGTGAGTTTCAATTCCGCTAAGGCGAGGTGTACTCGAAACAACAATATGTGATGAAGTTTGTCAGTGACTTGTGGCAGGTCGGTGGTTTTCTTCTGGTACTCCATTGTCCTCCACCAATAAAACTGACCGCCACCATACAACTGAAATATTGTTGAAAGTGGCATTAAACACCCTAACCCTGTTATTCAAAGACTTATTGTTAACAAGAATCCTACATTTAAATTTGATTAAAACATGTAAAATCTGTCATGGAATAAACTTGCTAGTGTGAAAACAAAAATATATTATCTAATCTATTTTATATTACATCATCAAGGGATATAACTGCTATAATAATTGATGAAAACATTGTGGGTCCTGAACTTTAAGTGAGATATTGTCTTTATTTATTTTGCTAAACAAAAATCCAATTTGATTGAACCAATACAAATAACAAAAAAACAAGAGGTATATCTCAGATACTGATAATATTTAGGTTTAATTTAAATTTGACTTGAGTCTGTCATGGAATGAGATATGCCAGGAGCAATATGATACAAATTGCAGCTAGTCGACAAAGGCTTTCTCTTGCACCAGTTTGCCTGAAATTACTATTGTCTGGGAAAAGTCATCACTGGGTAGAATCTGTTGGAAACTTGCAGGAAACAACAGAGAAAAAAAGAGATAAATAAGCAAGTAGAAATTTTGGAATTTGTCACTTTTTGGCGACTTTGGGTTAAATTTATTTTGGAAACCATAAGATATAAAAAAAAAAAAAAAAAAAAATATGTCAACACACTACCTAAAGGTCTAAATACAATTATTTGAAATACAACAAAAAAGATTAAAATTGGATCCAAAATATAAATCATGTGTATGTCTTACAAATATCAATAAACAAGATATAGCTGACAGTAAAACAAACACTAAGTAAAGCATGTTTATTCTAATTTATTTTTAGTACTGGGATGTCCAACAGTGAATTAATATTTAAATTTGTATTTTAATCTAACAACAATTTGGACGTAAAAGTGTGAATAAGATCAAGAGACGATGAGTCAGAATCGCACATGTTGCTTTACACATCAGATCCAGATGAGAAAGGTTTTTTTTTAAATAAAATAACTTGAAATTGGGAGAACACCTGGCAGATGCCATTCAACCCTACTAAGTGCACAGTGATAAGAGTTACATCTGGTAAATCCAAGCCCATCCTAAACACACAGTACCAGCTTCATGGCCATACCCTAGAGATAGAAGATGCCTGCAAATACTTAGGAGTAACCCTAACCAGCAACCTATCTTGGGGCAGACATGTAGACAATGTGGTAGCCAAAGGAAACAGAACTCTTGGATTCATCAGACGGAACATGAAAGACTGTCCTAAACCAGTGAGAGAAGCCAGCTACACAACGATTGTCAGACCCATACTTGAGTATACATCCACTGTTTGGGATCCTACTAGCCAAAATAAGATCAAGGCCCTGGAGAATGTCCAGAGAAGAGCTGCTCGTTTTGTGACCAAGGATTATACCAGCAGAACACCTGGATGCGTAACAGATATGGTTAATTCCCTTGGGTGGCAAAGCCTCGAACAACGAAGGAAAAACAGCTGACTCTACAAAATGTACATGCTATATAAAATCCAGCACAACCTAGTAGACATCAACAGGAACCTTTACATACAGAGCAGTGACAGTAGAACCAGGGGACCGCACAAACTATTCCAAGAGAGGACCACCAACACCATATATAGAAACTCCTTCTTCTTGAAAACAGTAGTGGACTGGAACCATATACCAGCCGCAGCAGCAACCTCCATCGAGGACTTCAGGGCTAACCTTGGGGTTAGTCCTGCCAGCTACTAGATCAACAGTCCCATGTACATAGTTTTAGCTGTATATATTAGCGACTGGCACCTCCGCTAGGTGTCGCCCCGATGCAATGAATGAAAAATTCAGAAAAGATGACACCCGTTTACATGCTATGTGTTACGGGGCTATATAAAGAGACCCGTGTACAAATGCTTCGAATATGTGCAAATTATTATGTAGGGATGATTAAATTTAGCGTTTATGAACATTTAATAAAATTTGAGACACATTTTCTTCGTGAAAACATAATTTGAAGTGGAAATTTCATGTAAAAAATACGATTAGGTCGTAAATGCACAATCAATGTTTATTTTTAACAAATTTCAACTCATTTTAACATATTATAAAAGTTATTTCTATCATTTTCCCCCGTTGACATAATTTATTTCACAAAATAAATGTGTGTTGAAATCAAAGGGAGATAATTCCGCAGAAAAATTACATAATCCAACTTCCGGTTTTAGCATCTTCGATTGTTTACATACCGACTGAGAGCTACATTTATTGGTAATTAATTATTATTGGTGAATATATTACTCCATTAACAAAATATGATAGAAATATACAGGTATAGCAAAACAAAAAGATAAATATTTAATTGCTGACAAAAAATTATGAATACAGTAACAGAATTTGTGAGAAAACTGAAGATTGAGCAACACTAATTGAAACACCACTAAAACTCCAGACAGACATAAGCTCTGATGCTCCATATGAGTCTGCATCTCAAACTTCACTAATACCACTTCATGGGAAAAGGAGCTGGGGACAATCACCCTCCCCACTTTGAAAAGTTGAGGGTGGCAAATCTAATTTACCGCCCCCCCCTTTTTTTTCGCATTAAATTTAAGAAAACAAACTTTTTTTTTACTTTAGTATGGAAACATACTTGTTTTTGTATATAGTCCAGTTAGCTAAGGGTATAAGGATGTTTGGTTACTTGTTTTTGTATATAGTCCAGTTAGCTAAGGGTATAAGGATGTTTGGTTAAGGGATAGTGACTTTTTTTTTATTGCTTCCGAGTTCAGAGTTTTGAAAATTTACCACTCAAATAAGGAATACTTTTTTGGGGTACATTTTTCATAAAGATGTAAACAAATTGTAATGACCACCCATTTAAATTATCATAATTATTGAAGTAATAACACATGATTGTCTATTTATATTTCAAAAATAAAAAAAATATTGAAAATTATGAAAAAATGTATTGTTCTTTTTACATTTTAGTGTATTTTTCATGAAAAACGTATGAGGGTACCTCTATTTAAAGACCCATATCTTTTTTTCTATTGAAAATATGCCCCATTTTTTTCAAATTCTGAATGTTAACATGTAAATGATGCTATTGGTTTGTTGTTTTTGAATATTTAATAAGAAGAAGAGGTAAAGAAAAAGATGGGTTACTTTTTTCATAAAATAAAAATGTTCAAACAAAAAAAGGTGCCTACCAACCTATGAATATGAACCCATATCTTGGTTTTAGAAAGGAAGTTGACCCCAAATCTTTATTTTTTCAATTATTCAGATGTTATACAAAGAATTAAAGTGAAAAATATTAATAAATCTGATGTTTAGGAAAATCATGCCAGTTGCTATATATATCGTTATTTTACCTGTAAATAGTCCAGGGGACAACTGCTGTGTGTATCTGGGAAAAGCGCAGCTGTAGTCCCGCAGAACTAAATTACAGTCGTCAACGACTCCAGTTCTAAACCGAGAGAAGAAGAAGAAGAAATTGAAAATGCATTCAACCAAGAAGAAAGCATGTTTTATATCAGGACATTTGTAAATATTTGAGAACAGTGACATATTTGTCAATTTCAGTTTCTATGTCTCATAATATATATTTTCATCTTTAAATGTAAACAATTTTTCAAATACCATACACTCCTTTGCTGTTTAAATCGCAAGGTTTCATAAACTGTACAGAAAGCAGCTACTGGTCGGTTCATTAATCTATCGTCCAGACAAGAAGTACAGTCATGAGGTCTTCCGAATGTTGTGAAATAAGATTTCGCGGGAAACTACATGCATCTATATTTTTGCAGTGTTTATTTGTAAACATTGATAAAAACAATTTTAGTACGATTTTTTATATATGAGATTTTATTTTTTCAACATCAAAGATAAATCTGTAACCTTACTACACAGTCACACGTAATTAAAATTATGTCCAGAATAATTTCCTATTTTCTCCGGAATTGGTTTTGCATTTAGAATTTTTACAGACGAATCAATCATGGCGAACAGGAAATCAACAAAATATGTTTTCAAACTGACGCATTGGCGTCAGTTGAATATTTGGCATATTTTGATAGATAATGAATGAATTCATACCAGGAGGGAGACCAAGAGCTTCCTCTGAAAGTGATATTTTGGACGAAAACTTGATTCAAAACGTTAAAAATCACACTTTGACATTAGACCACAAGAATTTTAGCAGAAGTTTTGGAAATCGTATTTGTGATGAAATAAATTCAGATGAAGAACCAATAAGTAGTGAGAGGGGTTATTATACACTACAATCAAAAGATAAACGTCGTAATACGCCATTATTCAAGTCTGTGAAAAGGATTGTTAAGCGTTTAAGACGAACCACTAACAGTAATTCAGCAGTAAATGGGGATATGAATGTGGGTAAAGGAGGTCATAATCCTCAGACAAATGAACCTTCACAAGTGGATTCAGGTTCAACTAGTAAACGTTTTTCTGATTCTACATTGAGACCGTTAATTACTAGACCACAGACTATAACCTTACCATGGAAAATATGTCCTGGTACAGTTGGAATTCAAAATCATGGGAATACATGTTTTATGAATGCAGTTTTACAGTGTTTAAGTAACACAGATGTTTTTACCGGATACTTTGTGACAAAGCAACATAAACAAGATCTAAAAAGTAGAGGATTTTCAAAGAAATTTAGTAACAATAAAAGTGACTTGACTGAACAGCTAGGATTACTTCTTGAAAGTTTGTGGTCAAACAAGTATTCACCAGATATATCCAGTACATTTAAAAGTACTGCAGGAAAATATAATAGTCAGTACAAAGGTTCAGCACAGCATGATGCACAAGAGTTCCTACTTTGGCTATTGGATAGCATCAATGAGGAACTAGTACTTACATCAAAAAAGAAGCACAAGTCTATCAAGGTTCATAAAACAATGATTTATTTCTTTATACTATATTTTCAATTAAGAATCATATCTTTTGATCTCTTGACATGTTTTTCAATTCATCCCTTTTAATCAAAAATAATATTTATCTATATATGACCAAAGCCAAAATTTTTTTTTTTTTTTTAAATATTATTTTGGAATTTAACACGTTCATTTTTGTTTCCTTGTGAAATTTTCATCCTGTATGCTATTGATCAAACAGATTCTACAAGACAATCAAAGATATACAATGTACATTATACAATTAATGACTTTTAATGAGGTGGATACAAGGATTTATTAACCCAGGAACATTATATTTACCGAGGCCAGATGGACGAGGTAAATATATTATTCTTGGGTTAATAAATCCTGGTATCCATCGAATTGAAAGTCATTAATTGTTTTATTATATGACACATTTTATATGTTGATTTTACCCTTAAAATAAGCTTTTATCACAAGGTTTTCCTTGGTTTCATATGGTGCAAGACGTTAGAATGTTATATTCACCGTGCGTTATGTCGTGTGAGGTGAATATACAAAAATGTAACGTTTTATCAAAGAACGTTTCTAGGGACATCAGCCAATCAGAAAAGACATTATCTGAAGTCAGATAATAAACATATATAGTGATTGGAAATCAGATATCTTTTGCTAATTGTTTATTCTATTTACTTAAAGGGGCATTAGCTACGATTTTGACCAAAAAAATTATATGCTTTGGAAATTGGTAAATAGCTTTAAAATGATGAAATAAAGGTAAATATTTCACATTAAACAGCTTATCGAACCATTTTCTGCCTTTTGAGAACGAAAATTACCATTGATTACTTATTTGCTTGCAAGCAAATAATTTGACCTCGCTTTTTCCGTATGCAATTGACCTTACTAGTGACAGGTAAAAACGAATAATTTGTATTTTGTCGCTTATTAACTGCCAACTTGCATGGTTCTTTGTCCGTAATTAACACAGACTAAAAGCAGATTCACAAAAAATAAGAAATAAGTGCATTGTTGTACTGATTTAATGATGATTCGACAAACTCCATAAACAATGTCGTTAATTAATTAGATGGCGTCCATTTCTTGATTGATCTCAAAACACGAGCAGTTGCACGTTTTTTCCCGGATGTGCGTACATTTCATAACATTTATAAGTTACAGAAACACGTTTTATTAAGGCGTCAATCATATCTGATAGTTTTTATGGGTAACAAAAATTTACGATTTGGCAGATAATGCCCCTTTAAATACTTATTTTGGGTGATTGGCTAATAGCAAAAAAAAACTTCGAAAATATTTTAAGCGGAAAAAGAAATAGCCATATCACAGTGATACATTGTAGATCACACTACATGAATGTCTCTGACTACTGTACCTAGTGATGGATTTTGCTAAGCGATATAAATACATGTACACTGTAACTGAACAGGTTAATAATCATTTCAGTCTTAACATGCTTCTCCCACCATAGTCATTTATTAAAAAATCTCTGAAGCCACTAATCAACCAAACTTTATCTTCTTAGTGTACATTATATATTCCGGTATATGTGTGTACTTTCAATATTATACCCAATGATTTTTCCAACCAACATGTCTGCTGTTACTAAAATAGGAAAACAGGCAAAAAAGGGATGGCAGTAAAATAGTCAAATAGCAAAAACTTTTTTTTAGATGGAAGTGATTGAAACTTTAAATGTACACTGTAGGTACATGTATACACATATGATAAGACATTTCCTGTGAAATTTATCGTTTTACAGATATCAGGGTTCGACATTAACGGTTGTCCGATTGCCCGGGGCAAGTGAAAACGGCACCCAACTTGTCCGATCGGGCAAGTGAAAATGATTCTGTGATATGGTCGGGTCGTTATATTTTATTACTGATAAATAAAATAAATAAACACCGGCCGTGTGTCTTCTAACTCAGTGATATGGAGATGTTTGTTATCGTAAACAATTACAGTCATTTTCAAAATGCAGCCATGCTTTTTCAATGTTTTTTCCACCTGTCAAGGTCATTGATTTAGATCGCCAAAGCGCTTAAGATATCGGTAAATTGACCATGATCTAAAACGTGTATAAAATGGCCACCGGTGGTGTGCCCAGTGGAACCATTCTGGCTGTTCATTTACAGAAATGTTCGCATTTATCAAACGAAACAAGAGTGATGCAAAATGTTTAACCTTCATGATATATTTTCTGACCTTCTTGAGAAAGATAGCAAAACCCTGATTTGCAATATCTCTTGAGTTAAAAAAAACCAAAAAAAAACCTGCCTGTTGGCCCTTAAAAATTTCCCTATGTTAGGGGAAACCAACAATCAATTTTATTTGGCCTAAGGAACATTTATGCTTAAATTTTCTAACAAAAATAGCCAAATGATGCACTACCACTATGCCCACATCATAAGGTATAAATAATTAATATGAGAGGTTATTCTACTCTATGAAAGGTCATTGTAGATTGCATAGTTCTGCACTACATGCATATATGGCACTTAAGAATTCGGGCTAGTAGTT
>MJUT01045181.1:451282-505092 GCA_002080005.1 Gigantidas platifrons | reverse complement strand
CACAAACCAGGACCTGATTTCTAACGTCATGGTGTTTTTTAGGCTCAATAAGTTGAGGTGAGAAGTGATTGTTGATATTGGTGGAATTGCTGAACATCACTTTTTTAATCTGTCTTTTCATAATCATATGGTCGCCATGATATAGCTGAAATAGTGCTGAAAGTGGCATTAAACAAAATAAATCAATCAATCAAATAAATCATAATCATATTGAAATATCAAATTTTCTGTACATTTTGTACTTGCTTCAAAACAGGAAAGAAAAGATCATCAGAGGCCCGCTTCTCTTCTTCATGTTTCTAAATCTCATACAAAAGAATTTTATATTTGCCGACAATGTTGATTAAACTTATATAATGTATGTCAAAAAAGTTTGCTACTGACTTACAGTAGATCTTTGATTTTCTCTGTTATCTTAAATCTGAATCCTGCAGTATTAAAACTAAAATTAAACTCTGATATAAACAAAAAAAAGCCATACATGTACAGTGATTAGGTTTAAAATTTTAATAATGCCAAATGGGACATTTTCTATTGACATTCAGAATTTCAATGGGCCATTCTTTAACATTCTTTGTAATTATTTCTGATTTCAATGGGACATTTTCAGATGGAATGTGATAAATGGCACATGGCCCCCTCTAATCCCAATCACTGCATGTATATACATGTAGTAGGAAAAATGTTTTCCTTATTTATACGAGAAGACAAAATAAATATATAAAGTGTGGTACTGGCGACTAACTGATTAGCAAAAATACATGTACAATCTAAGTATCATAATATTGCCAGTAGTTTACCATATTTACCTGTCATATTTTTCAGGTAATTAATAATAATGTAAAATACAAGTGTAGGAAATTGTATTTTGTAGGGAAAAGATACCTCAGATGAATCATTAGCGGATGAAGTACTGACCAATAGTAATGGATGTCAAGTATATAATATGTTCCAGGCTTTATATAGATCATCTTTACAGTGTCCTAATTGTAATAAACAGAGCAATACATTTGAAACCTATTTATGTTTGTCTTTACCACTCCCTCATAAGACTAAGCGACCAGTGCTTGTCACGATTGTTTATCTAGATGGAAACCCGAGGCAAGTTAAAGTTGGACTGAATATAAACATCCAAGATACTGTCAAGGAATTGAGGGAAATGTTAGCTGACAACATGAACATACCAGTTACACAGGTAAATGTCAAAAAAATATTTATCAAATGTTTATTCGATATTGTGTTCAGTAATTGTCAACAACTGCAACAAAACTAGGCATTCCTAGATACAAAATGTAGATCTTACAAACTAAATGTAATGTTCTTACTTTTACACTAAGTAATGAACTAATATAAACGAGAGGCTTTTACTATATAATTCCAAGTTCTAAAATTTTATTATCCAAATTAATTTATGATGTTACAGTTATGATGGTCAAAACATGTCTCTCTTACAAGTTGCATTCACACACTCTTTCTAATCTCAGACTCCTCCCATCAAACATGTATTCTATTTCACAGATGCCAAAATGTTTACATGGCATCATTATATAAATATAAAGATGTCACTTAAAAATACATAGATCAGATAAAGTCATATATACCAATAATCTTATTATGTGAAAGTTGTAGTTGACCTGGGACTATTATACTATTATACAGTATAATAGTCCCAGATAACATCTGGAAGTAATTAGATACACATCCCAAACCTGAGAAAGTTACAACCCCAAAATATTCATGTTAATTGTATTTAATAATTACAACAAATAACAATAATCTGTTAAGTTTAGCTATCAAAATAAAATATCAAAACCAATATATCACATAAAACAAGAAAACAGAAATACCAACAACAAAAGCTTTTAAGGAAATCAAAATTGTAAGGTCCTGTCTTGTCAGAGACAGACACAAACATGTAGCAGAATTAAACCAGTTGATGAGATCTCAAAAGTTCTCTTTCCATTGATACATGTAGATACACATGTTCTTTTCTTGTTATTGGCAGGTAAACATGATAGCAAATTATATTATATACAGTTTTTGTATATCACCTTAAAGTATAAAAAAATAGTTATAAATGCACTTGGATGTTCAAATGCCAGCACTGTCCCATATTTAACAGCTAATTTAAAGGAGTGACATCTTTTTCTGTGTATGTGAACATTCAAAGACTTGAATTTATGTTAAAAAAAACATGTGGCTGGTAGACAAATCTTAACAATATCATAGGCATTTAATTTGTTTTAAGGAAATGTCACTGTATGCATGTACTTTTTTACTTACATTTTTGTATATTCAAATATATATAATTTGGTTTACCGTATAATGATATATTCAGTACTATTTGAAACGTAATTTTCAGTTGGTGATATGTCAGATACATGAAGATGGTTTTAGATGTACTTATAGTGATGATCAGCCTATAAGTGATATATCAGAGACAGAAATGGTATATGCTCTGGAGACCTTACCTATGCCAGCACTTAACAGTAGACAGCAATCTCCATACCTCCAACTCATAGTTGTTCATACAGTTCGAGAATCTGCTCCAATAAAATAGTAATTTATACTTTTATCATATTTATAAACAGTGTTATAAAAAAGTCTTTTGTTGAACAATACTTTACTGTGTGTGAGTTTTTCGATGAAGTAATTTTCAATATTTCCAATATTAACAAAAGGTAGTAATTTGTGATATCTGCTGTTAATATCTAACAGGAAAACCTGAAATACATGTATGTAAAACAAAGAGAGATAACTCCAACAAGTTATTTTCATATTTTTCTAACTAATATCATGTTCATAGTTTATGCATATTTTGTATCAATGCGGATATGCAAAAAAAAACCAATTCAATAGACTGAAGAACATATATCAGTGAAATAGTCTGGGGAAGCTTGACAACGTGGATATTAATAACCGTTGAATTTTTTTTATGTACAGTAGCTCTTGTGAATATTTGATCGCATTTGAAAATAATCTTTCCCCCCCAAAAAAAAATCTTTGGAGAGTAAGAGTAGACTAGTCAACAATGCGAAATGAAACAATATCAGATTTATTAAAGAATAGGGAAGTATACGGTGGGAAAAACTGTGTATGTTTTTTGTTTTTAGTTTTAGATTCAGTCCTCCAGAAGTGTTGAAAGTTGCCAGAGATGTTGACTATAAAATGTTACAAAGAGATATTTTGAAGCACATGGCAGACTGTGTTAGAGAAGGGTTGATATCTCAGGTAATATATACCTAAACTTTCTGTATTAAACTTATCCGTTAGTAACATGAAATGATGTATGCAAAGAATGACAGGGGGCCCGGGTGGCTCAATGAGTTAGGTCGATGGATCTAACAACTCATACAAGCCTATCACCAATACGGCGTGGGTTCGCGCCCGCCTTTGTAAATTACAAAAAAATGTGCACTCGACTCGCAGCTGCAAGTGATAAAGTTTTCCAGTTGCTTGCCCATGGTCGGTGGTTCTCTCCGTGTCCTCCACCACTAAAACTGGTCGCCATGATATAGCTGAAATATTGTTGAAAGTGGCATTTAACACCAAAAATCAATCAATCAAAGAATGACAGTCAATGGAAATGTAGGTCGTAGTTTTGAGATAGAGACAATAATGAGTTCCATTGTAGGAGTTAAATACAGAATACTCATCTTGTGCACTTAATATTGATATCTTTGATGCGATAATAAGTTATTCTGATTATTTCCTGACTTGCGGCTGCTCTGTTGTTTTCTCCAGGTACTCCGGTTTCCTCCACCAATAAAACTCACCGCCAGTGGCATTTAACACCCTAACTCTAAGCCTAATTTTTTCCCAGATTTTTATTCTTTCACATATTTGTCTCAGTTCTAGCATTTTGATTTTAACATTTTTATAAAACTAAATTCTGTCTCGATACTAGTAATAATAAATGTATTTTTCATATTGTATAGAATCTGCATTTTAATGGTACATTAAACTATGAACTTATGTCATATGTTCATTTATTACTGACATAAAATATAATTCTTTAATCAGATTATTCTGAATAATGTAACAAATTTTCCAGTCATTAAATTGTTATTTAATTTCAGCTTAGTACTGCTATCGGAAAAGAAAGTCAACACACATCTTAATACAATATTTTTAACATAAAGAATTGAACTTCTTTTCTTAGTAAAAAAAATGTTTTGGAGCCCGTAAACAGAGTTATTTTTTTACTAATGATAATTTTACATTGAAACATCTATTAACTGGCAGTCTATGATATTAGACTTTTAAATAAAATAACAAATTCTAAGTACAATTGTAATAAAAAATCAATTAAGCTTACTGATCCTATCAGATGTTTACTGTCCAGGTACAATACTGTTTATGTAACTTATATTTTCCTGATTCTGAACCATTTAAATAGATACAATTACTTAGGTTGAATAATTTTATAAATACCATGTACATGTATTATCACCATTTCTGAAATTACAACGTAATAAATACAGGCGAAACAATATTTATGATAGACAAAAATAATGTGTATCTATTTAATACCCTATAAGCTAAAAAGGTTTATAAAAGAAAATACGAAATTCAGAATGTAACCGTAATATTAATTTAAAAAGACATATACTGTTTCATCCTGCATTTGAATAAAAATGGAAATTTTTGAGGAGAAACCATATGCATTGTATAGAATTGAAGTGTTTATCTTTTTTCTTCAGAAATTAGAGATTTTGTTCCGGATAAGAGTTGTTGATGGCAGTAGTGGTAAAGGATATCTACCTCATGATGTTGAGATGCCATTATTGACTGATTTAGTAGATAGGTAAACACAAATATTTAGTAGGCAAGATTCCTACCCTGCAGGCACATATTCTGTCAACCATCATCTCAATAGCAACCATTTAATGTGATGTCTTAAATTTTATACATCAATTTAACAAATATTATATACTGCTGTTTGTCTGGTATGGTTTTTTTTTTGTTTCAAATAGGCTAGATTCCTACCCTTCAGGCACATATTCAAAATAGGCTAGATTCCTACCCTTCAGGCACATACATTTGTATTCTGTCAACCATCATCTCAATGGCAACCATTTAAGATTATGTCTTAAATTTTATATATCTGCAGGGCATGAAGAATTATTTTTCAAGTCACTTACCCAGGGGAAAGTGAAGTAAAAAATTTACTTTCCCTTCCAAATTTCTACTTTCCTGTTGAGGCTCACGAAGCCAGCGTAATTTATCTAGGAGGTTTTGGTACATGCTCCCACATGAAAATTTTGAAATATTTAATGCAAAATCCTGCATTTTGAGCATAACTGAAAGGGTTTTGTTGTTTGAAAATAAATTGATTTTTCTTACTTTGTTTTTTGTGTGTTTATAATCAATTTGAGAATTGAATCTAATTAAAACTACATTTTTGCTGGTTTGTGATCATTATTTTTGATAGATCTTTTTTTTTAATGCTTCTAGTTGTAAAGTTGGGGAATTTTACACAGAGGGTACAAAGCATCTTTTCATTTTCGTACACAGAAATTTGGCCGACTATTTCACTTGAAACAAACGGTTCCTTTTTCCTTTATTAAGATCTATTATATTCACTGACTTCTGTCCTCTCTATAGGCCGTGCCTACTCATGTTATCTAATTTATAATTTAGTTTTTATTTCAAAATATCTGAAAGTTCAACAGCAAACCGCAACATCGATATCTGGTACCTTGTGTACATACAATTTTATACCTTTACATACGGAATTCAGGCTTAAATAAATCGTAAACCAGTTTCAGAAACTGATATATCTGATAACTGCAAAGTACAACAACGAGCAACAACGGAAATAAACGGCAGGAAATATCGATCAGCATGTTACTTTCCCGTGTGTTTTTTTACTTTCCCCGGGAAACGGGAAATGGTAATCTTCATGCCCTGATCTGTTAAGCAAAAATTGTACCAGCATACTGCAGTTTGCTCGAACCACTTTTGAAGAAATGATCGTCCTTTTTAACTTACAATATTTTGTTTTTACGCACATCTCCTCCTTCACATTATATGGCAATTACATGACGTCTTTCCCAACAAAAATGAGGGGGAGACAACATGTTTTTGTGGCAAATAACCTTAAATTTTATTTCATTTACCTACTATGAATTTATTATCTATTTTTTTTTACCATAGGGCATTATCTATGTGTAGAGAAGAATATGGACCACAGCATATAAAACTAGTGGCAGAGTGGGAACCGGCAATGCAAGAAAGGTTTGTTTGTTTAGTTTATGGTGATTAACGCCACTTTCAACAATATTTCAGTTATATCGTGGCGGTCAGTTTTATTGGTGCAGGAAACTGGAGGACCCGGAGAAAACCATCAACCTGTCGCAAGTCACTGACAAACTTTATCACATAATGTTGAACAACCTCGCCCTGATTGAGATTCGAACTCACAACATCAGTGGTGATAGGCACTGATTGCATAGGTAGTTGTAAATGCAACTACCATATGATCACGCCCACAATGGCCCCTACAAAAAAGGTTAAATACAAATTATGTTTAATCAATTGTAGATTTTCTGATATTTTCATTAGCTCTCCTGGCCAAAGGCCTTATGAAATGTTGTGATTAGGTAATGTATGTTGTCGACTGTCGCTTTCCACATTTTAATCTTCTTCTCAGAGAACACTTCTTAAAATTTTACCAAGCTTTTTCTGGGATTGTCCGTGAGTGGTGTGCTTTAAAAAATACACACACTCTTTCCAAGATGACTGCCGAAACAAACACAATTAGAAAATTCATGAAATGGCTTGAGCGTCTATATTCATGAAATGGCTTGAGCGTCTATATTCATGCTTGAATGAAGTGATATTTGTACTGTGAAGTGTAACTACATGGTAATGCATGTTTGTTTTTTTAGCAAAAATCTTCTGTTCTGAAACCAATCAACCAAAATATTCAAAATTGTATTGGGATTGTTCTTGGTGGTCCCTTTGCAGAAATGTATCCTTCAATCTCATCCTCCATTGCTGAGTATTTACCTGCATAAAGAATTATTAAAGAAGATATATATCATTTCTTAAAAAATTTACAAAATTATTGGAGGTAACAGATGAAACTGTTTTAGAAGATGTGACAGATAATAATCTTAATGTAATACTGTTGAAGTATTAATTTGAAGTAGTGTTTTTCAGAATTGAGAACTTTCATTTCCGAATATATTTATGTCCTAATTACCAATTTAAGAAATTGGTCTAGAACAAGAATATGAAGTTAACCATTGCTTAACTCCAAATGAAAGACCGCATGGAACTTATTAATATCTATCAAGGAAATAAAAAACACAATTTCCTTTTATACTATAAGAAAAACAAAAAAATACCACACTGCCGGAACAGTTTCAAAATTTGTGACTCATATTAATTATTTAACATGTTATTTTTCTAGGGTCATAGTTCATGAAAACAATGAAGTAGATGAGCATTCATCATATGGACAGTCTCGTAGGAGTTGTCAACAGCCATTCCGTGTCTCGTTAAACGATTGTTTACAGTTGTTTACTAGAGAAGAAATTGTAAGTCTCTAATATATATGCAGGCATTTCAATAAGGGGCAGTACCAGATACCCACTTAAAATGGTAATTGGTACCTCCTAATTTAAAGAGTGTTGTATAAGATATTCAAAAAAGATGTTCCAATTTTTAGAAAAAAACACTTCTTGTAAATAGTGAAGTATTAGTACACTTGAAAAATATTAAAATCCTTCATATGCATTTCTCAGAATTTTACAATTTCATGTATTGCAAAGTAATATAAAATTGTGAATAGCAATTTCCATTTTTTTTTTTTTTAAATGAGGGTAACAATGTGTTCACTATTAAAAAAAATGTTGATCAATATTTAAAATCAATTTCAGAGGTTTTTTTTATATTTCTTGAAAGGTACATAAAACACTAAATATATTAAAGTGCAGTATGAACTTAAGTTATTTGATATGTTCATTTAGAAATACTTATTTTGTTTTTTCGATAATATTGTAAAATGCTGTCTCTACCAATATTTTTTTTTTCTGTTTGAAGTTTATTGAATGTATTTGAATCAGAAACATTACCAAATTATCTCCCTTTTACAAATTAAAGCAAGGGAAGTAATAAAATTACATTCTTTGTCCCTTAGACCTCATAGAGATTAGTTAAGGCAAAGCCAGTTAATAATTCTTCTTACTAGTTAATGTATGTATTGCTATAAAATGTATGTAAGTCATAAACAAAACTGTTGGTCCAAAAGATGTGCAGTTGTGTAGATCTAGAATAGACCGCTATCAATATATATAGTTTTTGACAAAGATATACATTTCTTTTTTATAAGCTTTTTATAACACAAATTTGATTCAGATTATTATTAATTTTGGATTTTAATGCACAGAATAGACTATTTTTTTTAAAAACTGCCTGTCTGGCATCATTTATTTTATATCACTTTATATCTGAGGTAAAAAACCAAATATAAAACACAAGTGGTAAATTTAAAAAGTAAACAAGAATGTACAGTCCATAAAAGAATGGTTTTCAAGGGAAACATTAGAATGCAATGTTTATTTACCATCCCGATCTTTTGTCTTTGGAAAATCCAATTGCAAGGAATTAGAAATAAACATTGTGTGACCATTTCATGATTTTAATGAAGTACAATAGAATTTAAAGAGAAGGTATACAGTACAACTGAACTGCAGGCTAGGAATTTCTAACTCATTATAAGGTATAAGAAATGCTCAATTTTGAAGACCTTACTGTGACTGAAATGTAGAACAGCAATAACATTGTTGTTCCTTTAGTTTGATTGTATCTGTGTGTAAAATAATCTTCCTTATTCATTTACATCATTTTCCTTTTTTGCTAATATATTTTTGATTGAAAGAAACAAAAACTTATTTATTGTCCCCCGACGCTTCGTCGAAGGGGACTATAGAAATGGGTGTCGTCCGTCCGTCCGTGTGCTTGGTTTCCAGATGATAACTTGTGAATGAAAAGTCAGATTGAAGCTAGGTGTGGTATGTAAGTGTATCTTATGAAGAACTAGGTCAAGTTCGATAATGACAATTTTTCGACTATTTTAACTAGAGTTATGCCCCTTTTTATACCTCAAAATTGCTAAATATTTGGTTTCCAGATGATAACTTGGGAACAAATAATCAGATTGAAACTAGGTTTGGTATGTAAGTGTATCTCATGAATATCTAGGTCAAGTTTGATAGCGATCATTTTTCGACAAATCTTACCAGAGTTACATCCCTTTTTATTCTTCAAAATTGCTAATTTTTTGTTTCCAAATTATAACTTGTGAACAAAAAGTCAGATTGAAACTAGGTTTAGTATGTAAATGTAACTCATGAATATCTAGGTCAAGTTCGATAATGATGATTTTTCAACAAATCTAACCAGAGTTACTCCCCTTTTTTTTACTTCAAAATGGTCCTTGGGTGGTCCCCTTTCAGAATTATTTAAGTCAGGTGAGTGATACAAGCTCACCTGAACCTCTAGTTTACAGTAGTTTCAAAATTTATTCTTACCATATAACCTTGGGGTCGGGGGACCAGTGGCCAACGGCCTTTTATTAATTATCATATTATTTTATTACAGTTAAGTGGTGATGATGCCTGGAATTGTCCTCATTGTCACAAACACCAACAAGCTGCAACAAAAACTATAGGCTTGTGGTCTTTACCTAATGTTCTAGTCATTCATCTCAAAAGGTTTAGACAGGTAAGGGTGAAATTAATTAGAGATAACTGTGATGGAGTGAATACATATAACATTCAATTCCATTAATGTATTATATTGAGGCCGTCATAGTCATGATCGTATGATAGTTGGATTTACAACTACCTATGCAATCAGTGTCTACCATCACTAATGTTATGAATTCTTATCATGCTCATGGCGAAGTGTACTCAATAATACACATTGTACTTTTAAGAGATAAAGTTTGTCAGTGACTTATGGGAGGTCGTTGTTTTTCTCCTGATACTCCGATTTCCACCACGATACATCTGAAATATTGTTGAAAGTGACCTTTAAACACCATAACTCTAACCCTCTCCATTAATTTATTGAAGGTGTTCAAACAAAAACCACTCAAAATTGAAGGACATCAATAAAACATGCTCTCTGTCTTTTCTTAAGTTCCTTTTGAAATTGGAACTGATCTCTTCTTGTGAAACATTGTACCCTACGTACCAATGTATTGTTGTCCTGTTAATAGACTTGTCCTGATTATTATCAATCATTTTATTAAAGAGTTGCTACTCGTTTTTTAATGTTTCATATTCTGTTACAGCATATCCCCCTAGTTTTCATAAAACAAATGTGTTGCTCTGCAATCTTAAAAGAAAGATGCAGTCAACAAATTTGTAATAAAATATGGAATATCAACTCCATCAGTAAAATTTCAGTAACACAGCAGCTCTGTTTGCATGAATATACAAAAAAAGTATGATTATTTGTGGAAAAAATAGAATCTTCCACTTTGCCTGTTGTTGTTTTTTAGCCTTTCCTCTTCTTACTATTTTCCAATAACAGGCACATGATATATGATAACCATATTTTTAATCAACTTTGAAATATTTACCCCTTTGTGTTTCTTGTCTCAAAAGCAGTAGTCAAACATTCCACCCACCATAGCAATTAAGATAACTCATCTGAGCCATGCAGGTTATTGATTGTTTCATTGATTGATGTCAGGTAAGCAGTACTATTTCGTGACGATGAACACATTGGTAGTGTGGTAGATTTATTTTATTGTGCTTGATTGCCAGTCAGGTCAGCATTGACTATTAAATTGGTATTTTCTGCTTGTCTGCTAAGCATGCAGTGTCAAAGAGTTTGAGCAAATACTGGTGAACTCCGAAACTTGTCTGAGAGGAGTGGCATGTCTATTCTCTGACTGTTGTTTCAGTGACTTAGCACAGTAAAAATCAAACTACCGGTAAGCATGTCGGTCTAGTACAAAGGTTATATCATCATTTCATCGAACGTAACTTGATATAGCTGAAAAATTGCTTGTGTGGCTTTACACTACACAATCACTCAAAATTTTATGATGAAATCGTCTTTACAAACAATATAGCAACATTTAGGTAAAAGATGGTAGTAGGCAGACATTTTCATTGTCACAAGTATTTTACCTTTCAGGTTGGTGTTAGACGAAATAAACTTAACACATTGGTAGATTTTCCTGTGAAAAGCATGGACATGTCGAACCATTTACTACAGAGAAATTCAGGCAATATTGATCAAGGTCGTCAAATATATGACTTGTATGGTGTATGTAATCACTATGGTAACATGTTAGGAGGCCATTATACAGGTATGTTTGAGAATTTTGAAGATGATGCATAAAAAACTGTTCATTTATAGTGGAAAAATTTCCAGAGTAAGCCAAGTACATTGCTCAATTTAATAATTATTTAAAATAAGAGCAATAATCACTGATATGTTACATTTTGTTTTTTGAATATTGCTGACCGCAAGTTAGTTTACATTGTTCAGGGTTGTATTTAGGTGTTTAAAACAGGGGAGGCAGTGGTATGTGGACTGCCAATTGAAGCCACCATGTAAGGGGGTTTGTAGGGGCGACTTAATCTGAAGTTGACTTTCAGTCCTTCTTCTTCCCCTTCTTCTTCTTCTCTCTCTCTCTTCTTTTTCCCCCCAGAAAATCAGATGAGGCAAATGCCTCAATGGTAGTTACGGCCCTGTTGTTTTTATTTGTTTACCTCAGGCAAATTTGAGGATGATTAAAAAAAAACTCCAATATGCAAAATATCTGCCGTAAAAAAATTAAAAAGAAATGAAAGCTGAATCATAAGACAATGTTTAAAGAATAAGACATGGTTTTATATTTGATATTATCCATGAGTAAAAAACAAGTAGAGGTCACCAGATGCCATTTTCGTCTATATTTTGTAAATTGTTATTAGCAGGTGGTCCTACAAATTCTGGATTTGACCCAAACTGAGGGAAAGTTTTCTTACTTGATTTGTTTCAAATCAGCTGATAAAATGGAAGCTGTATAAATCTGTTTAAAAACAAAACGTTTTACCTATTTTAATACTTTTAACATTAAAAAGAACTATTGAATAATTTAGATATTGTGTACACATACTTTATGATAAGAGATATTTCATATAGTCATATCTTGACCCATAGAACCCATCGTCTGTTACCCTCTTGAGTCTGGATGTTACAAGAGTGTCAGGTTGATATGGTGGTATTATATGCTATAGACAGTGTAACAGTTCTAATTGTGTTATAGACTCACTATATCATGGTATTCAATTCCCAATGAAACTCATAGTGAACTCGATTTTAACTATTTATAAAAACAATTACCACAATATATGGGAACATCAATTAAACAGAAATGTTTCAAATAAGAATTAATTTTCTTTTGTTAAATTATAAAAGGAAAGTTTAAGCAGTGATGATCAACAATTCCACCATTATCAGCAAAATAAACAACTACCTCGTACCTAAAGCCACAAAAATGGGACCATGACATATTTCGTTGGAAATCCAGGTCCTGGCTTTGGACAGGCACAAAAATGAGGCAGGGTTAAACCATTTAATTGAATCTCTTGATGATTGGATCTCTAATGACAATACAGATATAAACAAACATTAATAAACATGCAGAAATTGACTTCCACGCAAAATACACATTTGTCGTAATTAAAAATTTATAGTGTTAATCTTGTAATGAAAAACTTAAATAGAATCAATCCATGAAGTTTAGAGTTTCGACTTTAAATCCATTTTATCCTTTTCAGCCTATTGTAAAAACCCATTGGATGAAAAATGGTATGAATTTGATGATTCAAAGGTCAAATGTATTAGTGAAGCAGAGGTTAAAACATCATCAGCTTATCTGTTGTTCTATCAGAAGAGAGGCTCCAATTCACATATAATTGAAGGACTGCAGAAGGAAACTCATTGGATCTTCTCATTGTGCCCGTCTTTAAGTAATGTGAATTTTATTAATGACTTAAAAAATACCAAAGATCAAAGTTCAAATCGTAAGGATGATCACTCGCTGTCTGGTGAGAATCAAGAAAAGGAAGAGAAAGATGGTGGAATATTTTCACGACAGAATAGCGGAAGAAGTGATTTATCATCCAAAAGTGATGATAAATTTGGTGTTACAAGTAGTTATGTAGATAAAATCTCAGCTCATGGTGGTGCTACGGGTCATATATCTTCAAAACTCGTTCATAGCGTATTATCGTCACCAGAAGTATTGAATACTGCACTTAGTCATACAACAAAGTCAAAATCTACAAGTCGGAATGGAGAATTTAAATATGACAAAACAGACAGCTCTTATGATGTAGATCTAAAAGTAAAGTTACCTCCAAGTTGTAGTATGAAACAAGGAAATCTTATGGTGGACATGAGTGACAGACCTCCTCCTCCTCCGCCTCCGCCTCCTGCTAGATCCAATCTATATGATCGTCAAAATGCTTATAGACCGACAAAACTTGACAAAATGTCTTCAAACCCACCAAAAATTGAACCTCCTGTAAAGAGTTATTCAGAAAATTATGCTAACACGGGAAAATATGATTATAATACAAATAACACAAATATTCAGAAACCAAAAGACCTACCTCCTCGACCTCAACAAAAAAACATTAGCCAAAGAACTTATCCTTCACAAAAGCCAATTGCTGATAGTGATTTACAAAGAGGTAAGAACAAACCTCACTATGATGAGGTTGACTCCAGAAGAATTATTTCTAATTCATCACCACAACTACCTAAGAGGCAGACAACTACAAATTGGTCTACTCCTCAGCCACCTCGTAAAAATTCACCAGTGCATCAATCTCGGACTTCATTTAAGAGACAAAATTCTATTCCCATAAAGAGGAGCTCTAGTTCTGGTAGAGGTAATTACACACGACTGACTCCATCTAAGTCAGAGGAAGACTTGCCAACACAAACCATGACGCAACAGAGAAATAATGATCAAAGAGAGAAACAGAAGGAAGCAATCAGTGAGTAGTACTACTGTCAATATTGCCTTTTATCTGTAATTATACCCCCACTTGTAGAGAGGGGGCTATATTGTATTTCAGCTTCTACTGGAAGAAATGATTTTATATTTGATATATGGCTTTGGCATGGTGACTTGTACCGTGTCTCCCCTTTCCAGGTTTACCGCACATCTACTTCCTGTTTACCGTGCGACTTACAAATGAGCGAGTGGGGGTATTCTTAGCATGACGTAGCGTGCAACATCTTGTTTATACATTTTTTCCTAGACGGTCCTGATCTTATGGTTATTGGATTTGCAAATACCTGTGCAATCAGTGCCTATCACCACTAACATTGTGAATTTAAATCCTGTTCATGCATGGCAAGGTGTAGTCAGACTCAGTACAACATTTTGTGATAAAGTTTGTCAGTGACTTGCGACAGGTCAGTGGTTTTCTCTAAAGTTTGTCAGTGACTTGCGACAGGTCAGTGGTTTTCTCCGGGTACTCTTAGTTTCCCCCACCAGTAAAATTTAAAACAGACCACCATGATATAACTGAAATGTTGTTGAAAGTTGCATTAGACACCTCAACTTGACTCCCATTTTTAGCAATCAAATATAGCTCTATTTTTTTATGAAATGTATTTGAGCATTCAAAATCATACACAAAATATCATTTAATACTATAAAATGTTAAACTAAACATAGTTCAAGTTACTTCTAATTTTTCAGATTCACTTGTTATACCCAGCAATAAAGGAGTTAATGAAATAATCAACAAATACAACACGATAACGAAGAAAAACTCCCCATGTAATGATCAGAATAGACCATCATTTGCTACTATAAATAGACCAAGAGACCACGAGAGATCATCGAGAAGTGATAACTACAGACAAAGTGAAAGCTATCAAAATGCTAAAAATAGCTACGACCAGATTGAACAGTACGATCGACAACAACGAGTTTCAAAAGCAAACAATGATGTCCACGAAGAGAAGAAAAAACAACAACAAAATTACAATTATAATCAGTCCAACGATTATTCAAAATCATCACTAGATAGTAGGATACCCATTCCTAAGTCAAAAACTGATGATAACTTGTCATATAATACTCCTGATATATATGTAGCTGGTTCCAGGAAACCAGTCTGTGAACCCAGTCATTCTGATTCTTACTCCTTTACAGAAGAGTTCCCACGTTATAAACCACACAAACACTACTCTATTAAACCTAAAGAAAAATCATTTAGGAAGGAGAAAATGTATTCTCCATGTATGAAAGAGTCATCAGTATGACCGTTATATATATTATGTATATAGTATGTAAATTTGATTGTCATATTTTCTATATATAGCTTTGTTTCGTGCAGACATCAGTTCTGTATATTTTTTTCAATTTCACTGTATGTATCCATAGCACTATGATGAATAAGGGGCCATCATGGTCGTAATTGTATGGTAGATGGATTTACAACTACCCGTGCAATCAGTGCCTATCACCACTAAAGTTGTGAATTCGAACCCCGTTCATGTTGAGATGTACTCGATACAACATTATGTGATAAAGTTTGTCAGTGATTTGTGACAGCTCAATGGTTTTCTACCGATACTCTGGTTTCCTCCACCAATAAAACTGACCGCCACGATATAACTGAAATATTGTTGAAAGCGGCATTAAATACCATAATCTTTATAATTGATACTTGTACAATAATCAAGTTTGGATTATCGTCCCCTTAAAAAATTGTGTTTTAATTTATTACAAAAAACATTATGTGAAAATTTATATTTTCATGGTCAGCCAACACGCAGTGAATTTGTTAATGTTTTGTTTAATTGAGTAAAACTTTTGAATTGTTGGTGCTATTCATAAATATACTTAAAAAGTGGATTGTAAATATATTGTAAAATTTAAATTTAAAGTGGAACACACTTTTTGATTTTTATGCCCTGTAAACTTGTTGTTAGCTCTTCAAAAATGTAAATATACAAGATAAAAAAAAACTTTGGGAAAAAATGTATTGTATTAAGTGAATGTATCAGTAACCTGGTCCATTCAGTATGAATATGATGTGTGTGCTTTAAAACATTTTAGAAATTTTTTGATTGTCACATAATCTATTTTAGTTCAGTTTCAAACCGTTTTTATGCGAGTTCATTTCATATTATTTAAGTCATTCCGTTTCTCTGTAATGTTTTTTTTTTAATTTGGTTAATATCTGTCTCTTCAACAGGATTGTGGCAGTATCATAGATACATATCATTGTATATACTATTTTTACAATGAGAAATGAAGGCTTTGACTAATAAATGGCATTTCTACCTCGTGTCCTTAGGGTAGATATTATTGTATAAATGTTTTTCTTTGCTATTAAAATAAATTGGCAGTGTCAGGTGGACTAACAATCGTAATGTAATATAATATATTTCTGTTGATTTCTGTTTTTATTATATTTGTAGAAATGGTACCGTTTCGTGATTTGATGTTTTTAGGTCATGTGGGCTATTGCCATCACATGACGTCTGTTGTCTGTACATTTGGACAGATTGATATAATTGTTTGATTCTATTTTTAGAATGAATTATCTTATCATAATTGAGATGTACAACATCAGAAATAAGCATCCATTAATTCTATCACAAAATATTTTGCACAGAAGAATGTTAGACATTTTCTTAAAGTAACTTGTTTTGAAGAGTTGAATACAATTGCTAATTGATCAAGTGGGGATGTCATTGCCTTGATCGTATGGTAGTTGGATTTACAACTATCTATGCAATCAGTGCCTATCACCACTAATGTTGTGAGTTTGAATCCCGCTCATGCCGAGTGTACTCGATACAGCATTATGTGATGAAGTTTATCAGTGACTTGCAGCAGGTCGGTGGTTTCCTCCACCAATAAAACTAACCGTCACGATATAACTGAAATATTGTTGAAAGTGGCATTAAACACTATAACCCTAACCCCTAATTGATCAATTATGCACTGTCAAATTTGTTTTCTTTTTTGTAATGAAGAATTATTTGATTGAAAAAAGAAATGAGACTTTTTGTTTTATTCCTATCTGTATTTTGTTTTGGTTGTGATTGTAAAATAGTTTATTTATATATACATTCTGAGAGAGGTTCTTTTTAGAATAACACAAGTAAAACAATTTTTTTTTTTACCAAGAATCATAGTTGTTAAAATCTGTTATTGTTATTTTGTATAAACTTATTGGTGTTTGTTTTTACAAATGTATTTCTTTTCCTTTTTTAGCTCACTTCACCCAAAGGTTCATGTGAGCTATTGTCACTACTTGGCATTCATCGTCTGTCATCCATCCATAAGCTCTCATACTCTTGATATTGTCTCTAAAACAATGAGGCCAATTTTAACCAAACTTGGGTCTTCTTTAACAATTATGTTGAACAAGTACTCCCACTTTCAAATATTGCCGCAGTTGCTAAAAATAGAAATCTCTACTTTTGACATCTACACTGAAACTACTGGACCAATTTTTATCAAACTTTAGTAGAAGAGTCATTGCATGGTCCTTTTTCAAAGCTGTGTCTGACAGCCCTGACTTCCATCAAAGATGGCCATCATTACTAAAAATAGAAATTTTCTTAAAATAACCATTACTTCTGCATTTCTTCTTGGAAGGATGTAGAATTTAAAAAGTAAGTTCCAGGGCATATTGTGATACTTCAGGGTGTTCAAATATCCATATCTAGAGATATGAAAGTAGATAACTTATAATATCTAAGCGATGACAGTACGGTCAATGATTTTAGATTTAAGGTGGATAATATGACAGTAATATCTGATATTGGATGGATAAGTGGACAATTATTTCATAAATGGGATAGATGAGATATCAGGTGGATAAAGTAACAGTTCTGTCAGATCTGGGGTGGATAAGCTGACAATAATTTCAGATATTGGGTGGATTAGATGACACTTAATTTATTTATGAGGTGGATAAGATGACAGTAATTTTTGTATGTATATAGGGTGGATAGGTTGACAGTAATTTCAGATTTTGGGTGGATAAAATAGCAGTAATTTTATATTTAAGGTGGATAAAATGACAGTAATTTTAGTTATGTTGTGCGAAAGATGACAGTACTTTCAGATATGAGAATGATACGATGACAGTAATTTTCACCCTAGGACGAATAAGATGATAATAATTTCAGATCTCTGGTGGATAAACTGACAATATGCTCAGATATGGGATGGATAAGGTGTCAGTAATTTTTGATAACGGGTGAATTGAATGACTTAAGTTTATTTGTGTGTATATATTTAATATGTGAATGTGATACGTGTACGACATGATGAGAATTGAGTGATTATAAGATTGTAAAGAAGATTGTTCTCCTATCTCTCTTTTATTGATTAAAACAGATGGAGAAAGAAAAACGGTGCCATAATGTGATATATTAATATAATTATTTTAGTGACATTATTACTTTTTCGTAATATTGATTTTAACATTTTGTTGATTTTTTTTTAATTATTTTTTGGTAAAATGATGCAGTACCATATTATATTTTTTTTTCTTGCCTGTAATTCTTTGTTCATGGCAATATGATTGTACGGTTGTGTTTTATAATCTATTAACAACTACCATCCTGTTGTAAAGGGTCAATAAATGAACTTAAGAGAAATTGCTTTAAATATATTTTTTAGTGTTACAGTGTTATTTTTTTTTTTTTTTTAAATTAATTTATGAAATTAATTAATGAAAAATGTATATTATTGTACAACTGAAATTTATCATTAATTGTCACAAGTCAATATTGGTCTTTTTATATTAAATGTAACAATTAAAATCTTTTGGCAATTTATTTTATTAACAATTTTCAGTGAAAATGTAAAAAGAATGTCAATTTTGCATTTTCGCATTTTAATATTTAAATGATGCCATGGTAACAAACATTTTTTAAAACAAATTTCAAAGTCTATACTAGTATTATGTTTGGGAAATATAGTTTATATATATTATTAATGCTAGTCAACAACTATTATTATACCCTTACATCTTTTGTTTTACTATGTATAAAAGTAACAAAGACAATTGGGATGTTTTATGGAAAATTTGCTGACGAGGGAGACAACCCAGTGGACAACACAAACATGTATATAATGTAGAGGGAGATAACAGGTTGTTGTCCAATCTACAACTTATGACAAGCGGAAGCGTGTTGAAATTCCTTTATCTCCAGTCGTGTTCCGTAATTGTATTTTCTATACCAGAAATTATTTTGTTGTCTTCTAAACAAAACGTTGAAGTTTTAAACATCTTTGGGTTGTTTCGGTATAATAAAACAGTTATTGCCTTCATATGAACATCAGGTTATTTTTTGGAGGGCTTGCCTCGGTCTAAGGGAAAACAACTACCCTTGGGTTGATAGCTTTTGATGTTGACTTCACGTGAAGGCAATAATTGTATATTGTACTTGTGCTCTATATTTCCTGAACATATGACATAGTAAAATTCATAATTTGTCTTTATTTCAATTACTAAATACTCTGAAAATATATGAAAGTTATTTCTAAAAAAAAACAAATTTCTTATGTCATAGCTCATTATTAAATTTAAGGTAGCCTTGAAATACAAAATGTAAGTGACTTAAAGGGGTCAATTTAAACTTTTGAGGGGTCGTCGTGATCGTGTGGTTGTTGGATTTACAACTACCTGTGAATCGGTGCCTGTCTCCACTGTAGTTGTGAGTTTGAACACCTTCATGGCGAGGTGTACTCGATTCAACATTATGTTATAAGTTTGTCAGTGACTTGCGACAGGTCGGAGGGTTTATCCGGGCACTCCGATTTCCTCCACACAAAAAAATGACCGTCAGGATATAACTGAAATATTGTTGAAAGTGGCGTTAAACACCATAAACCAAACCAAACCTATGACCTTTGATGAATAAGTTTGTATCAATATTTTATTTAAAGTTCACTGCCATAAACTGGATTTGTTAATAAGGAAAAAAGTGCTTGATTTTGTTTACTTGGAACCTTCACTGAAGGAGATTGTATATATTATAAATATTCATATATCATTTACATATCAAATATTGTATTCCTTATTTTATATCTTAATATTTTGTTCTTTTGTTATTGTTTTTTTTTAACACATTCTCTAATACAGTTTAATTTTTACTAAAACATGTATTGAAATTTTATTTCAGTAAAGTAGAAAACAGATTGTGCTCTGTCAGTCAAGATTTTGCATCTGTCATCTATGAAATTTTCACTTTTATTATGATTTTTTAAATTACTGAGCCAAATAAAATCAAACTTAAGTCAGAATTTTCCTTGGGTGGTCCTCTTTCAGATAAATAATATTTGTTGAATATCAAAATCAGAGATAGCCATCAGATTCAAATATGTTTTCTGATCAGCTGTAATTAAAAAAAAACAAAAATTTCAAAGACTTTCTTTAATAGACCTCTTCCAAATTACTGATCAAACATCGATTAATGGTCTACCGACTTTGTTAAATTTTCGTTATTAGAACACATAGAAATATCACACAAATGATTTGCAGTGTGCAGGTGAGACATAGGTCAGTGTCCACGTTATTTTGTAAGTTATGTGGAATATCTTAATTCTGGTATTCCGAGAAACAGGTGAGGTAAAACACATCCAGCCTCTTTTTCAGTATTAAATCAGGCTCTTTTAAACGTTTAATTTTGCTATTCTAACGGCGATTTGGCTGCAATACTGTATATGTAGAATATGTAATTGTTGCAGCATTTTAATTTTCTCAATCTTCACTGCAGCCAAGAATTCTGGGAATTTCTTCCCAACAAACAATTTCTAGTATAATACGAAACTGTATTGTTCAATCTTGTAAACTGTTGGTATCAGTAAAAAAATAGGAAAGACAAATTTTGACTCAAAATTTTCATGGCATATAAACTTTTTTTACAGAACATTGAAATGTTTTGGTGTTAAGTAAACTGTACTCTCAATGTTTCATGTCAATTATGTTGAAGAAAAAAATAAACTGTACAATGACTGTTATAAATATGCATTCCTTAACAGGGATCTTTATCTGGATAAGTTTGGATAATTTGAAGGCACACATTTGTATATTAATTTTTTATAGGTTGTAGCTATTTTAATGTACATTTTTTATGTACTTAATATTTTTTAGGCCAACGCCAAAAGATAATTGATAAAGATATTCAGTGGTTGTTTAATACAGTGTACATTGTCATTTCATGACCTTCAAATCTATCTAATACAATATATACTACAGTGAATCCAGTCTAAACTGAATGTCCGTGGGACCAACTTTTGTATTCTGAATATATCAGATGTTTAGTGTATACAGGTAAAATGAACACAGATTTCATACATTTATATAAATTTCAGTTTATAAAGGACACCTGTTTAATTCAGTGTTCGGTTTAGACAGGTTTCATGATAAAGTTTCTCAGTGACTTGCGACAGGTCAGTGGTTTTCTCTGGGTACTCTGTTTTTTTCCACCAATTAAACTGACCGCCATAATATAACTGAAATATTGTTGAAAGTGGCATTAAACTAACCAGGTTTTGACAGGTTTCACTATACTAGATAGAATCATATTGATATTTTAATTACATTTTCAAACACATCTTGTATTTTATTTTATGTTCAATGTTAATCTCAGAAATGGTTTATATATACCTCTTTTGTAAATGAACCCTTTATTTAATTATATTTTAATCATTTATTTGGTTTGGTTTAATTTAATTTAAGTATTTTAATTTTAATGTTTCATTAAGAAGATGATTTTTTTGTTGTTTTTTGTACTAATGACTACATTCCACATCATTTGATGATGATTGTAACATTGTAATTTAGAGTGGTAATATTTTTACATGGAGAGTCCATGGTATTTTATTTGTAGTCATTTATTGTTATAATGTACACCTTATTGATTAAACTGTTAAAATTTGATATCTGTTGTTATTAAGCCAGAGGGTGGGGGTTAGAGATAGTTGGCCATAACTGTTAAAATTTGATATCTGTTGTTATTGAGCCAGAGGGTGGGGGTTAGAGATAGTTGACCATAACTGTTAAAATTTTATATCTGTTGTTATTAAGCCAGAGGGTGGGGGTTAGAGATAGTTGGCCATAACTGTTCAAATTTTATATCTGTTGTTATTGAGCCAGGGGGGTGGGGGTTAGAGATAGTTGGCCATAACTGTTCAAATTTTATATCTGTTGTTATTGAGCCAGGGGGTGGGGGTTAGAGATAGTTGGCCATAACTGTTCAAATTTTATATCTGTTATTAAGCCAGGAAAAGGGATAGGCGGTTGGAGATTGTTGGCTATTACTGTTCCGTTACGATTTCCGCATAAAACGATGTTCGGTTCGTCTTAACCACCAGTTGTTTGTTGGAGGGCTCGTGTCTTATTTATATGATATTTGTGTTTGTTTGCATATAGTGATGTCCAACACATATTGTGTTGTTTTTCTTCGTCTTATGTGCCCTATGTTGCCAGTTTCTCTGGATTGTCCATTTTTGATTTCTCCGGTATTCTCTAACATTTGTTAACTTTAGCTTTTTATCAATCGGTTACTAACTGCTTTAGTATGGTAATGGTCACTGTACATGCTTAGAGTTAGGTAGATCGTAAGTACAAGTCCCAGTATCGTCAAAATAAAGACTATGACATTGGTATTTCTGCTTTTCTGCCTGACACACAGTATTAAGGAGTAAGAGCAAAGTCAGGTTGGCTCGGAATCACAATAATGTGTACAAGTAGGGCAACTGTTGTTTTGGTGAGAGCACCATTAAACTCTAACTAACCATGTTAGCCTAGAACAAAGTGGACATCATCATCATCTCATCGAAATGCAACTTGTTCTTGCCATGATACAGCTAACAAATTTCTCACTTGATGTTAAACAATTATCTCTCCCTCACAGATTCAAACATGTATTTTTTTTTACTAGTATATATTTGTTTCTTCATATCTTTATAAGAAAAAAATTCCTCGTTAAAAACTAATTTAAATAATTTTTTAATTTTAACTATATACTGTTTCTTAACAAACTATGCAATGCCTGGATTTCCAACATCACATGTCTGTCTTTTTGTGTTCAGTTGAGGTGAGAGGTGATTGTTTGTTTTGTTGATATTGGTGGGTGGAATTGATGACTGTTTAACTTTCTTTTCATACAATTGTTTTGATTATTTTCCAATTCTGTTTAAACTTTTCCCATCCATTTTAGTGGCTGTGATAATATTGTAGGTTGTCTGACTTTGTAAGTCATTGGCTTTCTCCAGATATTGCAGTTTCCTCCATCAATATAAGTGATTGCCACAATATAACTGAAATATAGTTGAAAGTGTGTTAAACAGCTATTACTTGGTCCTCAACATTATTTGTGATTTTCGTTTTTATTTTGCAGAAATTAAACATTTCTGCTAGGAAAATTATGCATTCTGATTGGCTTCTATTCAAAATTTTGTGTTCATTTTCTCTCTTCTATTTATGCCAATCTGAGGTGATTTTTATAACATTTTTCTCATAAGAACTTATGAAAGACTTTGTCTCACAGAGGCAGTATCCTTGGTTTTCAGTTCACATCAAAAATCAAGTTTATAGCTTCTCAGTAACAGTTTTTCATTTGTTTTTAACACAAGTAATTCTATGTTTGACTTAAGATGGTGGCCATTTTTTTTTTCGGATCAACACAAGTAATGCACATTTTGTAGAGCATCATCCGAGGAATATTCTATCTAAGTTACAAGTGAAATGATATCAGGGCATTCGATTTTATTTCTGGTCAGCAAAACAAAAACAACACAGACTTTAAAAATGACTATCCGCACCATATCAACTTTGAACAATGGAGTATTAAGGCAAAGTATATCAGATTGCATTATTACCTCTGGTGGCCATATAAATTTCCACATCACCAAAATTCTGACAAGTTTCACCAAAGGTACATTGCTGCCATGTTTGTTACCATTTGGCCTTGTAGTTCAGGAGAATATGTTTACAGCTGACAACTACAAAGTGATGACGATGACAGTATTTCATATATTCCATTTGAATTAGGTGGGCTAACAAAATATTTTAGGCAAAATAAGAACCAGAGGCTCATACAAGCATGTGTCACGCATCTGATTAAGAAATTTAATGAGTAATTGCCTGTCCTTGCATATGTAAAATTTTAATCTTCAGGATTTAAATCCAGTAGACCAGGATGGGACAGTCATTGGTTCAAAATTTAATCTTCAAATCACAATGCTCCTTAGTACAAAATAAAATGGCACTTCCATACCTGGTTCTGCAGACGTCTTTATATTTTATTTTTCCCATTGCAGCCTAATTAAAACTTAGGACCACTAAGTCTTTTAAGCCACAAGCCCTGGGGCCTAAATTTCTGCAAATTTGAACCTACAAATCATAATGATTTATGCCATTTGACATTTTCTCCATTGCAGTTTGTTTTCCTTCATTTTTTGGAATCCAGGGCCTCATAGATTCTTGGGTTTCAATCATGTAAAAGGCTAAATATGTCTTTTATAAGGATGCTTCATTTCAAATATAATTAGAGGAACTGTTGTTTTATATATGTTTCCTTCGTTTGGCCCCAGAGACCATATCAATCAAAAACAAAATAAATCTGAGAGTCTTCCAGAATAGTTACCAAAGTTGAAATTCAAATATTTTCGAATCCAATTGTTCAATATCACATCTATTGTTTTTTTCTAGTTCCAGAACAGTATGGTTGCTACATAATATCACATCTATTGTTTTTTTCTAGTTCCAGAACAGTATGGTTGCTACATACTTTTCCCAAAAAATAAAAGATCTGAGAGTCTTACACAAAACATGTATTTACCAAAATTGGAATACATTGTATATATTTTTAATCCAATTATTCAATGTCACATCTTTTGTTCTGGTTCCAGGAATGTTAGGTTGCTAAGTACTCTTCTAAAAAATAATAGGTTTGAAAGTCAGTTCTTAGGATGTTCATATTGTCAAGAGGGATGACAGTCCATTATGAAACCATGAGTGTGTGATATGGCATTACAGAGCTATCAAAGGGATAAGAGAGATGATATGTTATTATAAAACCATGGAATGGCTAAAAAGTCTGGCATTTTATTATATAACAATGATATTGTGTAGAAAACATGTTTATTTTAGATCACAGTTGAAATCTCATCAATGATTAATATAGTACAAAATAATACTGGCAAGATTGTGATACATTATTCCCCATTAATATAAAATATTTTGATTTATCATAGAAAAACTTTGTACATGTATAACGGAAGGCTTGAAATCATTTGATGGTTGTAAACAGTAAGAGGAGTTGATTACAGTATTATTAAGTACAAATAAACCAACACAAAAATGATTACAGCTCTAAGGTTCCCATGGCTACAAATCAATAAAGTAATCATTTATAACCAAAAATTGTTATTATACATTAATGTGCTGCACAGGTACGAATGACTATTATTCATAATCAAACAATTCAATATATATTAAAACATTAAAATAGGCTTGAGAGAAATTTGAAGACTATAGTTGAGAATGCAGCCAAGTCACTATTCTACTGATTTCTTCTTCTTCTTTTCCAAAAAAAAAATATGCATATTTCACACTAAACTATATATCTACATATTACTTACAACAAAACATTATTTAAAGAGACAGTGTCCAAGATTTTGTCAGATTTTTTCTCCAAACTTGAACAGATGTGAGTAAAAATTCATCTAAAAGAGCCAAAAACACCGAAAAGTGGTTTTCACGAAATATTTTGAGGATAATGTGTTAGCAACCAAATTTGTGTTTGGGCTACTCTAATTCAAGTCAATCAAGATAACTCTGCTTCTGTATGATGAACTGTACACACACTGAATTGGTTTGAAACCGCGTATGTTGTTTACAAATTAAAATTTTACAAAAATGGCTAATAATTTGAGTTTTGATTGATAAATTGTGTTCTTATAGGTAAGAATGACTAATTTATCCTTAAACATGAATTAAAATTTTTAGTCTAAATATAGGTTAAATAAACTGTTTATGACATCATGCATGTCTTTGTTTTGATAAATCTGGGTCAATGGGTCATGAATAATGCATGAGCTTGGCCAGCAAACGATGTTTAATTACATCTAATTGAACAAATTTCTGTTTATCTGAGATGGTTATTTGGTCATTTTATTGAATTACCTATCTTATTTTCAAGTTGTTGTCAAACTTAAAAATTATGAAAAATCGTGGACACTGACACTTTAAATAAAAATGTATTTAATTTTTTTTTTTTTTTTTTTTTTTTTTTTACAAAATTTGAGATTCATAAAACTCAGATTGATTATAAATTATGAATTTTACATCTAATTAGTTAAATTAAAAAAAAAATATCATGAAAACAATCCTTACATAAATTATACAAAACAGAAATACAAACAATACACAACAAAAATTAACGTCAGTCATAACAACCCCATCTATTATATGTAAATTACTATCTAATTCTAGGGAGTATTGAAGGACAAAAATGTGACCAGTCGAACCACTGTTCATGTATTTATTTTTTCTGAAGCACCTCTACCATGAGAGATGCACAACAGCGCTATTCTATGTGAACAAAAGTTTCAATGATCTGTGTTGAAAATGTGAGGAGTTGATTATGCAATACATCTACATGTGATGTATTTCTCTTCCCAACCTACCTGCTATTCACCATACATTTTATTACTGAAATTATTAGAAAAATATTTAAAAACTTTCACAGAAAGCAAATTTTAATATCAAGAGAATGCTGAAAATTTAGTCTGACAATATTTGGCCAACATCAACTACATGTATATAGTACTGTATATCCCAAACAATTACATCTTAAACAATTACATATATAACAATATCTGATTCTGTAAATACAACTACCATAGTTCATTTAAGGTTAAACTATTTGTTATTTATCTCTGCTAAAAATATGTAAAATCACAATCTATATCACAGTACATTTCATGTGTTTCTCTGTGTGTATTATATCTATCATGTAATTAACAAACTAATAAAACAGATTTCCAATAAATCCATTGTTCTAAAGTGGTTTAATTTCCTAGTAATTATCATATATCTTCAAATATTTCAACATTTGGCTTTACTCTGTTAAATATGATTCCTAAAATGCAACAAAATATTATTTAATATTTTTCTGTCGTGAAAAAGAGTTATTTCCCTTGCTTTGTTAATTTATGTTTATCACCATTTTGAAATTATTTGGGAAAGGATTGTGAAAACTGAGATGTGAATAATTTATAATATTTTAATGCTTTCACAATATAAGGTAAGACAATGATGATTTTCCCAATAATAATGGTTGTTTTGTTACTTCCTCTTCTATTGTCATACTTTTGATCATCTTAAATGCATTTGATAATAAATTCAATTAAAAATTCCTTGTTTACAATACAGTACGCAAATGTTTAATCAACTAATACATACTTGGTTAAATTTTGTACCTAGAGACATTTAATACCAAATAACAGTATTATAACAATGTCAGTAGTTTGTTAATACACCCATTATATGCTGACTGAAATTAATCTGACTATTGTAAAATATGTAGTATAATATTTCGAGGAATTAGTGCACAATTTTTTTTTACATCTTAAGGGGTCTAATTTCCCTCTTAAATTTGCTAGATCTCCCTCTCAGTCATTTTTAAAAGATCACATGAATGAATATTGGTATCAACGAATTTAAGCGACTTCACAGTACCTTATAAAAAGTGTCACTTCATATAAAAGATCAGTCATCAATGATATAATACAACAAATTAAGATATTTTACAGTAAGACAACAATAACAACCTTGATAGTACAACATTTCATATTTAACTTTTAATTCTACATATTTATGCAGAAAATATGTTATTTATATAACTTTGGTATTTTACAATAGCACCAAAAAACCTGTATCACATAAAATAACCTCAAAATACACCTAAAATATAATTCTTATTTAAAACATAGTATTATTAGCCAAGTGTTTATATGTCGACATATTGTAACCAAAAAAACCAAAAAAAATAGAAGATAAAAATCACATAACAGTTTTCATATTTTCATATTTTGTTCAAACTTTTTTTATGCTTATGAAAAGAAAGTTTCAACACTGATGGTCAACAAAATTCCAGCAATATTAACAAAACTAACAATCCTCTCTCATCTCAAATCATTGAACACAAAAAAAAATACCACAACATATGGCATTAGAAATCAAGGTCTTGGCCTGGGAACAGGCACAAAAATGTGGCTGAATTAAACCGGTTATTGGGATCTCAACCCTTCCCCTCTTGATAATAGATAAATTTTACATGCTACTGTTTCCATGGATATTATTTTTTTGGTAAAACTAAAATAAAATACCAGACTTAGAAATCCTATATTCATATAAAACAAGAAAAGAATATGCGCAACTGCTATTTTCTACTATTTCACCACTTATTTGAGTAATTCTTTCTATTGGCTGTCTGAATATTAATGTTAATTTGTTATTTTTTTAAATTTTTATAACTAATTTGAGAAAAGTTATTTGTTTACTCTTTAGATAAACATTTGATGAGAGGTTTTCAAAATAGTTAAACAGATTGCTCTTGTTTTATTTTAATCCCATTTGTATATATATCCTTTTATGTATCCAGGAAAGTTTTCCTTAAATGATCTGGGGCCGTCGTGTGGTAGTTGTGAAAAATATATCATGAAAGCAAATATTTGCAAGCAGTGGACCAAAGTAGTTACTATTATAGTAAACTGGGAGCAAGAACTTCTAAAATAACCAGAATGTGTTTGTTCTAGTCCATTAGAATTATATAAAAACTGAAATGGGTTGTGGAAAATACAAGTATTGGCGACACACCGCCTCATGGTCATGCACCTATGAACTATCTTCCAATGAACAGTTTTGTTGGATTTATTTGAATTATTTGACCTTGAGGTCAAAGGTCAAGGTCCTACGAAGGTCATTACGGTATGTGACACACCGCCTTGTGGTCATGCACCCACATACCATATATCATTGACCTATCTCGAATGACAAAAATGTTATGGCCCGGACAAGAAAATACTATTTAAACTAGAGGCTCCCAGGAGCCTGTAATCGCTCACCTGGCTCAACGCTGCTCTCAATAAAACTTGTGAAAAAGGTTTGTATGTAAATTAAGTGCAGTTAAGTTTGGCTATTGCAGCACCCCTCTTGGATGGAGGACACCGCTGCTGAACACAATTTTGAAAAGGGGCCATGCAAGGAAACTCCTGGTAGTTCTTTTGGGGCAAATATTGCTACCCAAATGCTATAATGAACAACTGATAATCATGCCTCAACAGAACTCTCCATTTCAAGTCTTATGATATGTCACAAACCTATGTTTACATTAAGTTCTATTTTTAGTAACAGTATTCATTTTGGGGAAAATATCGCTACCTGAATCCTATAATGAACAACTGACATCACATCTCAACAGCATTTTTCATTTTGAGTCTTATGATATGTTACAAGCCTATGTTTGCATTCAGTTATGTTTTAATTAACGCGGACATCTTGGTTAGGGACCAATGTCGTTGGACACAATTCTGAAAGGGGACCACATAAGGACCATTCCACCAAGGTTTGGTCGAGATTGGTCAAGCAGTTACAGAGGAGAAGATTTTCTAATTCATTTTTTGCTGAATTTTCTATTTTTAGTAACAGTGGCCATCTTGGTTGCTGGCCGGGGTCATCGAACACAATTCTGAAAGGGGACCACCTAAGGACCATTCCACCAAAGCTTGGTCCCAAATGGCCAAGTAGTTTTAGAGGAGATTTTTATTTGATTTTTTGCTGAATTTTCTATTTTTAGTAATGGCAGACATCTTGGTTAATGGTCAGGGTCATCAGACACAATTCTGAAAGGGGACCACCAAAGGACCATTCCACCAATGTTTGGTTCAAATTGGCACTGTGGCTTCAGAGGAGTTGATTAAAATGTGAAAAGTTAACGGACGGACAGACGACAGTGACAATAGCTCACATGACCCTTTGGGTCAGGTGAGCTAAAAGCGGAATATATGTTAAACTACTCCTTGCCATGTAGCTGCAGTTAAAATTTGAGCAGCAATGGACAGTTGAAGAAATTTCTATTTTTAGTAACAGCAGCCATCTTGAATGGAGGGCGGGGCTGTCGGACACAATTTTGAAAGGGATCCACCAAGGGACCATCCCTGCCAGGTTTGGTTTAATTTGGTTCAGCGGTTTTAGGGGAGATGATTTAAATGTGATCTTTTATCAAAATATGCCTAATTTGCATAATCTGTATAAATCGGCTGAAAGAAATAATTCACAGAAAAACCCGGAATATATGTTAAACTACTTCTTGCCATGTAGCTGCAGCTAAAATTTGAGCTCATTTTGACTTATACTAAAGCAGCAATGGACAATTGAAGAAATTTCTATTTTTAGTAACAGCAGCCATCTTGAATGGAGGGCGGGGCTGTCGGACACAATTTTGAAAGGGACCCACCCAGGGACCATCCCTGCCAGGTTTGGTTTAATTTGGTTCAGCGGTTTCAGGGGAGATGATTTAAATGTGATCTTTTATCAAAATATGCCTAATTTACATAATCGGTATAAATCGGCTGAAAGAAAAAATTCACAGAAAAACCTGGAATATATGTTAAACTACTTGCCATGTAGCGGCAGCTAAAATTTGAGCTCATTTTGACTTATACTAAAGCAGCAATGGACAATTAAATTTCATCCTCCCTTTTTTCTATTTTTAGCTTGGCGGCCATCTTGGTTGGAAGTCGGGATCACCGGACACAATTTTGGAAGGGGGACATCCAAGGACCATTCCACCAAAGTTTGGTTCAAATTGGCCCAGTGGCTTCAGAGGAGTTGATTAAAATGTGAAAAGTTAATGGACGGACGGACGACAGACGACGGACGCTCAGTGGTGACAATAGCTCACATGACCCTTTGGGTCAGGTGAGCTAAAAACCATTATTTGACCTTGAGGTCAAAGGTCAAGGTCCAACGAAGGTCATTACGGTACGTGACACACTGCCTTATGGTCATGCACCCACATACCAAATATAATTGACCTATCTGGAAAGACAAAAAAGTTATGGTCCGGACAAGCTTTGCTGAGAAGAAGCAGAAGAAGTGGAAGCGGAAGAAAAAATAAGACTAAAACAATATGTTTCCCTTCGTTCGAAGGGGAGACATAATTATACAATGTATATAAAAATAGAAAATAAACATGGGACTAGATATGGGGGATATTTGTACTGTAGACAAGTATTGTGATGATTGTAAAATGTCCAATAAATTATGGCTTCCAATATAGTGTTTTCTCTTGAATCAACCTTCTATGACGCAAATGAGGTGTGTTTTACCTATAACACAACCTAAGTTAATTCAGATTGTCTATGTAGATCCATCTAATACTGTGACGTGATAGAATTTTCACCACAACATTTGTTTCAAATGGAAAAAATATTATATGTTATTCAGGATCTTCACAGGAGATACAGGTTCATATTCCCTGCACTGACAGGCGAAGGGGGTATAGAAAACAAAGAGGGAATATGAACTGGTATCCCGTGTGAAGCCCGAATAACAATTATATTCAACTGGAGTGTTCCGATTAAACTAGCACTTGAAAAAACACTCACAAACTGACCAAACCGTTTTGCCATTTTTGTTTACTAGCAGACAACACACTTTGATTATCTCCCCTTTTTACAAACAGAAAAATTAATATCGGAATGGATATGGGGGAAAAATCCATACAAACAAAATATTTTTAGCATTTTCTTATTGTAATTTATTTTTCAAAATGAGTAAAAATATGAAGCGATGATGAGACTCCATTTTACAAAAAAATCCTGTCCATATCCCGTCCTTAACACGGGGATACAGGCTCATATCCTCTGCTTGATCCTGTCCATATCTCCGGCCTTAACACGGGGATACAGGCTCATATCCTCTGCTTGATCCTGTCCATATCCCCGAACTTAACATGGGGATACAGGCTCATATCCTCCGCTTGATTAACTAATCAAATTACACGATTAGCAACGATATTTCACTCCAGTAAAATATTACATTATATTTATTCCAAGTGAAAAAAAGATTACATTATATGCATTCCAATGGAAAAAAATTACAATATTTTTCCTGATGGAATAAACAGTATAGAATATTTGATCCTAAAGGAAGAAATATTATGGAGTTGTTTATAATAACTGATCTGAAGGAACAAATAACCGGCAGAACAAATATGTTCACAATACAATATGTACATATTTCACATGTCCAACAGTGTATGTATTGTTAAAAGGAACCTCCCCCCCCCCAAAAAAAAATCTAAAATTTTATACAGTACAACCTGCCTAATCCAGTTATCTTTCGGACCAACATTATTGTTTTTATATAGACTAAATTGAAAGGATTTCAGTCAACAAGACTGAATGTGATATGTGTGTCAAATATTTTATACAGGGTCTGGTTTAAGCAGGATTCACTTTAAAAATCTAACGATATATAATTATGACCTTCAATAATATATAAAAATAATCTTAAAAAGATATGCATTAACTAAAGAAGTTGTTAATTTTCTAAAAGTTTGTAATATTTTCCTATTTGACATTTTTTAACCGATTTCATCTTCTCTTGAAATATGGTAATCATGTAATTTCAATATCAAATTACCTCCCTTTTACAATTCCTTTGAGAACTTCATCTTATTAAAGTTATGATTCCAAATATTTTGTACAATTGTTTTTTTCCTTCATTTCTTTACTTAAATGAACACAAGACAGTTATTGTGAGTAATACACAATGTATAATATTTTTTTTCTTCAAATCCCATTACATTTGTATTTCGTATCTATAAATTTAACATATTTATCAACCTTTAATAATAACTATGGAACAGTAGCTCTTAAAAGTTTTTTTTTACCATATGCGGTCAAAAAAGACAGCTAAGAGCTACATTTCCACAGTAACCTTTAACAACTACAATAATATATGACTTTGAATACCCTTCACTACTATGACTTTAAACTACAAAATACTATGAAAAAAAGGTATTTTGAGCTATAGTCTCTGAAATGCTGACAGCCTTTGAGTAAAATCTTGAAAAAAAAATATATTTTTATCTGTGGCAGTATTTAATCAAAACAAATTCAACTTAAAAAATGTACATGTGCTATTTTAATTCAAGTTGTATAAACTGGCAAACAAAATCAGTGGATAATAAATGTTCATGTATTTAAAAATACAATTTCATGATCAAACAAACTTTAATATTCTCTAGTGTATGCTGACAAATAAATAATAAATAAATTATTCTCTAATATGTACTTTCATCAACTCTGTGGAGATGATTGTTGAATCCAATCTATTACCTCTGTAAGTCCTTTCCCATTAAAGGCACTAATTTCTAGAATTTTAATTTGTAAAGTTGTGTTTTCCCTAATATCATCCATCCTTATTAATGATTCCACTTCATATTTTGTAAAGGCTGTTGGCTGATCTCTGTAATGAACAAAAAAAAACAAGGTTAATTCTGAATTCTAAAACCTACATGGACAAACAATAGATACAGTAGACGCAAGTAAATACTTAGGTGTCACCATCTCTAACAACCTCGCCTGGGACAGGCACATAGACAACACAATTGGCAAAGGCAACAAAACATTGGGATTTATTTGACGCAACCTAAAAGACTGCACCAAACCAGTGAAATCAGCAGCATACACATCAATGGTGAGACCAACAATGGAGTATGCAAGCTCAGTATGGGACCCGACAAACCGGAAAAAGATTGGCAACCTTGAAAAAGTACAAAAAAGAGCCGCAAGATTCGTTTTCAACAATTACACAGACCGAACACCTGGCTGTGTTACTAAAATGGTAGAATCTTTGAAGTGGGAAACATTAGAAGAAAGGAGAAAGACTAATAGACTATGCATGCTGTTTAAAATCAAAAATGGATTAATTGATATAGACAGCCACCAATATATTCAATCCAACGACAGCAGGACTCGAGGCAAAGATCGCCTTTATCAAGAAAGAACGAGCAGTGAGGCCTTCGGTAATTCATTCTTCCCCAAGACCATCAGGGACTGGAACCAACTGCCAGCGAATACAACTTCGGCCAACACAGTAGAGGGATTCAGGAGTGCCCTCAAGGCGCGTCCTGACAGCAACTAGACCAGCGCCTACCTGTATTTAGTTTTACCTGTAAATAGTCGGAAGAAGACTGCTGTGTTGCCCGACACTGCGCAAAGTTTTCGCGGAACCTTATACATTCATGTGTGAATCCGGTTCCTAAATTGGAAGAAGAAGAAGAAGAATACAGGGGCCGATATGGCCGTGATTGTTTACTTGCTACATTATCATAATTTCTTTGAAATTTTATTGGCGTAATCAAATAGTCCGACATTAAATACTGATTGAGATCATGTCTGGAAACCAAAAGTTGATGTTTTTCAGCCTGTACACCAAACCTTCATCAAACCAATATCATACTGATAGCTTGACTTTGTCACAACTCTGCTAAAAATAGCAAAAAGAATGAACACTATAAACTCCCACAAAAAGACTGGGAGTGAGATTCTGGTAACATGTAGTGAAATCTCCTTATTACAAAGGTAGCAAGCTTATAATATTTTCAGCAGAAACACACTGTTCCTATTTAAAAAATTCAAGTAATTATAAAATAGTATAGAATGGCATATAAATATAGATTCTCTTTCTGTAACCAGTGGATTATGATTTCTCTACTAGATATGGTTAAATTTTCATATCTTAAAGCTCAAGTTTTAGCATGAGTTTCAAATTTGAAAACCTAACTATCAAGAGTGGAGAAATATCATAATCCATTAGTAGCAGAAGCAGAATTTGTTTTTCTTATGACCAAAATATTATTTACTTCTTAATTTCGGTCATTAATGACATCAAAAGGAAATTGTCAGGAATTCTCATGGAAAAATTTAACCAGTGTGGTGATTAAATATATTTTCGAAAATTTAACCAACTGGGTAAACACACTAAGAAATAGGAGAATCATCTGTGGGAGAGATATGGATAGTACTACTTAAAGAGGGAAAATTTACAATGTGAAAACAAATTTGTCTCTTGTTTGTATCCATTGTATCTTTTTCAGATAATTGAAATATATACATGTACATGTAAAATAGAAGAAATCACTGAATTTAAGATCGCTCAAGGACCCAAAAAAATCATCTCTGTATGGAAAAGTGAAATTAAAGAATCAAATGTAAATGTTCTGACTGTCTTTCAGGATAAATTCCAACTTCATACAAAATATAGTAACAAGTCTGCAAGTTAACGGGTGCACAATAGGTACCCACTGGAAGGCAGATCATATTTTTTGGAACTAACTGTTACTTACACTTTGTTGAGTACTAGTAATATTGGAGTATTCTCTATAGCAGTACTACTTATCACTGTTAGAAACTGTATGCATGATGCTGATAGTTGTAATGGATTGGATAAATCTATCATGAACTGAAAAATGAAAATGTATCCGTAAATGGTTTTTCTTGTGAATGATTGTTGTTGAATGCCAAGAGAGCAATTTTTCAGATATCATGACAAGAACGAGATGATGATGATGTGAAAATTTGTGCTAGACCAACACGCTTAGTTGGATTTTTTAGTGCTAACTCGCTCAAACAACAGACCGTGTGTAGAAATGTTGCCCAACTCTTGACACATTATCCAGATTAGTGTTTTACGCCACGTGTACAATTTTTTCAGATACAAAATGTATATCATGGTAAGAACGAGATGATGATGTGCTCTTTGCACTTGATCAACACATTTAGTTGGATTTTCTTAGTAGAAGCTCACTGAAACAACAGAACGTGGCTAAACATGTCGCCCCATTCTGACAAATTACCCTGATTTTCTTAGTAGTAGCTCACTGAAACAACAGAACGCGGCTAAACATGTCGCCCCATTCTGACAAATTACCCTGATTTTTTTAGTAGTAGCTCACTGAAACAACAGAACGCGGCTAAACATGTTGTCCCATTCTGACAAATTCCCCTGATTTTTTTAGTAGTAGCTCACTGAAACAATAGAACGTGGCTAAACATGTCGCCCCATTCTGACAAATTACTCTGATTTTGTAAAGTATTAGCTCACTGAAACAACAGAACGCGGCTAAACATGTTGCCCCATTCTGACAAATTACCTTGATTCTGAACCATCCAGTCTGCTCTTAGCCTCTTACTACGTAATCGTAACATCAAATGCTGAATGACTCGTATTATGGAAGTTATCTCCCCTGAAACTATACTGTTTCAGTTCATATCTGTTAAAACTTTAATCTGAGCATATTACCGGTATATACTACATGTTGTATTTGAACATTTTTCATGGTGTACTTTTATAACAATTTATTACTAAATACTACAGTTTGTCAGTGACTTGCGACAGGTCAGTGGTTTTCTCTGGGTCCTCCAGTTTCCTCCACCAATAAAACTGACCGCCACGATATAACTGAACTATTGTTGAAAGTGGCATTAAACACCATCAAACAAACTAAATACTACATGTATATAGAAACTAAAATTAAACAAAAAGAAACTTACAATCAATGCAGAAAGATCTTTTAAATAACTATGCCATATAGGACACATACATCCTCCTAGTTCTCTAACGACTACTTCCTGCTTCTTACCAACTGGTACATTGACTAGATTGGTGCCTACCTAAAAATACAAGTCTTACATTATTATTTCAATTGTAACAGCTAGTACATAATTTGAGGGGTTAGAATTATGATGTTTGACACCATTTTCAACAATATTTCAGCTATATCACGGCGGTCAGTTTTATTGGTGGAGTATCCAGAAAAAACCACCCTGACTTCCATCAAGTCACTGACAAACATTGATTACCACATAATGCATGTACATGTAGTTTGAAGCAAATATTTATATACTTTCATGTTGTTAAAAATTTAATTGAAAGTCAAAAGAATTTATTAAAATTAATAATGCTGTTAAAATGGCATGATATTAATCAGGTATAGATTTTAACACTGGTAAAGAGATAACTTCAAATTGTCCACTGACTGGTTGGACATATTATTGTTGATATATTTCATCAGATGTGCAGTTTCATATTTAACTTCTTAGTGGTCCTTGACCCTAACTGTACCTGTTGGGAAATCAAATAAAAATAGCATACATTAATTGAAGAGAAGAAAAACAAAATGTCCTCCATTGTTGGTAATCTTGGATCACTCATCAACACATAAAATGCCAAATTTATAAAGGACCATACAATGATCATTTGTAATTATGTAGTTTTATTTAATCAGTTTTGGTGTTTCTAACAAGATTTTCTGATATACCTCTATTTACATGTTCAGTAGGGTTCTATATTATACGTTTATTTCAATCTAATTAAAACCAGATGTCTGTTGGATCAGTTTCTCCATTTCTTTTATTTTGGCAATCCAAAATGCATCTGATTTTAATGCAATTCATGTTAATATTATTCATTATTATGTCCTGTGGTAAAATTTTGTATATGACCATCAAGCAAAGAATTTTTCAGAAAATCATATGCCAATGGTTCCATGATTTCAGAAAACAAATATTATATACAACTTACAAGTGTAATAATCTAAAATACAAAAATACAGACATACACATAATGATGACATTAGCACACATGACAATTTTGGTTGGGTAGGCTATCAAATTCAATTATAACAAAATAACTGTTTGATTCTTCAATCAAATGACAGAAGGACATAAGCATTAATCCGTTAATATCACAACATCTGGATTTCCAAACCCATATGTTTTTGTTTTTTTTTGTGTTCAATGGTTTGAGGTGAGAAATTGTTGTTCATTTTGTTGATATTTCCGGAATTGTTGACTATCACTGTTTAAACTATTTATTGATACATATACTCACTGTAGGTATAGTAGAGGGAATCTCTCCAAGTTTACAAATTTCTTTTCCATTATCTAAAGAATTGTTAAGAATAAAAGTAATAATTTAACATGGGTGTAGACATGAAGATGTCTCAACTGTCCCTGTATGAAAAATATAAATATGGACATGTGTGTAAATGAGTGGTTGATTATGTGTTATGTTACATGATTTATGTGTAAACCAAATATACATACATGTATAGGGGGTTAGGGTTATGGTGTTTAATGCCACTTTCAACAATATTTCAGTTATATTGTGGCGGTCAGTTTTATTCTGCTTCCAATATAGTTCAACTTCATTATTGCATTATTGAACTGGTGCGTGCAAACCCCTCTATGTACAAGAGCAGACAAAAACCATATATATACAATTAAAAACAAAGTCTTTGTTATCTATGGCAGCTCATGATCAATGTTCTGCAACTCACTCTTGAAGGAGCTGTTGGAGTTGCAGGCTACAACTGATGATGATAAGTTAATCCTGAGACGGACAATATCAGGGGAGAACAAGAATGGTATGTCCGAGTCCTGGAGAATGGTACGAGAAATCTGTGGTTGTGTCCTCTCACTAGTGTTACTGTTGGAATTAAGCAGGTTGTTGGGATGGCAACCTGGTTATTGACGATACCAAACATTGTTATGACCTTATTTGTCGATCGTCTTTGCTGGAGGGTAGCCCTGTAGCTGTTGTAGCATGTTTGTTACACTATGGTTTGATGGTAATCACCAGTAACTATCTGATCTCCCTTCAATGAACCATCTTTTTGCCATATTGGCGGAGAAAATTACTNAGTGTTTTGTGCGGTATAAAGTTGGTAGCTAGCTGGTTTAGGTTGGTTTTAAACTCATTCCATAGATCATCTACCGATGTTATGTTGGACTTTTCCATTAGTGTTTCATATAACTGTTTTAATTCGGATTTTATGCTGTCCCATTTTGCTTTGTTGTAAAGAGGTACGTTTCTAGGTGTTTGCCTTAGTCTAGATGGTATGATGTTGAATTCCATGAAAACAATGTCATGATCCGATAGACCCGTCTCGAGTCACTGACGAACTTTATCACATAATTCGAACTCCCAACGTTAGTAGTGATAGGCACTGATTGCATAGGTAGTTGTAAATCAAACTACTATACAATCACGACCACGACGGCCCCTGGCATAGGACTGGTCAATATTCCTAGCCATAGAAAAGCTAGATTACTGGCATTGTTTGTATACACCCTATAAAATACAGAAAAGGATACGAAAATTCTGGAGTCTTTTCAATAAAAGTGTTTTCCCAACACCAGTTGGGCCGATAATTAAACACATGTTGGTAAAATTCACATTTTCATCGGTTTTGCAGTTTGTGATCAGCAACCGGTGGAATGTTTACATCGCTTACGACGTTACGTCAATATATTTTTTTTAAACATCCGGTTAAAAAACCTAACTTTGACCAAATTAAAGTATACTGCATTGACAAATTGAATTTACAGTAACAAACAGAAATAGTATAATAAAAATAATATATATTTCTGTACTAGCTTTTCACTTTCTGTTTATCTTTTGTTAATGATATAAGGGATATCAGCAGCAGTTGAGTCACGGAAGTTCACGAAAGAAGACGCGGATAAGCGTAAATAAATTACTCAAAATGTTTTCTAGATCGTCTGGATTTGATCGAGCTTTAGGTAAGTTTTAATACAAACAAGACACGAATTTACTGACACAACATTATTCATTTCAATAGGCTACATCGATTTTTTTTAATTCAGTCAAGATTTGAAATTTTGACACATCACATTCACAGACAACTGTTCATGACACGAGTTTATATTAATAGTACACAATATTCAAAATAACAAATATCAAATGATATTACTAATGTATACCTATACTGGGAATACTGTGAACCATATGTGCTGAGCCTGTACTCATCAAAGGCACTTAATTTCTAGACACCCCTCCCCCTTTTTGGCTTTTCTTTATGAACCTCACCTTTTTCATATCTTCATCAACCCACCCAAATGTTATTTTATTTAATAAATATATGTGTTAAAATTGTTGCAATCAAAAATTGTGCTGATCTTCATATATTTGGAATCTGTCTACCTACAAAAATTAATAATCATAAGGCCAAAAAAAAAAAATGTGTGTGTAGGGTTTCATCCCTAAAAAAATAGGGTAGGTAGGTAGGGATTTTTTATCCCCTCGCCAACAAAGTTGCGATGGGATATAGTAACGCTACCGTCCGTCCTTCCGTAACATCCTTGTGAACTCTCTAGAATCAACATCCTTCTATGGATTTTGACCAAACTTGGTACATACTTAGTCTAAAGTTTAAATTACATTCAACCGGCAAATTACAGTATATATAACAGTTATCCGTTACATACAGCACACTATTTATAGTGGTTCTCCGGACATTGGAGGGAATTATTTCACAAGAAGAAGAAGTCCTTAAGGGAATCTGGAGGCCTATTGATTTTCAAGGTCACCGGGTCAAATTTTTACCATGTAATATCCTTGTGAACACACTAGAATCAACATCCTTCAATGGATTTTGACCAAACTTGGTACATACTTAGTCTTTCAGAGAATATAGAACCCTATTGATTTTCAAGGTCAAAAGTCAAGGTCACCGGGTCAAATTTTTACCGCATAATTACCTTGTGAACACACTAGAATCAACATCCTTCAATGGATTTTGACCAAACTTGGTACATACCTAGTCTTTAAGAGAATATAGAACCCTACTGATTTTCAAGGTCAAAAGTCAAGGTCACCGGATCAATTTTTTACCGCATAACATCCTTGTTAAAACTTCAGAATCAACATCCTTCAATGGATTTCGACCAAACTTGGTACATACTTAGTCCTTAAGAGAATCTGAAACCCTATTGATTTTCAAGGTCATAGGTCAAAGGTCAAGGTCACCAGATCAAATTTTTACCGCATAACATCCTTGTGAACACTCTAGAATAAACATCCTTCAATGGATTTTGACCAAACTTGGTACATACCTAGTCCTTAAGAGAATTTGGAACCCTATTGATTTTTTTAGGTCAAAGGTCAAGGTCACCGGGTCAATTTTTTAACCATGTAACATCCTTGTGAACACTCTAGAATCAACATCCTTCAATGGATTTTAACCAAACTTGGTACATACATAGTCCTTATGAGAATCTGGAAACCTATTGATTTTCAAGGTCAAAGGTCAACATCACCGGGTCAAATTTTTAGGTGAGGGGATACGCCACGCGTTGCCCTTGTTTTTTCTTTTTTTCTTTTTTCGTGTACATGTACAATAAATTCTTTGTTTTATTGTATGCGTAGTATATGTTTTCACAAGCTTATTATAACGTTCTAAGTATGTCAATATGATAAATTTGTGAAATTTATACTAAATAAAACTTAGTAGAATGCACTGTGTGTTGCTTTACATCATCCCATAAGGCCAAATAAAGTTATTTTTTCATATTCTTATCATCTCCTGGTCAATTTTTTAAAGATTTAAAATTATACATGTAGTAAAATTTCATATTTCAAACAATGAAGTGCAAAGATCCCTACACATTTTTGTGACATGTTCGTAAAAATTCAATAAAAGATATAAAATTACAAATAAGAATTCAATTAATTGCTGATGATGAGAATATATTTTTTTTACTCAAGAGATATTTCAAATCAGGGTTTTGCTACATGTATCTTTCCCATGAAGGTCAGAAAATATATCATAAAGGTTACAGGGCTCACCACACTTAGTAAAAACAGGGCGACTTGACTTCTCTCTCAGTTGACTTAAGGGCGAAGTGAGGGAAAATCTGGGAGACTTCCGAAAATCGATCCCGATTTTAACGTTTCTTTCCCCACTACCGCATGTTCCCCTACCTTTCACAAAACGAACGTGTGCTGCACAACAATCTTAAAAAGGATGTAATTAATGAGTTTGGAATAAAATATTGAACATCAAGCCCTATATGGGTCATATTTCAGGAACATGGGAGCTTCTTTTACGTGAATATTGAAGAAAAAGTATGATTATTGAAAATTTATAGGCGACGTCTCAAAATAACAGGGCGACTGAAATTTCGCTTTTGGACCAAGTTGAAGCGACTTCAGAGCCGTGAAGGCGACTTTGTCACCCAAGTCGCCTGGTTTGGTGAGCCCTGGGTTAAACATTTCGCATCACTCTTATTTCGTTTGATAAATGCGAACCTTTCTGTAAATGAACAGCCAGAATGATTCCACTGGCCACACCGCCGGTGGCCATTATATACACACTGTACGTCACATACACGTTTTAGATCATGGTCCTTTTACCGATATCGTAAGCGATTTGGTGATCTAGATCAATGACCTTGACAGGTAGAAAAAAAACAGTGAAAAAGCATGGCTGCACTTCATGATCATCTCCGCAAATTTTGAAAATGAATGTAATTGTTTACGATAACAAAAATCTCCATATCACTGAGTTAGAATACACATGGCCGGTGTTCATTTTATTTTATTTTATTTATCAGTAAAAAAAAGGATAGGGTCGGTCGGGAAACCCTAAACACACATATATTTTTTTTTTGGCCTAAGAAACAAATACTAATTTTTATTCTTTAGTTTGACCGAACCAGGGTTCGAACACATGATCTAATCATTACGCCTCCGATGCGGTTGTTTACTTTAGATTACTGACAACCTTTATCAATGGGACCAATTGCAACCATAATAATTATGTTGATATATTTCTATTTTCAGAAAAAGCTACCAGTCAGTTATTACTGGAACCAGACTGGGATTCCACAATGCAGATATGTGACATAATTAGACAAGGAGATGTACAGTAAGTTTTGATCGCATTAGGACGAACAGATGTACTATGAAATATATAATGATATCCTTAACATAGATGAATTTGTAATTCATTCATGGTGAATAGGGAATCCCTATTTTGTTATTTGTATATAGTAATTGGAAAAATTGGATTTCAAACCTTTAAATGCAAAACGTGTCTAATTTAAGAAATACCTAATAACTTACAGTCAAACCTCGCTATAAAGTCGGCAATGAGCCAAAATTTTACCCGAATAGTTGAATACTAATTAAAATTACCTAAGTTAAGATGAGAGATGATTGTTGATATTGGTGGAATTGATTAAACTTTCTTTTCATAATACTAATTAATGTACTAAATTTTGACGTAGATTTTTCTATTATTAGACTTTAATGCTGTGCACATGCAACAATCCATATGAACAATAAACTGAAACTAGAGTTTGTAAATGTTTTTTGTTGCTTGATCATTGACGTAACTTTAGACGACACATATTACAAAATTGTTATCGCTATCTACAGTTTATTTGTAATAAAATCGTAGCAATAATAACGAATTCATTGCAGGATTATGGAAGGGATATACACAAATTTTTCGTTCAATGAACAAACTTATTTAAAATGAAAGCTAGCAAACCCTAATATTCTTTTGAAAATTATATTGCACATGTTTAATGAAAATTTTCATCTGAAAACATTACAATAATTGTTAACAACTTCATAATTTCATCTTTAATAAGATGGTTATATTTATCTAGAATGACTAGATCTATTCCTCAAAACATTTGATATCCAGCTTATACATTTCATTTACTAGATCTGATTTGAAATCTAACATTTTGTTAAATTACATCACTTTGGTTTTCAGCTCTCAATATTCATTTAGAAATCTTACTACTAGAGTTTCAAGCAAAACGACCAAAGTAAACAACATATCTGAGTGTGAATCAAGAAACAATGTGATTTAAATTTTGTTTTTGGAGCGAAGTGAGGGCGACTTCAGTCGATACAGGGTGAGAATTTCACCCACTTCGACTGATTTGTGAATCCTGTGTTATATGGTACAGAGATAAGTGTAATTACCAGGGGTGTGGAATTGCCATGCTGGACAAGTAGATTTTCCTGGCTAGCTTGTCCGGGGACAAGTAAAAATAGTTTCTGTTAAAGTATTCTAAAAAGACAAATTCCTCAAATAATAATATCGTAAATATTGACGGTTATAGAGATAAGTGTTTTGTTTTTTTTTATATTGGAGCGATCGTGTCAGTGGTGTTCCGAAAGCAGCTAAAAATAACCAGAATTGTACATGTTCTAAGTTGAGTATTACGACCCGATTGCAATGATAATTGTACTGCATTTACTGAACGATAACCGGGACCGTGTAACAGGTTTTCATTGGAGTTCCGAATGTGATGTTGCCTTTCTTGTCCATACTTTTCGTAAACAAACATGGCCTAACATCCGTGAACATATACAAATTGGGTTGTAGTCGTTACAATGGACAAATATTTAATAATAAAAAAGACTGAGAAAGATTCTGGCCGCAATGAACATCATGAGAAAGTTAACAAACGCCAAACTCTAGCGGAAAATGACACATAATTCGAGGAAAAACGCCCAACGGACTGTTAGTCCAAGGGGCTAACCGATTTCTTATGTTTACTGCTGGACTCTGATAGTGTCTCATATTGCAATAGCTGCAGAAATCATTAATGTTTATTGGCAAAATCATGGACAGAATGGATACTTATCATCCCACCAGTAAAAAAAAAATCAAAGCGATGTATGAAGACACCACTAAAACAAAAATATGTGGCTGGTTTGATGGATAAAGCCATTGCCAAGGTTAATCAAATTCAAAATGAACTTTATTGATATGAGAATATTTTTCAACACAGCGTATTCTGTATCTAATAACAACCGACTATTCTCTGACTGCACATTCCTATCTGAAATCCAAATTTAAAATGGCCTTCATTTAGTGATCACTTAGACGGATGTTTGTGTTAACTTTATTAAAACTATATTTCAAATTTTACTCAATGATGTAATAGACAAAGTTCAATTTAGCAACTGTGTTTGCAAGTATCAAATGTTTTTACAAAAAAAACCCAGGACAAGTAGGATTTTGTCTGGACAAGTAACTTTTTTCAGATTACAAAAATGTACTTGCCCGGGGACAAGTAGAACATTTCAGTATTTCCACACCCCTGATTGCTTAATTTTTTTATACTGATGCAAGTCCATATATATACTACATGCATCTATGATTGATTGATTGATTGATTTTGGGTGTTTAATGCCACTTTCAACAATATTTCAGCTATATCATGGCGACCAGTTTTAGTGTTGGAGGAAGCCGGAGTACCCAGAGAGAACCACCGACCATGGGCAAGCAACTGGTAAACTTTATCACTTGCGGCTGCGAGTCGAGTGCACCCTTTTTTGTAATTTACAAAGCCGGATGCGAACCCACGCCATATTGGTGATAGGTTTGTATGAGTTGTTAGATCCAGCGACCTAACTCATTGAGCCACCTAAGACATATAGCAATTTGTTGTCACTGTATTATTCAATGCATGTGTACGTTTTAATATTTATTGTTGCTGTTTGATATATTGTGGAACATTATTATTTATCTTCTTGTTAGAGATATTTATTATAACTACAGGAATATTTTTATAGGCCTAAATATGCCATAGGAGCTATGAAAAGAAAGATATCTTCAGAGAATCCACATGTTGAAATATATGCTCTACAGGTCAGTTCACTTACATTGTACACAGCATACAGTAAAAGGAATATTAAAAGTAGGGGAGACAAATCTTGTAGGTAAATTTGGAATTGAACAGTCAAAACAATACGGTTGTTTCGAATCATTACCATTCCGTCAAAATTTTGTTATTTTCGTCCGCCAGATCACATGATTTCGATGGAACTGCTTGCACTGAACATCCGGTGTCAATGTACACAACAAAAACTCCAATCGATATGTTCCGTGTTAACGTTCGATCCTCAAGTTAAAAAAATCTTAACATTTTCTGTAAAAGACAGATATCAATTAAATTATTTTATTTGCATCAAAGACTTCAACGCAGAGACAAATACTTCTTTAAAATTAAATTTGTTTTCTTTCTTTATTTGCGGCTGTCAGCATCATCAAAGGAAAAAGATCTACCTTTATGTATATATTTCTTATATAAGACAGATAGTGGGGTACCGAACACCAGTATTTATTCAGCGGTTTCCTTGGCGTCTTCATATTACAATTACTTATATAATCTACCGCATCTACGACTATGATATGCTGACGTTGTCACAGTAATAGCGTAAACACCGGAAGTCGCCTGCCGATTTGTTCAGACGTCAAGACACGAAAAAGACGGAACGTGGTCGGAATTGACATGATTCGAAACAACCGTATTATGTTATACATGTACAGTGGATCCTGTCTAATCCGACACACCAAGGGACCAGGTAAATGTGTCGGAATGCTCAAGTTTTATTTATGTTAACAGAACTACTTTCGGACCATAAATTTTTGTCGGATGTCACAGGATGTCGGAAAACTCGGGTGTCGGATTGCACAGGTTCCACTGTATTTATAATCTTGCTAATGATTACTATTAAATTATCTTTTATTTGGAATTGTAATTTTGAGACATTTTTAGAGTCATTGGAATCACAGCAGTTTTCTCCAAATATTGTAAAGAATGTAAAAATAAATACTGGTACTTGATTATTAGAGAAGATGCTACAGCAGTACCATAAACAGCCATATGCTCTTAAAATCTCTAGGGGGCAAAAACTTAGTTTGGGTATATAATCTGGGTTTACTTTTGACCTGTTTGTATGGACAATAAATGCAATGAATAAAGGTTGAAATTTGGTGAGGCCTAAAAAAAAAATTTCTGTGTTTCCGGTAACCCAACCGACCCTATTTTTACGACACCGACCATAATTTTTTTTGGCAAACAAAAAACAAAAAATCGCGGTGATTTCCGTTTCCGGACCGGACTCCAAATTTAGTTTATGCGGTAAAAACTTCGAAGTAGTGTCAGCAGCGGTGCAGAAATAAAAAAAAAAATTGGAACAAAGTATATCAGCTTCTCTTCTCATGAAAAAGAGGTAACTGCATTTGTGCAAATGCTAGATACAGCGGCTGAAACTGGAACAAAGAAAGCAGTAAATGCTTTTGAAGTTTTGATGGCTGGTGGAAGAAAATATGTTAAGAAAAAACCTCAAAGTAGGTTACAAAAATATAAAATTATCGTAGTTGTGGCATGTTTCTGCTAGCATAAGAGAAACTGGCCAACCACAGCTGCAATTTAAAAAAAATAATAATTCATATACCCAGTACCAAGTCTTCATAGTCATCCCCACAGAATCAAATGGTTTCCCCTAAGTTACACTCATTCAAAATTTTAGTTTCAGATGGAATTTTAATTTAATATAAAAAAAAATTTAAAAAAAGACTGCCCCCTTCCCAGATACTAATGCACATTCTTTCTCTTGAATTCTTTATAGTAAATTCCAACCTGACATTGTACTCNCCCCAAACCGTGAAAACCAGGCAATTCACAAGCAAACAGTTGAATTATTTTGTTTCAATGTGTCTTATATTATGCATGTACGTTGTATTTATACATCCATTCTTTATCTGTGTCTGTCCACCTTTATATCCCAAAAAATGTCTGCCCAGTATATATTTTTCGAAAGGATTATTTATATCAGTACTATTAATATTAAAGTGTACATATAAATGTCAGAGCATAAGTTGGCCCAATTTTGTTTTGGGTTTCAAGATGCAATGTTTTTCTTTGTCACAAGAGTTTTGAAAAGTGTTGAATTGTCATTTACAAAGTGCTCTGTACTTCTAATGAAGAAGGCCGTAATGGCCGAAACGTCTGGGAAATTTGTGTTATAGTTTTTATTTATATATATATATATATATAATTACAGGTTCTAGAGTCCTGCGTGAAAAATTGTGGAACACTGGTTCATGAAGAAATAGCTACAAAAGAATTCATGGAATTTTTAAAGGATTTGGTCAAGGTAAAAATTTTCATTAATTTAGCATTTTATTAGGGCCCCACCACAAAGTGGCGGACGCCCTATAGTGATCAGCCTGTCCGTCTGTAACAAATCGTGTCCGGGCTGTAACTTTTTTGCCCTTTAAGACAGGCTTTGCAGATTTGGCATGTAGGTAGACCACTTCCAGATGATGTGTCACGTACCATTGTTGGTGACCTTTGACCTTGAATTTTGACATCAAGGTCAAATTGGTCACTGCATCCGTAGCAAATCGTGTCCGGGCTGTAACTTTTTTGCCCTTTAAGACAGGCTTTGCAGATTTGGCATGTAGGTAGACCACTTCCAGATGATGTGTCACGTACCATTGTTGGTGACCTTTGACCTTGAATTTTGACATCAAGGTCAAATTGGTCACTGCATCCGTAGCAAATCGTGTCCGGGCTGTAACTTTTTTGTCGTTCAAGATAGGCTTTTCATATTTGGCATGTAGGTAGACCACCTCCAGATGATGTGTCGCGTACCATTGTTGGTGAACTTTGACTATAACAAATCATGTCCGGACTGTAACTTTTTTGTCGTTCCAAGACTGGCTTTTCATATTTGGCATGTAGGTAGACCACCTCCAGACGATGTGTCGTGTACCATTGTTGGTGACCTTTGACCTTGAATTTTGACCTCAAGGTCAAATCGGTCCCTGCGTCCGTAACAAATCGTGTCCGGGCTGTAACTTTTTTGTCGTTCAAGATAGGCTTTTCATATTTGGCATGTAGGTAGACCACCTCCAGACGATGTGTCACATACCATTGTTGGTGACCTTGAACTTTGACCTCAAGGTCAAATTAGTGATTTTAACGTAACAAACAATCTCCAATTTTAAATGATGTTGACATGTATATAAAGACTGTATTGTATAATATATAAGGTATGTAAAAGGACTCTTTGTCAAGTACAAACACTACATGTGTTTTGTATTATTAGCGAGCAATGATTTGAAAGGGGGTTATAGAACATTGTTAGCTATCATCATCACTTAACATCTGTTTTCTGTCAGTCTGTTAACTTTTCACATTTTCATCTTCTCTGAAATCACTTGATGGATTTGTATTACTTGATTCATAAATACAACACTAAATCCAGCAGGGCAAAGCTAGGTGATACAGAGAAAAAATTAACTATTGATCTTGAACTTTATACTTTTCAAATGAATCAATTATCTCCAAAAGTGTTTTATTGCTGAGGTTAACATCAGTCTGTCCTTACAAATTTTTTACCACAAGTTATTTATGGTGGGGCCCACAGAGATGGATTCCATCTCCATGATATCTAGTTGGTGTTAAACAATATGCTGTGCATGAAGGTGAAAGAGCAAAGACTGGTTGGCTTGGAATCATGATAATGTGTCAGAATGGGGCGAAATGTCTATCTGCTGACATGTTTCAGTTAGCTAGCACTATAAAGAACCAACTAATTGTGTTTATCTAGTTCAAAGTGGACGTCATCATCTCATTGAAATGTAACTTGTTCTTGCCATAATATGGCTGCAAAATTGCTCACTTGGTGTTAAACAACAATCAATACTTAAGGCATGTGTTCTAACCATACTACAACTGATGTATGTTTAGCATAACTGAGGAGATAATTAGTTGTTGATAAATTGCTTAACATCTAGTGCATATGAATTTATCATCATTCTATTTTACTAGTGTCTATATACATTGTATTTTAGATTAAAATGAAGAGTGTCCATTGTTTAATACACATTTACAATATCTTTTTTTTTCAGGTTCGCCCAGATATGGTAAAGTCTAAGATTCTTGAATTGATACAAGTGTGGTCACATGCATTTCGTAATGAATCCAATTATAAAGTTGTCCAGGATACATACAATTTAATGAAATTAGAAGGTTTGTTTTTGTTTATTTGTTTTCTTACTTTGAAATTGTATCTTTATGTCCCTGCCACTAAGTGGTGGGACATATAGTGTTGCCCATGTCCGTAATTCCGAAATAAAACAGTTGTCACCACTTTTTTTTTGCTACATTGTATGCTTTGAGATATTGACTTGATATTTGGTATGTGGGTGTATAATGATAAGTTACAGATCAAGTTTACGTTTCGTTCCGGTCCAATGATTTTTGGCCGAGTTGTGGCCCTTGGACTTTGAAATTTGGCCAAATATTTAGTTGTCACCACTTTATTTCGCTATGCTTGGAGATATTGACTTGCTTTTTGGTATATGAGTGTATAATGATGAGTTACAGATCAACTTTGAAATTTTTTCGGTTGAATGATTTTTGGCCAACTTACAGCCATTGAACTTTGAAATTTGGCCAAATATTTAGTTGTCACCACTTTTTTTTCACTAAATCTTGTGAATTTAAGGAGGCTTGAGGATACAGATCTTAAACAATAGTTTATTATTCTTAGCCTATTACTGAGGGAATTAAAAAAGGATGAAACATTTGCGAGCCTCCTTAATATTTACGGCGGGGACATTCATGTCGTTCCGACACATCTAGTTTAAATATTTTCTTCTTGATTCATACAACTATCTTGAAATGAATGTCTTATCATAAATATTAAAATAATAAATCTTCTTAAACAAATTAAAAGTCTTATATTTTAAAAATGGAAAATACATGTATCTATTTAATCATAGAGAATTCAAGTTTATTATTTGTTTTAGGCAAATTTAAACATAAAAGATTGAAATATATCAAAATTAAAAAAATCCCATATTCTTTTAAAGCAGCCTAAAGAAGTAGAAATCTGGCAGAAATTAAGTATTTAAATATATAATTACTCTCATTCTCAATTGTAGGTCATTCTTTTCCAACCCTGAAAGAGGCAGATGCTATGTTTCTGGCAGAGAAAGCACCCGATTGGAAGGAAGGGGATTGTTGTAACAGGTGCCGTACAAAGTTTGGTATGGTAAACAGACAGGTAAAAATTTACAATATTGAAATATGTGTTTTAAGCCACATTGTCAATGTAATTCAAGCTTTTGACCAGTTTTTAACCTTACCCAAAAGGTGAGGTGAGCTATCGTCCTCACTTTGTGTCAGTCATTATCTGTCTTGGCCATCGTCCTCATCCATTATCTTTCACATTTCACTTTTCTTCTCCAAAACCACTTGGTGGATTGAAACCAAACTATGTAGGAATGTTTTATGTATGGTCCTTTAAAAAGTTTCAGTTTTTTCGTTCCAATCAGAAATCCAAAGTGCTGGGGAAAAAAATGTCCCAAGATGACAAAAAGGGTGTTTTCTGTTTATTTTGTATGTGGAGTGTTTATTTTTCAACCAATTTTGATTGTTTTTTTTTTACTTCTGAAAATGTTCTTTGTATGCCAACAAATTTTGTATGGTTCTTACGGTTTTTAAAATATAATGGAGTCAAAAATAGGGTAGACTCAAAATTAAGAATAATTATTTTTAAGTTTGATTTTCAATTGTGTTTTCTTCTTCTGATTCATAATGCAATTTCCTGCATGCATTTCTCAAATAAATTTGACCTAGTTCATATGGGTTCCTGGATGAAGAGGGTCAAATTGAGCCAAACGGCTGTTCCTAAATATATATATCTCAATTTGTTCAATGTATTGTTCTGATGATTTTTTTTTACCATAAATTGCTGTGCATATTGCACACACACCCTTTCTTTTGCCCTTTAAGTAATCATTATATTGAAAGTGTATAAACTCTTGTATTACATGTAAATTACTCATCCAGGTTGGTCATTGCTTTTCTGGACAAATTCAAAAAATGAATATGTGTTTTATATGAAAAACTATGTACATGGTAGAGTTAAATCTTACTTTTTTTTTTTATATTTCCTGCAGGGCCCGGGTGGCTCAACGAGTTAAGTAGTTGGATTACCTACAACTCATACAAGCTTTTCACCAATACGGCATGGGTTCGCGCCTGGCTTTGTAAATTACAATAAAGGGTGCACTCGACTCACAGCCGCAAGTGATAAAGTTTACCAGTTGCTTGCCCATGGTCGGCGGTTCTCTCCGGGTACTCCGGCTTCTTCCACGGTCGCCATGATATAGCTGAAATATTTCTGAAAGTGGCATTAAACACCAAAAAAATCAATCAATCAATCAATATTTCCTGCTAGTAGACTTATGAGTGCATATTACAGTGAAAGCTGTCTAAATTGAATCCTGAATAAAACTGAATTCCATATGTACCAAACTTTAAATAATATCCCAATGTAGGAAATTTTTGTTAATTTAATCTGTATAAACCAATCACCTGTTAATTCTGAACACAAATGCTGGTCTCAAGGTGGTTCGGTTTAGACAGAATTTACTACATATTTATGAAAGATATCATATAAAAATATGAGTTCTGTATTATTTCTCTTTTAGCACCATTGCAGAAATTGTGGAGAGGTATTTTGTGGAAAATGTTCAGCCAAGTCGTCTATTATACCTAAATTTGGAATTGAAAAGGAGGTTAGAGTATGTGATTCCTGTTTTGACATATTGAATAAGTAAGTATTGTACACTTTGTACATGTTATATTAAACATCTTGATTTAGAAAAAAAGAAGAGTTGAAAAGACTCTCTGCTTAAGCATCTGAAAACATGGAATAAGAACAATAGCTGAATAAAACAATTAAAAATCTTTTTTGCTTGTTTGACAAAATAACCAATACTCCAACTCCAACCCAAATTGTGTAGACAACGATGTGTTTTTCCAGTTATCTAAGAATATGACATAAGTGAGTGCCGTGTGTTTGTAGAACACGCCTCTTGAACATGTCAGATATCTTAGTTTAAACATATTTGATTAATTAGGGCTGTTCCAGATTTAAATGTGTGGGAGGGTCGGGCGGCAGCTTCATTTTTTTTACATGGGTGGTTGGTTTTTTTATCAATAAAATTTTGTGGGTGGTAGGGGACATCAAAATAAAAAGTTCATGCCTGGTTGGTAAATTAAAACATACACAATTAATTTGTGTGGTTCTTCCTCAGTTTTAAGACAATTACTGCCGCTTTTACGCCGCTGAGAATGCTGACAACCGTCAAGAAATATGAAACGTGTCACGTTTTTTAGGTTTTTTTTTTCGTTTTTTTTGTAATTGCATTATCTCCCCTGTCACCGGAAATGGAAATCGATTTACCTCCCCTTCGTCGTGGAGTCTGTTTATGCAATAAAAATACACGATAAAAAGCCTTCACAGATGTAGTTGACAACTAGGGGATATATACTAATATGATGATAGGTGTTACCTAACTTGGGACGAAGTCCAATAATGTTTTTTAAACAATATTAACTCAGATATATGGACCTATAATTTTCTTTCAAAGTAGACTGGGGGCGGATCCAGACTTCCTCAAAAGAGGGGGCAAATAGGGGGACTCAAACCCAATTTTTCCGTAGTTTTTAAAGGTTTTTCGCCAAAATGGGGACTTGCTCCCTCCTGTAGACTGTGCACCCAGTCCGGTGTTGTATAATCCGTTACTCGACGTCTCAATTTCATAGGAAATATTATTTCGGACAGGAGGAGCAGGGATATACACTAACTTTTGAACCATGGTCGCCACCTGGTCTCCTAACTTTCATTTTCAAGGAGCCCAACAAATAATTTAGGCGCCCAGCTTTTTTTTCAGGTAGATTACAGATATGGTAAATCAGATATTTTAACAATATCTCCATTTTGACTTGTTTTTGGATTCTGTTGTTTTTTTGAATAATTCCTTTAACTTGTTCCTTCGGTATTCTGTTGCGGATATATGTTATATGTGTTTTAAAGTTAATCACCAATTTTAATCTTATACTGTATACTGTATTTATGAATATGATTAAAACAAAATCTGAAAGAATTAGAAATATGACTTTCATTCTTTTAATTTTCAGTTGTGGTTTGCTTAGCCATAGGCTCTGAAATAGTTGAAATATATTGCCAACAAACAATTATGCATTGTCATTTGGCCATGTA